>MU001495.1:857575-1239452 GCA_010093485.1 Karstenula rhodostoma CBS 690.94 | reverse complement strand
GCTGCCTGGCCGTTACCATTCGCTGCCTGGCCGTTACCATTCGCTGCCTGGCCGTTACCATTCGCTGCCTGGCCGTTACCATTCGCTGCCTGGCCATTACCATTCGCTGCCTGGCCATTACCAGCGTTTTCATTCGCAGCATTGCCATTCGCAGCATTGCCATTCGCAGCATTGCCATCCGCAGCATTGGCGGCGTTTCCATTACCGTTGTTTCTGTTACGGCCGTTACCGTTGTTCCCGTTTCCAGTGTTGGCGTTGCCAGTGTTGCCGGTCGCGGCATTCCCAGTACCAGCGGCAGCAGTCTGGCTCGCAGCAGGGACAAGAGCTGATATGATAGTTAGCAAAGAGCTCATGAGAAGGACGTAGCGGAAGGAAGCAACGCACCGGAGACACGGCTAGCGTCAGCATTGCCGCCAACCGCGCCAGCGGCAGCAATAGCAGCAATAGCAGCAGGGAGATCTTTCTTGTTCTGGGCAATCTGCTTGTTGATGCCATCAAGAGTCTGGGCAGTAGTGACGGCTGGGGCAACAAATGAGTCATTGCGCTCACGCAACGCTGTACATGGGAACATTGTTTGAACTTACAATCAGCAGTCTGGTTGTCGGCGCGACCCGTTCCGTCAGTTTGCTGAACCGGAAAGCAACCACCAAAGGGGCCGGCGACAGCAGTGTTGCGGCATCGAACAGTGCAAATATCACCCGTGGATGCACCAACGCAGTTGAAGTCATCAGGCATTTGCACGTTGATAGTGAAGTCGGTAGCCTCGGCTTGTGAGAGGCCGTTTGCGCCGGGGACGTTGTTGGTGACTTGGAGCTGGACGAAGCTGGTTGCTGCATTGCTGGTTACGTCGAGGTCACACTCGTAAGGGCCGGCGCCATCGGCATTGACTTGGTGGATGGTAACAGCGAGCTGTGAGCCTCTCTTGACAGTCGTGACCTTGTTGGCTGCAATGGCCTTCTCGGTTTCGCCTCCAACATCGATGTTGCCATCGATCTCTGTTCGGCCGCAAGAGTTGACAATATTCTGCGTGATCTCGCTGTCTCTGATGATGGTGGTGTCCTGCTGGCACGGGCTAATGCCAGTACAGTTACGAGCAAGGGAGTCGTCGACTTTGAATCCCTTGCTTTCCCCAGACTCGCCAATGGCTGACTCGATGGTTCCATGGGCCTGGACGGAAGAAAAGATAGCGGCTAGCGCCAGGATAGAGATCTGGTAATGCATTTTGAGTGAAATGGTAGAGCGCACAGCGCGACGAATCGAATCGAAAAGGATTAAGAATAAAAGAGAGACTAGAAAGAACGGATCACCAGTATCCCAGAAGTGAATGATGATCAGTGGATGGTTCTCCCACAGCGGACTGCCAGACACCTTATATTGTAACCTGAATGGCCTGTCATGGCCTAGCTTGCATAGGCCTCGGGCGCTAAACGACGCATACTTGCTCCTTTCACGCTTCAATGTCCCATATGGGCCCACTGTACGATGCCACTAGATGGTGGTGTGTGGGTGTAGGTGCCTGCGAACCCCACTCCCTGCCTCAGGTGGTGTTCACAGTAGGGGTGTATAAGAACGAGCGGCCCGGATCGCGTGACAAACACGGAAATACAACCAGCAATGCATGTGTTCCGACGGCCCTAATGCCCCTGTAGTGCGGCAGCTTGTCGCGGAGCCTCGTGCTCTGTGTTTCTGTGTGTCTCCCTGCCAAGCCATAGCAATGACGGGCATCACGCCATGCACTGTTTGACACATTGGCCTGTGCTGTTTTCGCGTGGAGTTGCCGGTTATCCAATGTGTCGTGCCGCAGGGTAGGTTTCGAAGACGTTGCTTCGCGTTTCGCAGTAGGGCTCGCTAGCACCCGCTAGCACCAACAAAGGCTAAGCCGCGGTTTATGGCACAAACACTGCTTGATCAGCACCGCAAAGCTTAGCACTGACGATTCCAGAATGCGACATACCTTATGAGGCAGGGCGTTCGGATCTTATCCGATCAAACGTCTGTGCTGCCGTTGAGATGGTGGTCGCCACTGCCGCATAGACGTGCGCAAACTTTTCGCCAAGGTGTAAGAAGAGAAACATGGGATCGCAGAGATGTCGTGTCAGCGTCAAGGATGCTGTCAAAACAGTATGACAGCCGGCAAACGTGAGTGGTTGTACAGTTGGGCGAGGTGGTTGGTAATCGCCATTATTGAAATCGCGGACTGGGAGACGGAGGGCAAATGGGAAAGCGAGCCAACCCCTTGCAGGCTTATATTACTTACCATCCCGCGTCCAAGCACAGTGGAAATCCATTTCGCCGCAGGTGCTCTTTTTTTTTTGCACTCGCTGTGAGCGTTGAGTCTAGGGTATCGCGCCATCTGGAATCTCAGTCGAAGCCCATCCAGTCCCCTTCGTCATCAGAGCCATCCTCCATAACTTCGTCCATACCATCCTCCACCTCTTTGACACTGAAGTCCAGTTGCAACGTTTGTTCCTTCTTTTCAATAGGTTGCGCAAGCAAGTACTCAATGCGATAGATGTTCTCATCAGCCAATCGAGCCAATTCTGCTTGTATCCGCCGTACCGCCTTCTCGACACTTCGTAGTTCTGCTTCCATACCTGCTCGGTTCTCCTTCATCCATCGACCGTGCTTGCTCAGTAGAGCCTCGATCCACATCAGATTGAATTCAAGGTGTGGCGATTCGTCGGCTTGTAGCGCGACAAAGCGAACTAGACGTCCAAGATAAACCTTGGGCAGGTCCTTGACTACTAGCGCTATGTCTGTAGTAGGTGTCGCCTCAAACACGCGGCGGATGAGATTGCGCTCGTTGAGCCGGAACGCCATAACGAGTGCCTTTAGAAATTCCCTTTGCGCAAGGGTCGAGAGAGTTGTTCCGGGTGTGACGGTAATATCGAGGTCGAAAGGATCGAATTGGAAAGTCGCGTCCAATGAGTAGATGAGGAGACCCTCCGTCGAAGCGGCGCAGAACGCTCTACCGGTTGGCGAAAATGCTACGGCTGGTACGCGTACTACCGCTCGTGTTCTTCTTGCACCTGCTCCACGCTGTGCACCGGGAAGTGTAGAGTCTCGTCGGTTATCGAGATCCGACTCTTCACCTTGCTCATCTAACAGACCCTGGGGACCAGCTTCAGTGAGCAGTCTGCTGTTCAAGAACTCTTGCGTTCCGTCGAGCGACAGGTTGACAGAAACGGTAAACTTTTTGATCAGAACACCAGATTGGACGTCGTACAGGCAGATGTACTTGCTCTTGCCTCCGGCAAGCACACACGTTCCGTCGGCACTGTATCTTACCGTGTCGAAGGCTTTGGTTCCAGCAACATTTGCAGCGGTCCGTCGATCGGTCATCTTGCGACCACCAGAGACGTCCCGTCGCGCATCAACACCTGACTGTTGTGAAGCTTCCGATATTGACCAGAAGGTCAGTTGACCATCCAATGTAGTAACAGCAATTTGTTTATTATCCGGCCGTACAGCGACAGATGTTACGTCGGCCATGAGCTGCAAGGGCTCGCTCGTTTGTGATCGAGCGAAAATGTTCCACAAGCGCACAGTCCGATCCCAGCTGCCACTCACCAGCGTGCTCCCGTCTGGTGAGAATGCTAGGGACATTACAGGGCCTTCGTGGCCGGTTAATCGATCCAACAGCTGCCCGGTCTGGACAGACCAAATGTGAATATCAAACGAATCAAGGGACCCTGCGCATACGACTTCGCCACTCGGATCGACCGCCAACGACGTGAACTGGATTTTCGAGGGTGCCGTGAATGTTCGGAAATTGCGATATCTTATAAGATCCCAAGCTCTTACAGACCCGTCCAGACTTGTGGTGAACAAAACGTTCCCCCTCTTTGCGAATTCGCAGGCTGTGACCGCACCAATGTGCTCAGTGAAGGTAACCACGCAGAACCCTGAGTTGACGTCCCAGACTTTGATCTTGCCGTCATCGGCAGCAGTGATGATGCGCTGGCCCTCAGGTGAGTAGGCGATGTTATTCATCACGTCGTGGTGAGCTTGTTGCTTCAGGATGTACGACTCAGACTGCCACTCCCACACAAGCAGCTGCCCCAGCTTTGAGGCGCCGAACGCAAGCCATTCTCCTGTTTTGTTTATTGCGACATAATCAATGTCATTTTGTGAAATGCTGGAAGCAGGTTAGCAGGGTAGGTTGCGACCAATGTTAGCGGAAACTACCTTAGGTTTTGTATCTCGCTGAACGTGGGAAGCTCGTGAATGAAGAAGAGGCCATGCGAAAAGCCAGTTACCAGCAGTTTCGTTTCCGGGTGGAAGCTCGCGCAAGTGACATGGGCATTGTTCTGGTGGAAGTAGAAACGCTCAGCGATACCCCACGCCAGGTTCTTGTCGTCCTTTTCATCCGCACCTTCTGGCGCATCATAGCGCAGCATGTACTTCCACACGAAAAGCGCACCATCCTTACTGACTGTATATATCGTTTCTTGATCGGCACTGAACCAAGCGCCCACAACAGCCTGCTTATGCGCCGAAAGCGTCGTGGGTCTGAACCCTTCTTCCGCTTCCATGCTCCATATCCGGGTGGTTATGTCCTTGGATGCGCTGAGCAGAAAGCGCGAGTCTCTGGACCATTCAATCGTGGTCACGGTGTCGTGGTGCCCTGTGAATATCCGGTCTCGCACGAAGGGCGCGAACTCGAGGTCGCCGTCTGCAACGTCCGGCGTTGACGGTGTTCTCCATATTTCAATGTTTCTTCCTATTCCAACTGCGAAGTGTCTCCCATCGGGGGCAAAGACGAGCGCATTGACTTCGCCGCGGAGAGAAAAGTGGTAGAGGACGATGCGGCGAGGTACGTTGGTCAAGATGGCATGGCCGTCGAGATCTACTGTGAGGAGAAGGTTGCCCTTCGGATTGAGTGCGAGTCGGACGATGTTTTTGCGGTGTGCAAAGGGAAGTGTGTAGGATGTCGAGCTGTCGCGCAATCAGCTGCTTGTTCCTTCTTCTCCGGTCTACGGGCTACGAAGCGTACTTGACTAGATCGAAGACGCTCACGCGGTTGCCCACAGGCGACAGCAGGCACGTGCCATCTGGGGTGAATACAAGGTTGCCTCTGCTGTAAACGGTGCCCAGCAGATTGGAGAACTGTCGCAATGGTCAGCCAAGCCTCGCTACGACAGCGCGGAGTGCAGTGCTCACCTGGAAATCAGTCTTCATTGTGCGGGATGACAGTGGCGCGTCGTCGCTATCGCAGGCCACGGGCGGGGGTGCCTGCCGTGAACTTTTTTTTTGAGATGGAGCTCGGACCGCTAGTGAAGTCCCCCGGCGCGATCCACTAGCGCGCCTTCCCCGTTCGGTACCAGCGCTTGCCGAGAGGGCGTGCTCAGTGCTGGAAAGGAGACGCCAAATTGTCCACCAGCGCTACAGCAGCAACACCACGCTCTGCACACCACAGTCCTCGGAAACCGGTCAGCCTGCCTCACCCCCACCCCGCGCCCGCAGCTGCACGCGTCCAGGAACGTACTTTGCCTTCGAGGTGCACCTTGACGCTTGTAAGCTCGCACACTGCCGCTGCCTCAAGCTGGGCGTGCCTCCGCTAACACGCCGCACCAGACGCCCGCTCTCAACACACAGCAGACGCACCCTTCACAGCACAATGGCCGACTCCGCGTCCCCAATTGGCATTGCCAATGTACGTATACACCGCCCAGCAGCTTCCCGAGCCTTGTACTGACCTGTATTGCAGTTGCCCAACCAGAGGTACGCCCTCGACAAACAGAAGACCTTCTGCGAGCCTAACATGAGACAGGCACAAGATTGTCGCCAAGCGCGGTGCGAACTTCACCATCATGGTACGCGCGCCGTTCTACACCCAGGCCCAGGGAGACATGCTGACAGGCCCAGGTTGCCGGCGAGTCTGGCCTCGGCAAGACGACCTTCATCAACACGCTTTTCTCCACCACCATCAAGAACTATGCCGACCACAAGCGCCGCCACGTGAAGCAGATGGACAAGACGGTCGAGATTGAGATCACAAAGGCAGAGCTCGAGGAGAAGTTCTTCAAGGGTATATGCGGCCATCTTCACCCCCAGTTTCCACATACTGACACGCAAAGTCCGTTTGACCGTCATCGACACTCCTGGCTTCGGCGACTATGTCAACAACCGCGACTCCTGGCAGCCCATCATTGAGTTCCTCGACGACCAGCACGAGTCGTTCATGTTGCAGGAGCAGCAGCCGAAACGCAGCGATAAGATCGATCTCCGCGTGCACGCCTGCCTGTACTTCATCCGCCCCACCGGCCACACGCTGAAGCCCCTCGATATTGAGGTGATGAAGAAACTTTGCACGCGTGTCAACCTTATCCCCGTGGTGGCAAAGGCGGATACTTTGAGCCCCTCTGATCTGGCCAAGTTCAAGTCTAGGGTACGTTGCACGCTACACAAAGTTGCACAGGCACTAATCGCAATCAGGTGCGCGCCGTTCTTGAGGCACAGGGGATCAAGTTCTACCAACCCCAGCTCGAGGATGACGACCAGGCCGCCATGGCACACGCTCAGGGTCTGATCAACGCTATGCCCTTCTCCGTTATCGGTTCCGAGAAGGATGTTCAGACCAACGACGGCCGCACCGTCAAGGGCCGTCAGTATGCTTGGGGTGTTGCCGAGGTTGAGAACGAGGAACACTGCGACTTCAAAAAGCTCCGTGCTATCCTTATCCGGACTCACATGCTCGACCTCATCCACACGACCGAAGAAAACCACTACGAGGCATACCGCGCGCAGCAGATGGAGACACGCAAATTCGGCGAGGCCCGCCCACGGAAGCTCGACAACCCCAAGTTCAAGGAGGAAGAGGAGGCGCTCCGCAAGCGTTTCACGGAGCAGGTCAAGGTCGAGGAGCAGCGATTCAGGCAATGGGAGCAGAAGCTCATTTCGGAGCGCGACCGCCTCAACAAGGACCTTGAGGCCAGCCATGCCATGATCAAGAACCTAGAGGCCGAAGTCGAGTCGCTGCAGAGCACCATGGGCAACCGCTCGCACGGCCGTCGTTAAGCATATCTCCAAGGCGTCGAGGGAGTGTGGGCTTCAGCTGGCGCGTGACACGAGCCTAATTACTTTGCATTTCGTGATTCCCCTTGTTTTTTTTTTTTAATCTTTCATATGTTTGTAATCGATGTGGGTGTTGGCTTGGAGGAATCTGAAAGGGTAGTATGTTATGGAAATATCGGCTTGGTACCGCACGAAGAAGGATGATGCATCGTGTGTTGTGCCTTCCGACTGGCGTGTTAGTTGCACCAGAAGAGGTAGAGGTTCGGCAGACAGCTACACTAGCGTAGGTCCCCAGACAGGTAAATTAATTATTCATGGTCGCCGCTGGTCGAACCCGTGTTGGTGCAATGATGATTATAGGTCTCGGACATTCCGCTGGGCCACGTGTACTGCACCCGGGAGCTACTTCAAGTCCATGCCTCCAAACGCTCTGTCTAGTTCTTCCCCTTCGCTAGGGTCCGGCACGCCGTCCCGCCGCTCCATGAGAGCCTTGATTCCAACGCTTGTCGTCCGTTGATGTGACCCCTGTTCTGCCTGGCCCTGACCATGCGCGCTTGCCTCGCCCATCTCTGCGTCCCCACTACCAACGTTCTCCGGCCTCAAAAGCTTCACATCGCCATCTAACCACCCGGGTGCAACCCTCCTCTTTTCTGCCAAGTCCTCCGCCTTCCGCTTATCTTCCCACGCCTTTAGCGTACTTCGCGCTTCGTTCTCGAGGTTCTGCAGATGTGATTGGAGCGCGAGGCACGAACTGAGAATCTGGTCGGGGGTCGCGGTTGTACCGGAGCTGGACACGACGTAGGCGGGTGGCGGTTGGGGCTGGGACTGCGATTGTGGTTGCGTGGGGTCGGAAGTGGCGTTTGAGGAGAGGACGCTTGGGGGAAGCGTGGATGGGAGTTGTTTGTAGGTGTAGGGGAGGGGGGTTGCGGTCGGCAGGGAAACGAAAGGAGAGACGGTCAGGGGGACTTGGGCGAGGAGGGGGTGCGGGTCTGTGGTGTCGTTAGCATGTCACAGAAGGTCAATGGTGTCGGCGAGTTGCAGAGCGGGATAGCCGTGTGGCGGGGACGGAGCGCGACGCATCGCATCTACTGCGCGCACCTCGTTCGTGAGATCGGCGCAACCCCGACACCGAACACGGAGCCGTGGTTTCTCGGAGATTCCATACGGGCAAGCACGCGCAACTGGTGGCGCCCCACGAAAAGGAGCCAAGCCGCTCTGCGTGCAGGGCATCTGGCGGGCAAGCGCAACGTGGGGTCTGGGATCGAGATCTAGGACTCACGTTCGTCGTGCATATTGTCTAGATCGACTGTGTGTGTGCTTTGGGATTGCAGCGCAAGTGCAATCTGGTCCGGTTAAAAGAAGCAGGAGTACAAAGTTGCAGATCAAAGTGTAGAGTGGATTGTGAAGGTGCAGTGTTGATTGCGGAGACCGCTCTCGGGAACTAACAAGCCGCCCTGCAGATGATGCACAGGCGCGGCGCGGCGATTGCACGTGACTGAGTTGTGGGGCAGGTACGGGAATAACCTCTTCACAGTGAGGATTGTCACGTAGCACGAATACTGGTCTGAGTCATGGCAAAGGCCTGGTGGTCGTAGTGTAATCAATCTGTGTGGATGTAGCTGAGACACAAGCCCTGGAGACAAGGAGTTTGTGTATCTTTCCACTACCCGTGGTGCCACAGTTGTACGACTACCAGAAACTCAACCGTTGGCAAATGGATGATCTAGGCCCAGGGACCGTGGAGGAACTTTGCGCAAACCAAAACAGTTGAAACTCGATGCCAACCTCTGTAAGCTCCTCGGAGGCTAACGGTTGATGATGGGCTTGCGCTTCCTCCTCCATATGCGTTGAGCTTTCGTACACAGCCGAGCACTAGGGTGGCTCAGAGCGCCGTGCAAAGCGATGCTTCGTTCCCTGAAGGGTATTATGTCTTCGCTATATTTAGATCCATAAGATGGTTCTCCAAAACCTGGGCACAGTATGATACTGTGTGGTTCGAAATACAAGTATTTGCTGGCCGCTTAGGATGCATGGTGAGGGTGTGAGATGTAATTTGCCTTTCTTGTCACAGCTTCATCATGACCTACTCCATCTGTGTCCATCTTTGTATTCGTTGAATCCTTCAAAGTTAACTTCGATTTCGCAATTCACTATGAAGGCCTGTGGAACGTGCATTCAAGGCCAGTCACCTTTGCCGTCAAGGCATTATCGAGGTAGACCATCACAAGACCTAGGTGAGCTGGATCCTTAGGATCCGCGGCATCGCTGCCGACTGTGCTGTCCAGAGGATGGTACCATTCCGCCGTGAGTCACTCGTCGGCTCTCAACTGTCTTGCCTTAGCGAGATCCACCGTGGCAATATTCCACATGAGCGCTTACATGCCTTGATAACGCCTTAGGACAGCGTTTTCCTCGGAGGATTCATGCATGCCAGAGCCCTTGTGCATTGCGTTGCTCGGGTACCCGCCCGCGGTTGCAAACGTTGGAGGTGACATTCGTGATTGGTTTCTATGGATGGATCAACTTTGACCGAAGTATGGCTATTGAGTTGGATCCGTGTTCCCGTCGCATGGACAGTCTATTCTAACACAAAGCGGAGTGCAGGGATAAGGATATGTTTCCATATAGGATTGAGAATGCCTTTTTGCATGTCATTGCGCCGCTCCGTTGGCTTGCAGCTATGCAAAGGTGGTGTGCGCTCTAGCACTAGGGAAGAGTGTGCACGTGGCAATCCGATACTTTACGTTGGGCTACTGGGAGTGACAAACTTGCTCTTGACACACATTTCGTTCAAAGGTATCATCTTGTACGAAGAGTCGTCCATTTCGGGCATGCAGTGGGTTACAACGTTCAGACATATTCCACCTAGACTGGTATTTGTGCATGATGCTCCCTCGTGGGAAAGATTGATGGGCCCCCGTTCGATGTTTCGGGAGAGCATATAGAGCCAAACTGCAGGATGTCCCACGTGCAAGGTGACCAGGCCAGAAAGTGATGATGGCTTCGGCATCTTGAGGATGCACCAAGTCCGTAGGTATCGCCCCGATCAGGAAGCAAGTGCTTGAGCCGAGCTGCCGGAGGTGGATCTGGACGCAAAATGCCGGTGGGTAGAGGGAACTGTTCCGGGAGATTGCTGGTGTGTGAAGATATGAAAAATACCAAGGCCACCAGCAGGACTGTAAATTTGGGATTTTCCGCCCAGTGTCAATATAATCAGGTACCGCCCATTGGCGGGAGGCGGTGTTTCAATCCTCAGCGTTTAAAAGCGGAAGAAGTCTGCTATTGACAAGGGGTGACCTTTCATTTGGAGGCATTGCCACGCAGGATCTGCGGGCCCTGGAATAGGGCCAGAAGTTTGACGATGGAATGACAGCTGCACACGCTATCGGCTTGTGTCATGAGGAATTCAAGGAGGATTCGAGGTGTTGGAGCGCTCGAGAGAAGTTCCGCCTACCACCGTTCGGTGGATCGCCGGTGTTGGCGCGCGCGCGGCACTAAGCCTCACTGGGGCATGCAAGCGACTCTAAGCATCAGGGCATGCCGGCAACTGGGCCTGTGTCCCGTCCTTCATCAATCAACCTCAATCTATTCCGTTCCTCGTCTATTCTTGCGCAGATTGCATGTTGCTTACCCTCCCCATCCGGACTGCCATGTGATGTCCCAGCGAATCGCACCGCCCTCTTTCCTCAGCCGGCCCTTTACTTTGGAATAGCCTGGGCCTGGCTGGGGTATGGGGTAGCGGCGATCCTGGTTCCTGGAGAGATGCAGCGAGCCTCCGCGATGGCTGTCACGCCCCTTCGTGGCGCGTGAGATGTACTCCACGCCTAAGGCGTTTTTCTGGGTCCGGGGTAAAGCAAAATGTATATAACGGGGACGTGGAACGGCATGGGTCCAGCCAGTGGCCATTGACTGCTCTCCTCTCCTCGACATCCCGCCCAGCCTGCACTGCTTTTGCGGTGCCGATAATTCAAGATGAAGGGCTTTACCGCTTTCAATGCAGCTTCGCTGCTGTCCGCTCTTTGTAAGACGACGAGCCACCCGATCTGCAGAGCGAGCTGCGACTGACAAATGCAGCCATCCCGGCGGCTTTTGCCCAGGACTCGTTCACACATCCTGGCACTGGGATTACCTTCTATCGTCAAACCATCTCCACCGCTGAGACCAGTGGCGGCCTGGAGTGGGGTTATGCTCTCCCCGCGACCGGATCAGGTAATGCTGAATACATTGGTTACATTGTGAGCGCTCCAGGTTGAGTGAGTGGATCGCGAGGATTGTTTCTGACTAGCAGTAGAAAGGTTCTACACCGGGTGGGGAAGGATGGAGTGGCATCAGCCACGCAGGTGGTATGGCCAACTCTCTACTGCTTGTAGCCTCGCCCGATGGCACCAACGTCAAGACTCAATTTGCATGGGCAGGGTAAGTGTCCTACAGGGTCTTTCGGATTATGAGCGCTAAAAAGCTGCAGAGGATACTACGCCCCCGAAGACTACGCCGGCAACGCTACAATCACACAAATTTCGCACTCTGTTAGCACTGACAGCTTTGAGTTGATCTACCGATGCGAATGGTGCTGGGTCTGGGATCATAAGGGTGCAACTGGCTCACAGATCCCCGATGAGGTTCAAGTCATCGGATGGGCCCAGCACAAGGCTCTTCCGTCCAACCCATGGATTCAGCACAACAATGGGCAGGGAATCTTTGGTATCCCAGTTGCAAACGCCAGGAACGCTAAATACCCCAGTTGGATACCAGGTGGCACTCCGACAGCCACTCCCACTGTCACCTCATCTCCTACATCCTCAGCCTCTGCAGGCCCGACAAGCTGTGCTGGTAAGCCCGCTCCAACTGAAACCTATGACTATATTGTTGTGGGGGCTGGCGCTGGAGGTATCCCGGTCGCCGACAGACTTTCTGAGGCTGGCAAGAAGGTTCTGCTCATCGAGAAGGGCCCGCCATCCCTGGCCCGCTTCGGTGGAACCATGAAGCCCGACTGGCTCAAGGATTACCAGCTTACCCGATTTGACGTTCCCGGTCTTTGCAACCAGATCTGGGTCGACTCTGCCGGTATTGCATGCTCGGACACTGATCAGATGGCCGGATGCGTCCTCGGAGGAGGGACTGCTGTCAATGCTGCTCTTTGGTGGAAGCCTGTTGCGGTCGATTGGGATACCAACTTCCCATCGGGCTGGAAGTCGGCCGATATCAAGTCTTCTGTGGATGCTGTGTTCAAGCGTATCCCGGGAACCGATACTCCTTCTTCAGATGGCAAGCGCTACAAGCAGGAAGGCTTCAATGTGCTTGCTTCGGCCTTCGCCGCGGATGGCTGGAAGCAGGTCACTGCCAACGATGTCCCCGACCAGAAGAACCGCGTCTTTTCGCACTCGCCATTCATGTACGAGGGCGGCCAGAGGCAAGGACCTCTGGGAACCTACCTCGTCACCGCTCTCCAAAGAAGCAACTTCAAATTACTTACCAACACCGCTGTCAGGCGTGTTGTTCGTACCGGCAGCAAGGCGACCGGTGTAGAGCTCGAGAGCGGCTACTGTGGTACCGTCAAGCTCAATGCTGGCGGACGTGTGATCCTATCCGCCGGTGCCTTTGGGTCCTCTAAGCTTCTCTTCCGAAGCGGTATTGGCCCAACCGACCAGCTTAACGTTGTCAAGAACAGTGCACAGGATGGTCCTTCGTTCATCAACTCGTCCCAGTGGATCAACCTTCCCGTTGGCCAAAACTTGAATGATCACGTCAACACCGATCTCGTCGTCCAGCACCAGAATGTCTCCTTCTACGACTTTTACCAAGCCTGGACTGACCCCATCCCGGCTGACAAGAAGCTGTACCTCGAGAGCCGTGCTGGTATTCTTGCTCAATCCGCACCCAACATCGGCCCTCTTGCTTGGGAGGTTATTAAGGGTTCTGATGGTAAAGATCGCCAATTCCAGTGGACTGCTCGTGTTGAAGGTCCCAAGGAAGGTGACAACTACTCCATGACCATCTCCAACTATCTCGGCCGTGGTTCGACCTCGCGTGGTGTTGCTACCATCAACGGCGCTCTCGGCATGACTGTCAGCAAGGCTCCCTACCTTTCCCAGCAGGCCGATACCGACGCTGTCATCGCCAGCTTGAAGAGTATGCAGAAGGCCATTTCCAAGTTGCCATCAATCACCTGGGAGGTTCCTGCACCCGGTGTCTCCATCGAGGATTACGTCGCAAGCCTTCCCAAAACCCCTTCTGCTCGTCGTGCAAACCACTGGATAGGTACCGCCAAGGTTGGCACCGACAGCGGCCTCAAGGGTGGAACTGCCGTTGTTGATACTAACCTACAAGTATATGGCACGGACAACATTCACGTTGTCGATGCTTCCATCTTCCCTGGGTAAGCCATATTCTTTTTCCACGAAGCCTTGAAGACGTACTGACTTGTACAGCCACATTACCACAAACCCGACCTCATACATCGTCACCGTCGGAGAACATGCAGCCAAGAAGATTCTGGCATTGAAGTCCAAAGCCGCCGCGGTAGGTGCTTAAATGCACTTTTTTATTGCGGTCGAGCGGTAGAAGGAATGATCGACGCCGTTGCATACTGGGTTTGCGCCGCATGTGTCAGGGTTTGATGTTGTTGCTTGCAGGGTGAGCAGTGCGGTGGAGTTGGAT
The DNA here is from genome assembly GCA_010093485.1 of Karstenula rhodostoma CBS 690.94. Classification (NCBI taxonomy): domain Eukaryota; kingdom Fungi; phylum Ascomycota; class Dothideomycetes; order Pleosporales; family Didymosphaeriaceae; genus Karstenula; species Karstenula rhodostoma. Next base: position 1,225,778 of record MU001495.1, on the reverse strand, counting down.
GGAAAGGCCAAACCCAGTGTGTGAGCGGCTACAGATGCCAGGTGAATTTGACTACGACTTCGATCATTGCCCTTGCAAAGCTGATCTTTGTACAGAGACAGAGTGCAAAGAAAACATATGTGTGAAAGCATGGAGTGTGATAGAAGCCCGTCGGCATTCCTGTCTATTGCTTTGATCCTGTTACAATTCTCTTGTATATATTTCGATCCATTTCAAAACTTACATGTCCAATCACTCTTGCAATTTGTTACGTGAAGCAGCGCCTGCTTACTAAACAATAGCCCAACCACCACGCCACGTTGTCACTTCTTTGCCTATATAAACGATAGGTCTGCATGTTACACGTCTGGTGCATAAATAATTAGCTAGACAGGCGCTAGCCCACGCACTTGTATTCCCTGCGAAGTAAAGACGGTATTTTATTACCGTACACAGAAATTTCGTGCCAACCAGATATGGTTACATCATGATGGTACATCTTCTAGGACGTCCAGCGTCCTGATCTACCCAAGGTAAAGTAAAGAGCTCACTCGGGTTGGAATGCATCTTCCCAGTTCGCTTGAAAAGTCCCTTTTAACTATCTGCTTGCACGCGGTCCATCTCCTCCCCAGTTCACTTTTCCTCGTGCCCAAACATGTTCATCCTCCGATTGCTCATCAACTCCCACTCCACCTCTCCTTCCATCGACATCAGCCTCCGCTGACACCTGAGGAATCCCTGCACGTCAAAGCATAGCTTGTTCAGTTCCAGGGGCATGTGCCTTGTCTCCAGCGCAATCTGGTGGCACGTTGCGGATAGTGCTGCTCCTATCGGCGAGAGGTCGAGCTTTGAAGAATTTGTATCGTATCGAAGGCGTTTGTTGGAGCTGGTAAGGGCATGGCACCAGATCATGCGACGAATTTCGAAGGGGAGGGCCAGAAGGGGAGATGCCGTGTCGGAACGGCTGCCGTAGTGGGTGTCTAGGGGTCCCAAAACCTTCGGGTGTGTCTTCTTACGACGCCGCTTGAGAACTTTGGTGACGCCGGTGGAGTTTTGTGGAGAGTGTGCGTTTCCTGCAGAAGGGCCGTTCGAAGGGAGTTTGCAGGTCGTTGCATCTTGAGCCTTAGTGGGGCGATTCGTTGGTTTGACTGGTGCCATGTTTGCTTAGGTCGTCGGTAGACGGGTGATGGACCGTATTGGGTAAGAATCGGGAAGTTTAACGAATATGTGTGTGGATTTCCAGCGCACAAAAATGAAGAGGTTTTGCGAAGTAGTGTGATGGATGGGAAGTACGCAAGAGTCAATAGGTTGCGTAGAAGGCGCTACTTTTATAGTACTGCTGCTGGAGGCTGGAGATGGAGACAAACCTATTGTGTGGTGCAGAACAATAGAAGATGAGTGAATGATGCCCAACACAATAAGTGAGTGAAGGACAGCGGATTGGGGATAAGCACGGTGCGGTTTACAGGGTATGCGATGGAACAATTCACTCGAGAATGTACATGACAGAGATAATGTCAGTCTAGTCGTGGGCTTCTTTCCCATGGTGGCTGCAAACCATGGTACAGTCTATTGAGCGTTGGTCCTAGTGCCAAAGTCGAGTAATCGCTTTGCCGTGGATCGCACTCACCTAGATACGGACGGAGCGATGTACGCAAATATCAACGCCATGAATAGATGAGTATCTGGACTCTACCGCATGTGCAACTCATGGCTGCTCACGAGCCCGTGTTCAGGGATTGGCACGAGCAGGTCTCATCATGCGCACTGACTGCTGGATGGCAGCACGGTCAGACATGGGTTGAGAGTTTCCGCACAATGATAGCGAACAACGGTCTTGTTGAGGCACCCGCTTAAACCACCACTCCACCGGGCGGGCCCGAGAGGATGTTTTCCTCGAATTCGATCTTCTTTACATGGGCGCCCGGAATGACGACAAGCCCAACATAGCGGCTGTTCCAGTTGACGGGGGCCGATGGGTTCCCAGACTCTTGGACAGCTTTGCGGATCACCTCTGCAGATGGTGCACGGTACTCATAGGTGAGGGCAAGAATGATATTGCGGTCCTGTGATGGGATCAGGCGCGATTACAGCAGGAAGGAAGGGTCCATCACCACGACGGGTGCAGGGTGCTCTCATGGGACTCAACAAGTGGGAGGGAGGGAGGGATACCTTGTCGGTACATTTCATCTGTCCGCCGAAGACGCGGCCGTCGGAGGTGTGGATGCGCAGCGGGCGGCCGATGAACTGGGAGAGGTAGACGGTGGCCTCGGTGTTGTGCATGGCGTTGGCTGATGTGGAGCCAGCAGCAGGCGCCCAGCAGCGTAGGCGATGCAGTGGTGATGAAGAGACGGGCCACGTGAGCGGGCGACGTCGGTGCATCGGTGCTCCAGGCTTGGCGCGGCGCGCTGTCATCAGTGCGAGCAAAAGTTCTGGCGGCTCGAGTCTCGGCCGGTGCGTGTACAGTTTCCGTACACTGTTGCTGCACATTCCCACTCACAATGCATTCGATACGGCGGAGCTGCCGCCCGGCGCGCTTCGACAGCCCCCTCGCCGCCTTCGGCTTCCTCGGCAATGGCTCGCATCGCGCCTTCTCCATCAGCGCGGCGCGCCACCGCGGCGCGCTGCCCGTCTTCCTCGAGGCGTCGTCGCCCGAGCTCTCGCAGTTGCTGTCGACGCTGAACGCTCGAGTGCTCCTGCCGCACCACCTCACGCCGGAGCAGGAGCGGCTCGTGTACAAGCCCGAGAACCGCACCAAGCTCGAGCAGGAGCCCATCGACATCACCCTCGGCGACGTCACGCTGCCGCTCGAGCACATGGACCGCAACAAGGACATCCCCGCCTACCGCGTGCACCTCCGCAACATCCTCCGCGCGAGCAAGACCCCCGAGGACTGGGAGAATGTCGTGCGCGCGCTCGAGGGCTACGCCAACGCCGGCCTGCGTCTGCGCCCGGAGCAGATGGTCATGGCCGTGCGGCTCCTGAACAGGGCCGGCATGCAGCATCTGGTCCTGAAGCTGGTCCAGCGCCCCAAGGCCACGGGCCTGCGCCTGAGGAACTTCGAGCTGATCCTCGCCGTGCTGCGCAGCGTGAGGGACAGGGCCTGGCGCGCGGGCTGGGAGAAGGACGACCTCAGCAAGGCCCTGAGCATGGCCGAGCAGGTCGTCGAGCTCATGGACAACCAAGAGCATCTGGGCCATCCCGCCGGCAAGCAGCAAGACTACCGCACCCACCCCACCGTCGTCGCCGTGCCGCTGGAAATGGCCGCCGAGCTTTCATACCGCCACGAGGCCGACGCCGCCAAGGTCAAGCGTTATGCTTCGCGCTTAATGAATGCCTTGAAGCAGCAAGACTTCTTAGCCGTAGGCCACTCCCCCCTTCCCTGACAATGTCATCCTAACGACTGCAGTCCGACATGGAGAGGATAGAAGCCTCCGCCGCAAAGACCGAAGCCGATTTTGGCAAAGGATACCAGCAGATGCGAGCACTCGCTGCGCTGCACAACGACCTGTGCACGCTCATCCCCATATGGAACTCGCTCAGCACCGCGCGTACCGTTCTAGATGCCGACATGCCCATGGCCGAAGACGCAGAGCGCGTGCAGCGTCAGTTGCGCGACCTACTCCAAAAGGGCGAGGACGCTTGCGAGAGACTAAGGAAAAGAGAGGGCCAGGAACTTGCAAGCGCAGATCCCGAGGGCTATGTCGGATATGTGAAGACGGCAATTCGAGCCTGCGAGGAGGATGCCGATGAAGCAGACGAGTAAAGCGCATAGAAGCTGCTGTAAAATAGCTTGTTGGACATATACATTCGGCTGTAAGAGTAGCGTGTTCAGCATCGGAGCCGTTGCATCGACACAATGTACAAAATTTAGACATGGTATCGACATTCACCAGACACGTTAGCCCTCTTTCGCATCCGATTTTGGGACATGTACGACCACTTGTTAATCGCAGGGTACTGACTTGGCTTAGCGTACTAGGCGACTTGAGTGCACATTTTGGGATGACCAGCGAGTATTGCTCACCGGTTCCTGTGGGAGTTGACAACATGAACTTCTCCAAGCCCACTGGCGGCGTGGGCTGTGAGGGCAAGTGCGGACGTGGGGATATTTGGGAAGGGTGGAACGTAGGTGGAGAGTGCTTTCATGGTGATCTTGTAGTATACAAGGAGGAGCAAGGAATTATCTCGATATCCTGGGGCTCGGCTCGATCTTTGTGCGGATACTGTTTACTGAGTGCTGTATGTATCATGTACGACGATATGCCCCGCATACAGGGTATCTTGCTCGGCAAGGTGCTGTGCAACGGCACAAGCAGCTACCACAAAGTGGCGAAAGACCTCATGACGGGTCGAAGCTTTCCTGTATACACTGACCCAAGGTCCGGCGGTCTTTGCTTCCGATTATACTTCGCGTTGGTCATTGAATATCACCAGAGTCGTCGCGTCTATTCGATCTGTCTGCCACAATGTGGGGTATCTGGGCAACAGCTCTACTTTATGTTGTAGCATGCGCCAATGCATTGACTCACGACGCGTTCGAACCTTCGGAGACCGACATTACGCAAGCTCTCCTCGAAAATGGCGTTGATGTGTCGAGTATTCCAGTGCTGTCGCGACATTCGCTTAGCTCACCAGCAAGTGCATGCGAATTTGCGGTAAACGCTCATAGCTTTTTACAACGCCATCCCGGTGTTCCGTATCAACTTAGAAAGAAACGCCATATCAGAACATTGAGTTGGTTGTGTCCTCCAGAACGAGCTGACCACAGTTAACAGTGCTCATCCCTCCACCACCTGTTTGACGACAAGGTCCTCACTCAAAACACTTCCACCTACGATGCATTTCGCAAATCATACTGGTCTGTACAACAAGCTTCTGTGGCGCCAAACTGTGTCTTTAGGCCCACTGTTTCCCGGGAAGTCTCTATTCTCGTGTTAATTGCCCGACTCACACAATGTCCCTTCGCGGTCAAAAGTGGCGGCCACGCAGCGTTTGCGGGTGCCAGTAGCATCCAAGGCGGCATCACAGTCTCCTTCCAAGATATGAAGAACATAGAGTTATCAGAGAATAGGGCAACCGCGAGCATTGAGCCTGGAAATACGTGGTACGACGTGTACCACGGTCTTGAACCCGAGAATCTAGCGGTCATTGGAGGCCGTGTCTCTGCCATTGGCGTCGGAGGATTGACCCTGGGCGGGGGCATCTCTTTTTTCTCGAGCGAATATGGATTCGCATGCGACAACGTGGCTTCCTTTGAAGTTGTTATGGCGTCGGGAGCCATCATCACTGCATCGCCGAACAGCCATGCCGATCTATACTGGAGTCTACGCGGGGGCGGCAACAACTTCGGTATTGTGACCAAGTTTGAGCTCGAGACCATACCGCAGGGCTTGATGTGGGGAGGCTCACGATTGCACCTTGAAGCGCAATTCGCGGCCGTCGTCGATGCCTTTTACAACCTCGGGATCAATTCACCCAAGGACGTCGCCGCAGCCCAAATCCTGTCGTTCGCATACGCGCAAAACACCAGATTCGCGTCGTCCGAGCTTGAATACTCCAAGCCAATCGCCAACGCCTCCATATTCTCCGAGTACCTAGCCATCCCGGCCATACAAGACGGTACTATGATCCGCACGCTTGCCAACGTGACGTTGCAGATAAACACCAGCAACCCCAACGGCTTGCGCGAAACCTACTGGGTGGCCGCTTTCAAGCTTGATCGGGACTTTACGGCTTTCACCAAGGATGTGTTTTTTGAAGAGGTCTTGGCCATCGCTGATGCCGCCGCTGTGATGCCCGCTCTTACGCTGCAAGTCATCACGGTCCCCATGTTGCGCAATTTCGCTAAACATGGCGGAAACGCACTCGGCCTGTCGGAAGAAGACGGTCCTCTGCTTTTGTCATCGACGAACACGATGTGGGCGGACGAGGCGGACGATGAGCGGGTGCTTGGGACTAATAGGAGGGTCATTGAGAGGTCGGTTGAGGAGGGGAAGAAGAGGGGGTTGTTTGTGGAGTACATTTATATGAACTATGCGAGCCAGTTCCAGGATGTCATTGCGAGTTACGGGGCAGAGAACCTCGGGAGGCTGCAGGCAGTGGCGCACAGGTACGATCCAAAGGGCGTGTTTCAGGAGCTGGAGCCGGGGTACTTCAAGTTGACCGGCTTGCAGTCGCGTGGTGGATAACGGGTGGAGGCCAACGCAATGGACGGAGTCGGGCTTCCCAGGGCAACAGATAGGCGGTGAGGACTCGGGTAGCGCGGGGCCCCACTGTTCCGGGGTGAATACAAGGTATGTTGCTATCAGCGGTCAGCAACCATTATGATATCATCAACGATCAACGATCAAGCGGGAAGACGGGAGGTATGTACTTGACCAGACATGCCATTCGCGATCCCTTTGGCGTTCCAAGCGCGAGATACGCGAGCACGTGGTGGCCTACGTCATGATGAGAGAGAGGCGCGAGCCGCTACGCAACTGACTGCAGCCCTGTGCGCCCGTCTCGCAGGCCATCAACCTGGCCAAGGCTGGACGCCGTCGGTTGTCTGCGCGGACAGGCGCGCACCACGGTAAACATGCAGGCCAAGTCGATGTAGATGGACATGTGCATGTAGATGTCCATGTAGATTTCCCGAACACCATGCAACTGCTGCCATGGACGCGATGCAGACACGGCGCGCCTGGGTCAACGCGCGCCGTACCGACATGTACCCGCGGCGAGGGAAGCGAAGTTGGAGTCAGGTGGGGCGCGAGGGGTTCGTGCGCGGGCGCTAGTGAAGCTCGTTATCACCTTCTCAAAAACCCTGACTGCGACGCCCTCTCAATCTCTCTCAATCGCCCTGTCCAATCTACAATGCCTCTGAATCCGAAAGACGAGCCCTTCCCTTGGAAGCAGCTTGTCATTGTCGGTGCGTGCATCCAATTGTGAGCGCCACCAGCGCCGCTTGAAGCTGATAGGTGGACCGCAGGAATATGCCGATTCTCCGAACCCCTTGCCTTCAACTCCATCCTGGCCTACTCGTACGTCATGGTAAAAGATTTGGGCATTCATGAGAAGGATGCTTCGTTCTACTCGGGACTCTTGCTCTCGGCCTACGCTGTCGCAGAAGCCATCACTGCCCTGGGCTGGGGTGCCATCTCCGATGTGTACGGGAGGAAGCCTGTGGCGCTGATTGGCTTGGCCGGCGTTGCTCTCAGCAGTCTTGCCTTTGGCTTTGCGAAGACGTACTGGGTTGCTCTGCTGGCGCGCTTTGTCGGCGGCGCCCTGAACGGAAATGTTGCCATCATGCAGACCATGGTCCAGGAAATGGTCAAGAACCCTGCGCACGAGCGTGAGTAACGAGATGGACGCGGAATTGAATCGAAGCTAATCGCGAACAGCCAAGGCATATGCGACGCAACCTTTCGTCTGGACCCTGGGCGGTATCATTGGATCGGCCATGGGTGGTTTCCTTGCGCAGCCTGCCAAGTATTACCCAGGAACCTTCTCCGAGGATGGCGTGTTTGGCAGGTACCCGTATTTGCTGCCTAACCTCGTGGCCGCTCTTGGAATCGTTTTGGCCATCATTCAGGGTATTTTCTTCCTAGAAGAGACCCTCCCCATGCAGGAAGACATCGAAGAAGAGACGACACAAGCGGCCTTGTTCGATCCCACCATCAACGAGCGCGCTCCTTTGCTCTCAAACGCCCATTCGACCCTACCTCGGGACGCTGGACGACCCCGCGATCGCAGCTCGATATCACGTGCCTCCGTTACTCGCGCCTCCCGCTCCCGGGCATTTTCTAATAGTAGCTTTCGTAACCGCTCCATGTCCATTGTCGACGGTCTGCGTCAAATTCGCAAGAAGCCTTCTTTCCTTGAAGATGGTATGCCGTCAGCAATCGACCAACGCTTCGATATCCGCCGGGACTCTTTCGGAACCATGCACAACATCAGGATGGCGCACCATGAGGTCCTACCAGCGCCGATCACCCGTCCTAACCCCACAGGTCCCAAGAAGACTTTCAACCACACAGTCGTTATGCTCACGCTCGCCTTGACTATCATTGCTTTCCATCAAATGGCCTACATCACCAACTTACCCGTCTATCTCCTTGACGAATCCACCAAGGACGGCATCGACTTCACTGGCGGCTTGGGTCTCGATCTCCACGATGTGGGCACCTTCCTCGCGGTCAACGGTTTGATCGCTTTGTTCACGCAGGGCGTCATCTTCCCGTTCGTCGTGGAGAAAGTAGGCGTCTGGAACACGTTTATCAGCATGATTATCCTGTACCCAACAACCTACGTCATTGTCCCGTTCATCAGCGCCCTTCCGGAAAAGCTCGTCTCGCCGGGCGTCTACCTCTCGCTCTTCCTGCAGGGGCTTTTCGGCATCCTCGTCTTCCCATGCGCCCTCATTTTACTCAAGAATGCAACGCCCTCACCGCTCGTGCTGGGCCGTGTCAACGGCGCGGCTATGTCGGCATGCTGTCTTGCACGCACTGTCTCCAGTCCGCTCGTGGGAGTTGTGTACTCGGCGGGAGGCAGCGCAGCGGCGTGGTTCTTCCTGGCTGGATGCGCCGTCGTTGGTGCGCTACAACTGTTATGGGTGCCTAATGAACACGTAGACAGCGTGAAGGTTGAGAACATCGTCAAGGATGCTGTGCAGGAAGCTATTCACCCGCACCATGTTCATATCAGCGATACGGATAGCGTGGCGGTCGCAGACTACGAAGATTGAGATGGCGCCTGGGGGTTGGATAAAAGTAATTCGGGAGTTGGATGCACTGGACGGGTGGTCATGTTCTAGGTTCCTTCTGGTCCCTTGTTGATCCATCTTCCGTTCGCGTCATCAAGAAGGATGTTCATGTTTCCTGTGCGATCATGTTCGGTTTTTCTGCGGGCGTTATGTCCTGTGGCATAGCATTTTTGCGCTCACTCATGGCTTGCGTCCTTGGCATTGTTACGGAGCAGGAATCCATCTTCATCGGTTCTCGTTACAGCAGACATCAGGCCTACTGTCTTCCGGTGCCCCCAACTTGCAAGCTGCCCAATCCGTTGCATCACGCACACACACACACCACTGTCCCAGCCCAGCGTACCTGCAACCTAGCCATCCCCATGCCACGCCCTCGCATTCTCTCTGCACCACCTCGCTTGCCAGACCGCACCGACCCCGTCGCACAGGGAGGCGCTCACGTCACGACGATCCCGAGGGTCCAGAGCGGCGGTCGGAGGCGTTGGAACGGCGCTGAGCCCTTGTGATGTCGTGCATGTACGCGTGCGCCTCAGCCTTGTGATACGCGGCGCGCGCATGTGTTGCGCGACGGCGGGCTTGGGCTGAGTCTTAGACACCTGTGTTGTTGAGGGGCAGAAACAATGGGATGTTTGAGTGCGGGTGTGGCTGTTCAAGGCTTGGTGAGGCGGGGTTTGAAGTTGTGGTCGCGTTTGTGGTTGGCAGTCGGGACAGGTGTCGTCAAGCTGGGTACAGTGGGTTGCGTGGAGTCAGACGGGGCGGCGGGGTGTGAAAGGGGCGTTGGGTGTAGGTTGACGGCGTCCAGCTCTATCATCGCTGGCTGAGATGCTTTTCGTCAAGGATCCCGGTGATGAGTCTGCTGCTCCTGGACATGAGTCGAGTGCAGTCTTACCTTGGGCTCGCTGCCCATGAGTGCGACGAGGAGGCGTTGGAATACGGTTGGCGTGGCTACGCGATGACTAAGTGTGGAATGCAGCGCGTGACTACGTACGACGAAGAGGGTGGAGGTAGGATATGCTCGGGTTGCTGCGTGTGTCGTTCCTCGTGCCTTCCTCCAACCTGAAATGCATTGAGTTCGCGCCTTCTCCCGACCTGGTGGGTAGTAGCCTCGCGCCTCGCGCCTTCCTCGCAGAATCTCACGGTGCTTTGCATGTCGTGGAGACCAAAGCCTAGGCAAATGTGCTCAACCGTTCCTATAGTCAGTCGGCGTATTCCTTGCAGTCTACACAAAACACTTATTCGACAGCTCCTCTCCAGTCGTCCATCGTTTCCGCCCCCGGGCTGCCAGTTGTCTCGTGACGTGGAACATGTTGTGCATCTTTCCCTGCGTTCGCGATGCATGTGTAGCTGTGGCTCACGGCTGATGACCGACGTCTCGGGTACTACAGCACCAGCCCTGCTCTGCGCAGTCGTTGATGTGCTCCCAGGCCAGCCTCTAATACCCGGCAGACGAGCCAGCAAAGCTTCTGCTCGGCTGCGGCTACTCGGCAGGACCGCCCGGTCTGCACGAAATCAAGAACCTCTTGGTCCACAAAAGGAACTATCGATTGATAATGATAGCATGATGCTTGCTGGTGGAATGGTAGCGTAGTCGAGATAACGGTCCGAAAAAGCTGGGGCAGCTGAGCGATGATGCTCTGGCACCGAGTTGCATCTAATGAAGGCATCCCGTACAGGAGATGACGCAGCACCAGCAGTGCTACCCCTTTCCGGTTAACAACAAAGCTGGAGGTTCCCAAATGCCATGCTGCGCGCAATGTCACCGCTCCAACAACGAGGCACCACTGCCACGGCGTCTGCAGCTTTCTCGATGCCGCATTTCCCACGTCACGCAGGAGAACGAACCCCGCACTTTGTGCCTTTACCATGTACGCCGAGATGAGTGCGAGGCCGACAGTCGTCCGTATTAGGCAATATTTATTGAATCCTTGGACGTGGCATACGACGTGGCATACCTTACTGGCCACCCACAGCACGGCGTATAGTTTGGCCTGAGGTTGCATCTTTCGATCCAAGGATAGTCGGCGGGCTAGCGGTGAGCTGATCTCGATAGCAGGTGGTATTTTTGGGAGGAGCGGGCGCAAAGCTTGTTCGGGCGTAGTGCCCTGTCATTGGCCGCCTTGTGGGAGAGGCAGGCGTGGTCAGCATGACAAGGAGAATACGCAGGACTTCTTCCTCCGAGTACGAGGCCATCGGCGATGGTCGGATCGGCGCAGCGCGCGCTGCAATGGGAAGGACGCCAGGGCCGGCGTGTGCGTCTTGGATGTCCGGTTGCTGGTGGCTTCTGCGCGGTCGTGTAGTGAAATTGCATCTCGTGAGGCGCTGGCCAGGTCAGGTCAGGTCAGGTCTCGTCTCAGGGCACCGGCGGCGACGCACGTGCTGGGCGAGGCTGGCTATTTCCGTGGCGGTCCTCATGCCCTGCAATTACCAGAGGCACAGGATGGAAGCCGTATGCCAATGCATTCCCCCAAGGCTTCCAGGGCGCAGGTGGCTGCACGCTGAGGCAATGCGTGCAGGCCCTGTCGGCCGAACACAGGCAGTATCGAAAGCTGCTGATCCAAGCCCGATCCATGCGCCGCCCTCTTAGCGCCTTGGACCCGCGCGCGCCCAGGGGCCCAGGACGGGCATGGTCTCGCGAACTCGCATGGACCAGCGTCGTATCCGCAGCGTTCAAAGGGGATTGGGATGGATATAAGATTTGCCTGTTCCCATCCGCTTCCGTTTGCACTCGTTGTCCCACGCCCTTGCAAGTCCTTGCAGAGCAGCCATTCGTTTACCCAGCCAAGAACCCATTCAGTTGGTAATTTTTAATCCGCCCTGCAACATTCGCTCCCTTCACCACCATGGCCAAGTTCACCCTCCTCGGCCTCGCCGCCGGCGCATCCGCCGCCGTGCTCTCCATCCCCGCCCTGCCCATCCCCACCGGAGCCCCCAAGCTCGAGCTCAACATCTTCAACACGCATGAGATCCACACCCTCTCCCTCACCGACATCACCGAGATGATCTCCAACCAGACCGACGGACCGGGGCCCGACGCCGACTTCAGCCCCTTCGCCGCTGCCGCCACCTGCAGCAACGTCAGGACCCGCACCGAGTGGCACGACAGCTCCGACACCACCAAGCAAAACTTTGTCAACGGTGTCAAGTGCCTGCTTGGCAAGCCTTCCAAGGGCAACTACCCTGGTTCCAAGAACCGCTACGAGGACTTCGTCCAGGTCCACCAGACCGTTACCGACAACGTACACAACAACCGCAAGTTCATCGTGTGGCACCGCGCCTTCCTGTGGTCTTTCGAGCAGGTGCTGAGGGATGAGTGCGGTTTCACCGACTCTCTCCCCTGGTTCGACGAGACCAAGTTTGCCGGCCGCTTCTCGCAGTCGTCCATCTTCTCCGACAAGTGGCTCGGTGCCATCAACCTCGGCGGAAACTGCGTTACCAATGGCGTAAGTGCACACGCTGCCAGTTCTTGACGAGTGCATAACTGACCTACCGCAGCAATTCGCCAACCTTGCCTTGAACGTTGGTCCCAGCACGGCCCAGTTCAACCAGTACCACTGCCTTGCCCGCAGCGGCAGCGCCACCGACACGGCCAACACCAACGCGAACATCGTCAACGGTTGCCGGGCTCTGAAGGACTACCAGGACTTTGCCAAGTGCGCTGAGCAGGGCGCCCACGCCTATGGCCACAACGGCATCGGTGGCGTCATGCGCGACGTATACGCTTCTCCCGGTGACCCAGTCTTCTGGCTGCACCACGGCATGGTCGACCGTCACTTCCGCATCTGGCAGAACGACGACTCTTCCCGCACTGGTTACATTGACGGCGTTGGCCCCAACAACCAAGCTCTTACCCTCGACACGCAAATCTCCCTCAACGGGCTGAAGCCCAACATGAAGATCAGGGATGTTATGAACACCCTGAGCTCGCCCTTGTGCTACAAGTACAACTACTAGACCCTGCTACGAACTTTTCCGTATCGCATCTTCTTTGACTAGACAAAATACCATTCTCATTTTTTCCACTACACTCCTTGTTCAGCGTTCTCGCATCCTGTTTCTTGCATGTCGTGGGCGATGATTACGGATGATGTGGGACCTGACATGGTCATGCGCGTCATCTCTGGGGTCAATCATGTACAAACTAAACACTGCGTCGTAAATTTTAATAAGAGTCTCGTTTCAGGGAACAAGAAAGTAATCACTGCAATCCCCACCCGAAGCCCACAGAAATGTCCACAGAATGTCCACTGGATGCCCACAAAATGCTCCCCTCTTCTGCAGCGCTACCCCTGCGCCAAACAACGTGCGTGGTGGCTGACTGCCATGGGTAGGGGGCGTTCCTGCCAAGCGCAGCCACGCTGCATGCGCGCGCACCCTCTCATCTCGCCGACAGGCACGTCATCCTCCCAGCGGCAACGTCCAGGTAAGCTTTCATCTCGCGGCGGCAACGACTGTCTCGGAGTCCTGCGGCACGTCAAACAGCGCGCGCGGGTTTGTGGATTGACAGGTGCGGGCCAGGAGGGTTTGAAACGGGAGGGTGTGGGGCAGGCAAATCACGGACGGACAATGGCGAAACATGCACGCGAAGGGTACATTGTCGGGATGGCATGATGGATGCGCCAGCGGTGGAGTCGAGATGAGAGGGAAACGCAACGGAACGGAACGGAACGCTTGCTTGCTTGCACTCTTCAGTCTTCATGCCGTCTTCCGAACGAGCGGCGGTAGACGCGCGCGCTGGAGACTGCACGGAATTGTTGCTTGCTTTGATTCCAATCGAGTCGAGGCCTGGGCGAACAGGAAGCGCGCACATTGCAATCTCATCTCCGAACGCCGCTCCCGCGCAGTCACAAACACCCGACATTGGCATTCCCGGACTTGGTGCAGCTGCACGCTTGTCTTTGTCTGCGACGCATGTACGATAGCACGCTCGGCTGCTAGCATCGTGCCATCGATCCGGACCATTTGGTCGCCTGACATTCGCTCGTGAAAGGACCCGACCGTCGGAAGGACGACCGCTTTCTGGGGAGCCAATCGACGTGTAGACTACACGCAACTCCTGCGAGCATAGGAGCCTGTTTTGGGCTTTGTGCCAGTATGAAAGGGAAACGCGCGGCTGCTGCATGCGCTTGTGTAACCTTTGACGAAACTGTCATGAATTGCACATTCCGGAACCCCCGCTGTGGTCTTGTGCAACCAGGATATAAAGAGCCTTGGTTTGAAAGGAGACTTTCTTGCGTGGTGAAGCTCTGCATGCAGCCTCAGCCTGTCTTGAGAGCCGCGCACCTTGCGACTGCGCTAAAAGCATACCTTGGGTAACCGCAGGAGAGCTCTGCTGAAGGGTCTGATGTATCCTGAAGCCCTCTTCAGATATTCATTGTCCACACGCAATCTTGGCAATCTTATTCGAGTGTGGCTCAAGACGTTGCTAGAGCCGCGTCCTCTTCCTGTCAAACACGATCAAGTCCCATGTCAAATAATGGTTTTTCTCCCTTCAACCCATCAAACAGATATCCCTAATTCTACTTCCAAGCTGTTGACCAGTGGCTCTCGGTAACACGTTTACAAGTCAAATTTAAACGTTTGCTACGCCTCGTGGGCGCATGTTGGATTTGTTGGACTCCCGAGTGTAGGGTTTGGCATCGGCCCGTACCGTTGAACTGCGCCTCATGCAACAAAATCGTCTGACAGGGAGCTTCAATAGGTTCCGATCCATAATCAAGATGGCGGACACGATGGCGCAATGGTGTGGCCGCAGATGTCGATGACTAATCGGCTACTCTTTCCCAAAGTCCAGCCCTAAATAGTACCTCTGGAACACTCCCATCAATTACATTCTGGTCTCTTGACATTCATTAGATTTTACAAGCAGGCACTTACACGGCTCTTGAAATCATGCACAAGTTCGGCACAACATAACATGCAATTCCTTTTAGGCAGCCCGTTTCTACCTAGACATGACAGCACGTCTTGATATGCATCCTACGATGGCACTGTTCAATCAAGTTCGTTAAACAAATCTACCAGATCCTTTCCCACGTCCTCCGCACCACGCTCATTTCGGCCAAACCTTGTTTCTCATTCTCCTCCAATCCTCCATCCTCCCATATAGCGCATTCAGCATCGACCTCCGCCTTCCCATGGTATATGTCTACGGTTGCTGGATCGGCAAATTTGGTCTTCTTGACAATCTTCCACAGTGTGAACATGAAGGCGGCCCATGCAATGCCAAAATATGTGGTGATGAACGACTGGATCGAGAACGGCGAGAATGAATCAAAGCCCAGGAACAGGATAATAAGACAGCCGAAAATCAGTCCAAACCATGCAGTATACGGGGCAAAGTTGCAGTAGTACGGCAGATTCTTGCGATCAAAGTTCTGAGCTTTGAGGGCGCGGTACCAGCCCAGGTATACCCAGAAGAACGCGACGAAGTTGACAATGAGTCCGGAAGTTGCCAGGTCAACGAACCATCCAAACACTGTAATCGCAGAGTTGTCCGCGACCAGGAAAGTAATGCATCCGATTGATGTGACGGCCAAGACACAGTAGTAAGGGATACCGCTCTTGGAACAAGTCAGGAAGATCTTCGGAGCCTGCCCTTCTTGCGCTAAGGAGTACAGCGTCCGGCTGGTCTGATACACGAATGCGTTACCGCATGAAATGGCGGAGACCAAGATCAGAGTATTGATAAGACCAGGCAGACCGCCGGTGACACCAGCGTTGCGTATTCCGATAACCCAAGGGGAAGCAGCAGCACCAGGCTCGCCTCCTTTGATAGCAAGGATCAAGTTGGAATCGCGCGACGAACAGATGATTCCAACAGCGAGACTGCCAATGATGTAGAACCCGACCAAGCGGTAGAAAATGAGCCGAGCGAGGCGCGGAATAGTCCGTCGAGGGTTTTGTATCTCTCCAGCAGACAAACTGATGAAGTCTGGTCCGGCGAGGGTGAAAACGGCGAACCGAATAGAGATCCCTATACCAAGCAACCGTCCAGTAGCACCCTCAGCATAATACGGATGCATCGCATTTCCGCCCGTCCAGGCTCGGAACCCGTATGCGTCGTGCTTAGGATTACCGCCAACCATTGTGATGAAGGTGAAGAGGACCAGGCCGATGAGGAGCAAAATTTTGGTAATCGACATTAAGAACTCGGACTCGCCGTACCACCTGTTGGGTCTGTTAGAGATGCCGTCGGGTCGATCGGGAGATCCACTTACTTGACAGCTACGAGATTGAAGAACGTGCAAAGAATGAGGACCATTGCCACCCATACGGCCGGACTTACATCAACATCCCAAAATTGCACCACTGTTGCTACGGCACTGGTCTCGGTACACACGAACATTGCTCCAGCATAGAAGTAAGTCCATCCAAGCGCGAAACCGAGTGCAGGGTCAACATATCGCGTTGCCAATCCGAAGACACTGCCGCGGATGGGTAGCCATGTCACCATCTCGGCTGTGCACAAATTGCATGGCCAGATAAAGCCAATACCGTATATCAGGTAACCAAGGAGCAGAGAGAGGGGGCCGGCATTGACCAGGATTTTGCCGATTCCAACGAAGAGGCCAACACCAATACCACCTGCGATGGCGGCAAGTTGGACATGACGAGGTCGAAGGCCACGATGGGTATGTAGAGAGCCAGGGTTGAGAGCTTCTTGGATCTTGTAGTTGGAGACGTCACCGAGTTCAGCTTCGGGCCGGCTTGCGGTTTGCAAAATGTCGATATTGGGCTCATCTTGACGCCCCATGACGATGGACGCTGGGGACAAAGGGGAGAGGAATGAGAAGTGGGTGTTCAATTTTCCAATGTCTACTGTCCGCACCCCAGCGGGATAATGCAGGCCTTTATAGCCAGCACAAGAGCCAGTCCATGGTGGTTATCATGCCTTAGGTGCGGCGGGATACTGTGTATCTTATCTGGACTATCTCAGCGCCACCAGACACACGACACGGGTTCTCCACATTCGAGATAACATGCATGGAGGCGAAAGACCTATCGCTAAAGCGAGAAAAGCAGTCCAGGGTAACTGGGCCGCTAACACAGTTTCCATGTGTCTGATTTTCTGCGTCACCGCCTCGGTTCCGTCCTCCACGGGTCACCCCGCATTTCCCTCACGCGAACAACTTCTGGGGGTTCAATTACGTTCTGCAAGGAGATTCGCAAGTGACAGGACATTTTCCAAGTATAAGCGCCACACTACGCTGCAGAGGGCATAGATGTGCGGCTCTGCCAAGCACTACAATGGGCCGACTCGCGGTAGCTAGCAACGTTGTTCACGACTTAAATGAGCAACCACCCCGATTCTAGAACAATTCGCTCGGCAGTCTTTCCCTCAACCTGGACCCTGCAGCGAGACAACATTGTTGAGTCTGCTTTTATCTCAGCCCTTCACCAATGACAGTCCGCTTTGAGATAGAGCTAGTAAGACATATGGCGGAAAAGATCCAATCATCACCGACCATTGTTTATCCTTTCTGTAAACTGGCCTGTCCCAAAAACGGGCCGATTCGCTGCCAGATCGTACATGGACAGCGTCTCCAGCGTTTACACTGTGTGCCAAGACTGCCCATGGCTTGACCACCTCCATCGTATTTTCGCAGCATAGTCCAACCCAAGCCAATACTATATAAACTCACCGATAGGAGATCTAACAGTTACTGTATTTTAGCCTTCTAAAATATCTTCTTTACCTTATTAAGGAAAAGGGGTATCTTAGCTAAAGAACTAAAAAGAAAATCCTTACGTTAAGTAGTATAGTCTATACTTCAGAGGGCTGAAATATAGTGAACGCCCGAACCCCTATCGGTGAGTTTATACGGTATGGAGAGTGTATCAGGTCGGTTCTTCCTTTCGTCCAACCCTCGTTCGGCCTCAGATACTAGTATCCATTGACGCTTCGGACGATTCCGGCACGCCCCCCATCTCGACATCCCTAATTTGCCTGGTTTTGGGCAGGATATCACCCATCTCATCATCTTCGAACGGCTTGGCCTTGGAGAGACCATCGTCCGGCTCTTCGACATCTATCTTCTTTAGCTTTTCGGCGAGCTGTACCATCGCGTCGATATCGTCAGCGTGCTTTCTTTCAGCGGCTTTCCTGATGCACTCGGATATCTTCACTTCGGATTCCTCGGGTCCGTGCTCCACCCACGTATGCATGCTTTGACTCAACAGCCTAGAGATTTGCTCCGGTTGGAGATTGATATGCGATCCCAAGACCAATGATATGAAATCGCTCTGCAATTTGCCGCCGCGTAGTCGTCTGTGGATAATTCTTGCTTGATTTGGATAAGGGTCTGCCTGCGTTAGTGGATGGGTAGAGAAGGGGCTCCATGCCTTGGAGGCCGCTGTGAAAAGCGCATCTCTAGAACATTATCCGGCTTGGAATCACTTACGCCACCTTGTTCGCATGTTCCTTTGGACGACGTATCCGCCTGAACATGTTAGAAATGGCGCAGGGACACTGCTTTTCGCAACACATTATTCGACACACCAGAAGAAGTAGGAAAAACTTCACTTACGTTTCCTTGTACTATGAGCCTTCGCGCTTTCGGGCCCTTGCCGTTGGCTTGCCACGTGGCTCAAACTGTCTGAGCCTTTGTGGCTTTGGTTGGAGCGAGGAGACATGGCTCAATGACCTGTGTTGGATCAGGAATGAGTGTGACAGAGCGCACTGCAAGAGATGGTGAATAGAGGATCAGTACGTCCAGTGTTCATTGATGTTTCTTTCCTGCACTGATATTTCGTGCGCATTCGGGGCTCGCTACCAGACTGCATGACTTTGGGAAAGAAATGTGTTGGGATTTTAGGTGGAGGCCGTGGACCCAGTACCATACTCGTTCTCGCGTAGAACCAGTGCGAATCCCCTAATTTCTCTTGACACTCTTCGTATCTTGTCCCAGGTATTGCTCCTTCTCCACGATGTCCCCAGAGTTGCAGTTCGGACGACCAACCATCCCACATTACCCATGCTTCCTCATTTTTAGCCTGACCATAAGCGCCGGTTTGTCCCACAAAACGAAGACCTTATGCTGGTCCCACTTCTGCGATTTATCCACAAGCTCCATGTCGAAGTGCCACAACAGTTTAGCAAGAATCGCTCGCAACTCAAGCCACGCCATGGTCTGGAGACTGTCAGTGCTGCATCCACAGTTGAACGAAACATTACGTACCTGGCCGATGCAGTTTCTTGGCCCAACGGAGAAGGGCTGTATGACAGTCCGTTTATCATCACTAAATTCCGGGTCACCGAGATGCCTCTGTGGCGCAAATATGTCGGGGTGTCTGAAGTTATGCGACGAGCGAGACGCCGCATACGACGTGACGCCTACGGTACAGCCTTTCGGGATGAACGTCCCGCATACTATTGCATCTCCTTTTACCGTTGCGCGAGGCAGAATGACAGGTACTGGGGGATACATGCGAAAGGTTTCGGTGAGCACAGCATTAAGTACTTTCAACTGGCCTAGCGGCGCGAACGTCATGTCAGATTCTGTCTTGAATGCGCCATCGAGTTCTTCTCTGACTTTTTCGAGCCATGTTGGGTTTGAGAGGAGGTAGTATATTGCTCCGCTGAGGAGGGTGGCCGAGGTTTCGCTGCCGGCTACGATAAGGACACCTGAGGTACGCATGATCTCATCTCTGGTCATGCCTTTCTCGTCGTTGTGTTTCAATATATAGCTGAGAGCATGAGCGTGCGTATGTTAATCACGGACGAAACACTCTTACCTCATGAAGTCTTTTCTATCTGTGTTCTTCTCTATCCTCTTGGCCGTCTTTTCTACAGTGTAGTTGTCATGCTTGGTCCTCGCTGCCAGTATTTGCGGAAATATCTTGGTCAAGATCCAGAATGGCAGACCGATGATTGGATATTGCTTGAATAGTCGGACGAAGGGTACAAGTTTGATGCCTTTGAAGAGATTGGCCATCCACTCGCTGTATTCCTCCGACTCCAATGCATTGAATGACTCCCCAAAACAAAGGTCTCCAAGAATGTCGAAGGTAGTGTAATTGACGTAGCGCATGATATCTACAGGAGTACCATCTCTTGCCATAGCCTGCAGCTTAGAGATAAGCAGCGTAATGTAGGAGCCGATGATGGGTTCTTGGCTGCGGAGGGCTTGGTCGGAGAAGGCGTGGTTCATACAGCGGCGTATACGGGCATGGTCTGCATCGTTCGAAGCTATGATTTATGAAATATCAGCTTCATATGATGTGTCTCATTGGTAGTACCTACAAAGGATGTTTGCGGGACGGGTTCTATTCTCAGCAGTGTTGTACACGAGCGGATCTTTGGGGATCGGTTTCCCGTTTCCATAGCCGTATATATCTTGATTCATTAGCTAACATGCAGGGGAAAAGCCTACAGAAGGCCATCTTACCTCGCCACGCGTCGGGGTTGGTGAAGGAGATCCATGACGGAGACACGCGAACGACTTCGCCGTACTGCTCGTGCAGCTTGTGCCAGTTGTGAACGATATCACCGGCAACAAGCTCGAGATTGTGGGGAAAGTAGAACGCAGCACGTAATTTGGGCCCAGGAATTTTGGCCAGCGGATGCAAGTAGACGTTGTACACCGCTCGACAGGCACTAAAGGCGAGATACTTCAGTCGTTAGTTTAGCCTATCGAGAGGGCTCTAGAGAACCGACCGCGCCACCAATATACAGTGCCACCTGAAGCAATGAGAAATCCTGCCTTGCCATAATGTCCTTGACGTGTGTAATTTGGGTTCCG
This sequence comes from Karstenula rhodostoma CBS 690.94, assembly GCA_010093485.1. Lineage (NCBI taxonomy): Eukaryota > Fungi > Ascomycota > Dothideomycetes > Pleosporales > Didymosphaeriaceae > Karstenula > Karstenula rhodostoma. The sequence continues at coordinate 1,205,312 of MU001495.1, read as the reverse complement.
GAGAAGTCGCTGCTCAGTGCTCGCAACCCTCTTCCCAGGTCGAGGCGCAGCATCCCTGCTCGTGGAGCGGAGAAGCCGCACACGACGCGCAAATCCGAGCGGAGAAAACGAGCCCCGCCAAGCGTCTCCAACTCGCGTAAACATGGTCTGGCCATGCATCAGACCAAAACTCACGATGCTCGTTGCTGAGCGACTTAGGCCAGAATATGTGATCCTGTGTTCGGATTGGCCATTTTGTTAGCTAGGAAGCCAAGTTCATTTGACAGGAGAAGCCAGCTCGTCCCGTCCGATCGCACATGCGACAGGCTCAGCAGAGTTGCTGCAGGACGATGGTTTTCTGATTGTTGACTCGAACTACAAAGTAGTATCCCGTAAAGTGATAGACAAATATGGACATGGACATGGACTGCCGTCCAAAAGTGATACAAAAGGAAGCGTGCTGCAGGACGATGAGTCCCCGTGGACTCAGATATCATCCATGAGATGCGACCCGAGACGAGCTGTGAGCTAGCGCTTCGGTAGAGGCCGGATGCGTAGAAGGTATGGGTTGAGTCTGGATGCGTAGAAGGTATGGGGTGAGTCTCAAGGGCTGCCCAGGTGTCACACGCGTCACGTGATAGCGCGTCATCGCGACTTCCATTTTCTACGCAGCGTGACACGACGCGTTTTACCTGCACCGCTGCCTACGCGAACTAGAGAAATCACACCAGCTTCATCCTCTCTCCACCCCACATCACCGCCCGCTGCATTGAGGTACAAAGACAAGCAACAAGCGGTACGCCCTGCAGCTGTGATCCAGCAGTCACCGAACTCCACAGAAGCTAAACGCCACAGATCCGCACCGCTCGAACAAAAACTCCGTCGCAAATATGGGTGCCTGGGGTCACGGTAAGTCCACTGGCCATCCACCCAAAATAGTACGAGCCATACTAAGCTCTCAGACCTCTTTCAGTCGGACCATGACTTCGACATGGTCTCCGACATGGGTGCCGAAGCAGGCCTCGACAAGCTGGAGGAGGAGGCCGTTGCCAAAGCCAATGCAGACGGTGACGCAGATGCTGAAGAGCATGTCTACTTTAGCCTCCTACATCCCACGCACCCCGACATCGTCCGCCAGCACCTCGATTCCGGCGTGCTTGTAGACCTCATCAAGGAGAAGAAAGCCGCCATGCTCGCGCCGCCGTCCAAGTGGAGCTTCCTCCAAGATCCGTGCTACGCCTATGTTCTCCTCGGCGCATGCGCTATGGGTCTCGGCTGCTCTCTCCCGGCCGAATACCTCATCATGCTCAAGATGGTCTACACCGAAGGTGGTTTGATGCCTGGCGCTCTGAAGCAAATGCGCAAGGCTCTCTTCGGACCGGATGGTTTCACCAATGGCGTCCCATATGATTTCGAGTCCAAGAGTCTTATCGAGACTGCCAATTCCATGAGTGACGAGGATTACAAACCAAATCCCTTCGGCTACGTCGGCATGAACGTCATCGGTCCAGGTGGCCTCTTCAACACCGGTATGGGTGATTCTTCCACTTCCGCGGTCATCAAGGAGCTTCGTGCACAGCATGCCAAACCGGATGCTTGTGGAGGCTGCGGCGCCACGGCTCAGGCGAATAGCTCCGCGCTGATGCAGTGTGGAAAGTGCAAGGTTAGGAGGTACTGCAGTGCGGCATGCCAGAAGAAGCACTGGAAGGTCCACAAGAAGGTGTGCGATCCCGCTCTTTATTGAGCGACCATCTCGAACATGCGATACATGAAATCAGCAATTTTCACAATTAGGAGGGTATGGCGTGGTTTCATGGCGTAAGGAAACGCTATTCGACCACTCTATTTCCACGCATATGGTTTAGGACGATGATTGCAACGGCGCGGAGGCTACAACATTACGTGTCCACGATTAATGATGATGTACGACATGACACACTTTAGTGTTGTCCACCTGCCTTGAGCAAATCATGTGTAACACACACATAGTTAATTGACAACATTTACTGTATTAAAACGATTGGCTAAATGTATTCCCTATGTGCGCTTTATCACGAAAGAATACGCTACTACGCTCGCCTCGACATGGTTCACCGATCAATGGACCAAGTCTTGAGAGTGCACTCCTGGATGTCACGTTGAACAGATCGTGTGCGTGTGATTCATCTGCCGTACATTTGTGTGGGACGAAATCAAACTTTCCCTGTCCGTTTCACTGCCTAAAATCCCATTGCTGTCATTGAACAGATGCAGACGGTATATATAAGGACTCACCTCCCTTCAACTTTCCTCCCAGGATTCCCAATGTTGACAACAAAGTCATACTTTCCCTCCTTCGCACCGTTCAACGCATTCGTGCTTGCTGTTACTTTGATCCTGCCGCCGTCGCCGCCGTCGGTCTCACATTCAACCTTTGTCGGACGTTCAGATGGCCAGTTGTTGTTGTCCCAGTAGAAATCTTTGATGGACCCTGGGTAACTCTCTCTGATTATTAACTGGTTGGACTTGGTGAATGAGCACAAGTAGCCCATGGCGATGCCTACGATCGAGTCCATCAGTCCTTGTGATTTCATGAGGTTTTCGGTTCTTCACTCACCATTCTTGCCATCGACTGAGCGCGCCCTGAGGGCAATGCCGATGCCGTCCAAAATCGTGAAGCCTGCGATTTGAGAACGATTTATGAGCACGTGTTATCCACTAAAAATGGATATTCGGGGACAACGTACTGTTCTGGAAGCTGTATTCCACGAATTTGACCGACTTCCATGTGCCCAAACGATCGCCCCAGGGTGTTGGTTGCGTTTTGACTGGAATATGACTCAGCTGCACTTTCTTGTGCAATATGATTCCCGGATCATGGGACATACCTGCGGCAGGAATCTGTTTCTTCTCAAAAGCCACGTCGCCCACCAGAATTCCATTGTCGTGGTACCAATCGTCGATCTCCCAAGCTCGCGTATCCCAGTTGTAGATCCTGGCACTGATGAACAGGTCCTTGTTGATATAATGCCATATGATCTCGAATGCGATCGTCATGACGATGCTAACGATAGTACCGCCGAGGAAGCCGGAGAACTTGGGATACTTGGTCGCAAGCTGCATGATCTTCTCGCCCATGCCACCCTTGGGTATGTTCTTCATCCAAAGTTTATCGACAGTTTTTCTGGCATCTCCGAGCCTTTGGATGGCGCTTTTGATCTTGCCCGGGTCACCATTCTTGCGAGCGGCCGAGAGGATCTTGTAGGCGTCATCGCGAGCTAGGCCCGCGGCCACAATCTCAGCAGCCTCTGCGGCTTTCTTCGTCAAGGCTGCGGTGATTTGCTTCCCGACAACAGCTCCGATGCCTAATGCCAGAGACCCAATGATAATGTGATCCTTCTGATCCCATAACGCGTCAACGATAGTGGATGATGCCTGTCCACCGTTCGCGCTCATCACTCCAATTTCAAGACTCGCAGGCTTGTCTGCTGTGCTGTCATTTGCGTAAACCCACAGGGCAGCATGTTTTGTGGCACATATGTAGACGTCCCGACCATGCTCGTCCTGAATCTTGTTGAAAGCATTCTCGCCTTGGTCTGTTATCATGGTGTACAGTGGTTCGGAATCTTTGACCAGCTCGTCGTCCATGGAAGCCAGCACGCCATGATCACAGGCTTCGAGGGCGTTAATCCGTTTCTCGTTCAGAAGATAGCTGGTGTCGGGCTTCACATCCTGGAACTGAGCCAGCAGTTCTGTACTTCCTTTAGCATAAGACATCTTTCAATGACATTTTCACTCACCATCTGCTTCTTTCTCAAGTGATGAAGACATTGGTACTCGTTTTTAACCTGGCTGATGTTCTCCGTGTATTGGAAACAAGGCTCTCTGCGTTTGTGGCACACCCCAAGCCTGCTTTAAATAGGTGATTGCCTCGCTACACTGAGCCATTTCTGTAATCTAAACCATACTTCTTCTAGCCCTCTATTCAGCGCAAGGTTGCCACAAAGTCAAACTCAGCTGAAGCCTTCAGTTCGTACTCCAAGTGCCTACGAAAGCAGAAGGTCACCAGGGCAATTGCGGCGATACCGACGCTGCTTGTGTTAGAGCGACCGCGGTGGCGCTCGCTACCCGCTGCGTTTGCGCGTACTGTGCGACAATCGTGGTATAGCAACCTCGGGATGGCTTCGCGTACCAGCATCTAGACTCCAATCCCTGCACAAATAGCCTAAGAACGACAGCCCCAAGCGAGTGGAAACCTACCCGAGCAGCAATTCTATCGAGAGATGCGGGATGGCGCCTGACAGCTGTTGGATGACTCCAGACTGGAAGCAGCCCGCTTACTCTGCTGCGGGATCAGATGGAGAGGCTCAAAATCATGTTGACGCTCCACATACTATATTGTGCACAATGGACTCACGCAGATAGGCCGTCGTTATCTCGCAAAGGCATACAGCGCAAGATGAGTGTAATCCAAGCATCAAAGCCTCAAAGTAGCGGCACACCAGATCATGGAAATGATTTGGTATGTTCTCTTCTCCGTGTCGTGCATTGGTCCTTATTCGCGCTATCGAAAGTACTCACCTTCCCTACCACTTCACATCGTAGTCCCACACCTGAATCTTCCGCTCACCAAATGGCCCTCCTTGCCGTATAAACACGCTCAAAATATTGCTCTGCTGCAGCCTTTCCTCGTCGACTCCTGGCTCACCAGCCGTATTCTGGATCGTAGCCAGGAGCTTCCAGTCCTGGTAGTTTCCGCCGGCAGTCGCGCCGTACAGCGTGGTAGTATTCTTGGGTGCATCCGGCAGAATCGCTATCAGACTGTCACCCTTGGCAGCGAGCTTGCCTCGATATGCGAGATAGGGAGGGTTGGAAAGACCGGGAGCGTTGATCGCAGTCTTGGTGAAGGTACCGGTCGCCGTCCGTCTGTAGTGGTAGAAGCGCGCTGTTCCGGAAGTGTTGTCGCGCATTAGTGCGTGGAAGTTTCCCTTTTCGTCGGCGGTTTGCGCTTCTTGGTTCATGATCTGCTTGTTTTGCGCTATGGTAAAGACCTTGATGCCGGCAGTCGACGGCGTGATGGGTTTCGCAACTGTGCTGCCGCTCGAGGCTTTCCAGGTCTTGCCATCGTCTTCCGAGAGCGCGAAGTAGAAGTCGTGGTTGGTACTTGCGTCGGGCGTTTCACGTACGGTCCAGCTGGTGAAGAGCTTGCCATTCGAGGAAGTGAACCCGTTGATGTAGGCGTTATTGTCTTCGCCCTGCAAGTATTTCCCGACTGCACTCCAGGAGCCGGAGGATGCGGAGTAGCGGTGGATGTATGAGTCGCCGGATCCACTTTGACCGATACGAAATTCCATAAGCATGTCGCCATTCGCAAGACGCTCAAAACGCGGGTAGGTGAGAGGAGTCCATGGTCCTGTAGATCCGAGTAGGCTGTGCTGGACCGAACCACCGAAAGTGCTCATGCTCCAGTCAGATGGTATGGTTTTGGCGATACCAGATGTGGAGACGCGGTAGTTGAGCGGCACATCATGGTGGTCGAAACTCAGATGGATCTTGCCGTCTCCGCTAATACCCATGCTAATTGTATTGTGCTCATCGAGCGTCTGCTGAACGTAGTCGGTAAAAGCAAACGATTGCCAATCGCCGAGCGATGGTGCGATGCGCCTTCGACCGAGATTAACGTAGTGCTTTCCATAGCCGGATGCGGTCTTGTAGAAGGCTACGTATTGATAATCGCCGAAAGTCGTCAGAGGGCTTTGCTGAAACGCAAGGGCGTTCAGGTGAACTGAACCCTCGACATCGTTACTGATGTTGAACGTTTTTGTCGACGAGATGGAAACGGCGCTGGCGAGTGATAGCAGCGAGGCTGCAATGGCAACTGTCCGAGCGAGGAACCCCATTTTCTGTGTCTTACGCCTTCACCGTGTAGATGGACCTCGAGGTAATATATACATTCCGTCCCTGACTCTTGTCAATCACGCTTCCGGTTCTTTCGGCCTGGGATTTCTTCCGGCTGCTGTGATTAGCGGATAAACCCCATTATTTCTACATTCAACCTAAGCTCCATCTATAGGAGGCTGGCAGATGATCAATAACAAGTTGTGCCTAGGGGCGGAGCAGAGTAAAAACTGGGCCTTGCATGTCGCCTTCCAAAATCCGGGGTAGCGTCTCCGTCCATGACATGGCTGCACTGCACATGCGCCACTGCCCATGCGCCACTGCTATGAACTTCACTTCATGAAGGTGCTTTGATGTTGTCATTGCCTTTGTTGCATGTGTCATTCGGGTCGACCAGTGCAAGCGTCGAATCGTGGCCATGTTGGATGAAACCTATAAAGTGGCAGTCAAGCGATGCGAGTTACGTATGTCTTTTCGGGCATCGGGCTATTGTCAAGGAGAGTTCATTGCAGCGAGGGACCGAGGCAATTGTGAAGCCGGGGTCCGTGCACCCGAAAGCAACACCAAGCACCACGCTCAATCCTTTACAAAGGTATCGTTCATGGAAACGAGTGCTTAGATGGTGCGACATCTTCTCCTCTCTGTTGCTGCAGAGACCTTACGTTTTCAGGGACCCTACCTGCTCCTCCATCCCTGCCCATCCTTCTACGTATCCTTGAATGGATCATCGGGGTCAAACTCTCCGCAACCGGGAACTACACAAGCACTTGCGGTATGCATGAACTTGATCTTGTGATCTTCGACCCTGATCAAGTGACCATCCGGCATCGGATCCTTCCCCTGCGTCCTATCCAGCCCGGGAAACCCCACAAAGACATCTACCACGCCCGCCTCCTCATCCACAACGTACCTCCGGTAAGGCACGATGATCGTGCTTGGTAGCGCTTGCTCGCAGATACCCGTGGCGTTGTTCATTGTCCCGTTGGCGTACAATCCTCCCTCAACTCTGTAGCAAGGTAGTCCCCAGGGAATGACTACACTCTTGTTGCCGAAGCGGTCAAAGTACAGGTCACCGATCTTTTGAAGATATTCTCGGGTTTCTTGTTTTTCCTCTGCAACTGGTGGCCACGGTTCGGCGGTGATGTACTGCAGCGCGGTCGTCGCGTTGAACAACCAGTCTCCACGGTCGGTCACAATAGCCTCAAGCAACTGTGCTTGCCCGTCACCCTGGCCGTACTCGATGCGCGTATGTATGATGAAAGGGTGCGGATCTCTGGCTGCGACCATCTCGGTGAAAGTTGCGCAGCGAACCGTGTCGTAGACGGAGTAGTTGTAGTCGACTTTGAGGGGGTAGGTGAGAGTGCTGTTGGTCGAGTTGGGGCTGAGCGCGTTGTTGTTCTCAAAGTACGTGAAGTTTGATGCCGCATGGATGGTGAAGGTGGATGGTCTGCCGGAGATTTGGGCGGCTAGGTAGTCTGCCGCAGCGGTCTTGAGGAAGGCACGAGTGCAGTCGGCCGAAGCTGTCGAGGCAACAATGGCGAGGGAAAAGAGTCGCATCGTGGAATCGAGTCACTAGAGCTGGCGTGGCAGACATTGAGGCGGGCCGCTCTTTATACAAGAGTGTGTAAGACGGAAGCACCGAATGAGTTGTCGTGCCTCGCCGTGCATATGCAGGGCCGCAATTACCACGTCTTCCATGTTCGTGCCTGAATCAGAATACCACACGGTTGGAGAATAGTCTTTCTCTTATCCAGGAGCTCATGCACGTGTTGTCTTTGTGTTCACCGGAGCGTATTTGCAATGCTTCGAGGAACAGCTCGTCCACGGTCGATTGGAGACCAAAGCACAACCTTCGTTACAGGCCGCTGAGTCTTCGCAAGTTGTCAAGTAGTGGGGCATACAGAAGGCCCCACTTCTTCAACTGCAGGGTGCGGAGCCTTTGAGCAGTCATGGCGGTGATCTTGCTTGTTCATAGCTCCTACGGGTACTTGGGTCTGGCAGGATCCGGCAATATAGAGTTACAGGCTATACATATTACCATTGGATGTTTGAAACACGCACCCCTGGAGCTTAGATGTAAGACGATCACACCGCCAGACGCGAATTCGACTGCCAGCCCTACGAATGATGCACCCGCAGGTGAAGGTGAATAAGGACGGGGGCCGTTTGTCGACAGCATCCTGCTCTGTTGCATCGAGCTTGCTCATGTCGGAGGTAGAAGGGTAGCACGTGGCCCTGAGGGTATGCTCCAACTAAACCTCTACTTGATGACTTTATCATATATTGCTCGCTTGGTACAGGGACACAAGACGTGAGAGTTCACTCACCTGGGCACCTGACGACGAAGCCTATCGATACGCACGGACTGGCGCGTTTTGACGAGCTCCAAACAATTCCGCGTACCATCGTCACTTCTCTACCCTCACTTTTTGCACTCGCACACTCGCGCCCTCTCTGCGCCCTCTTTGCCTTTGAATCTGTACACACACATACACACACGTCAATTCTTCGTTCAATCGCTCACAATGGCACCTCGCAAGGCCGCCAAAGCCACCGCCGCTACCCCCACCCGCAGCTCCGGTCGCGCCGCAAAGGCCGCCGCGTCTGCTGCAATCGCGAAAGACACACCCAAGAAGCGCGGTCGCCCCGCCAAGGCCCTCGTGCCTGCAGCGCCTGATCCGACGCCGAAAAGGCATGGCCGACCAGTGCGCGCAAAGGTCGAGGAAGAGGCCACTCCAGCGCCAGAGCCTGCCGCCGAGCAGCCCAAGAAAGGTCGCGGTCGTAGAGCTGCTGAGCAGGTGCCTGAGCCCGTTGTTGCAGACGCTCCCGCCCCGAAGAAGCGTGGTCGCAAACCCGCCGAGCCTGCCCCAGAGCCCGCTGTCGACGAGGCGCCCGCCCCCGCCCTGAAGAAGCGCGCCGGTCGCCCGCGCAAAGCAGAACCTGCCGCCACCGAGGCTCCTGCGACACCCAAGCGTCGTGGTCGCCCGTCTGCGTCTGGCCTAGATCTCAATCGCGTCGCTGGCCCTTCGCGCGTCAGCAAGCCTGCCTCTTCGAAGAAGACGGCCCCTCCTGCAGTTGGCACTCGCTCCAGCCCGCGCACTTCCCGCACTCGCGCATCAAAACAGACGAAGAAGGCCCCCGCCGTCGCAGCAGCCCCCATTCCAAAGGCTGCGCCCAAGGCGAAGAAGGCCGCGCCCAAAGAGGCTCCTGAGCAGAAGAAGCGCATCGGTCGCCCGCCGAAGAACGCAACCGCGACCCCTACGAACAAGACTCCGACAAAGCCAGCTCAGCGCAAGACGAAGGACGCGCGCGTTGCTAAATCCACCCCGAAGCCTCGCAAGAAGAGAGGCTATACCTCGATTGACGTCCCAGATAAATTTGCGGATGCGATGATCGACTACCTCCAGCACCTGATTGATACCGAGGCAGCACCCGCTGAGGAGCCGACTGAGGAAGCACCAGCAGATGACAACGAAGTTGATGTCGACGTCGTGATGGAGGACGCCGAAGACGTCGAGGCGGCACCCACACCCGCCGACAGCGGTGACATCGATGCTGAAGAGGAAGCTAGCTCTCAGCTCGAGGATGAAGAGGAGCCCATCCTTGTGATCGAAGAGGTTGTTGAGGAAGTCATTGGCGACGGCAATGAGCCACAAGAGCTCGACCACGCTATTGAAGATGACACTATCAAAGATGAAGACCTTTACGACGACGATCAGCAGCATGCGACCCATGACGAGGGTGACTTCGAAGTCGAAACGGACGCGCTCCACGCTGCACGTGAGGCTGCCAGCGACACCGAGCTCGATGATGAAGACCCTGTCGTCATCACAGAAGAATTTGAAGATATTGAGATCCAACTGGCAGACCGCGAAGATGCCACCAAGAATGTCGTCGAGGAAGCCCCGGACGCGCTCGACCTTCAGCAAGAGATTCAGGAGCTCACAGAGCACACATTAAACTCGCTGTTTGAGGAACGCGCGCCAGCAGTCTCCCAATTCCGTGACCTGGATTTACCGAACGACAGCGACGACGACGGGATTACTTCAATCCCTGTCCCTGTCCCCGTATCTGTACCTACCTCGCTCGGGGTTGCTCCCGTAGCAAATATGCTCTCTACTGCCCCTTACGGTTCTTGAACGGAACACACATGGTGCTACAGTGGGAAGGCATTTCAGGTCTAAGGCCGGCAACCATGAGCGGCTCGGTCTTGCTGGCTGATTGCCGGTCCGTCAAGGCTGGCGTGAAAACAACCAACCCGGCGCAAGCTTTTCTGCCTGCTTTCCATCCTGTCTTTTCCTGTTCTCCGTTGCTTCATTGAATATTTGGGAGCCACATGGCTAAGCCTGCGGCGAATCAGGATACCCACACCACCGACGAGTTATTGATCTTACGCGTGGCGTTTATGCACCGTCGTGTGTCGCGATACTTGTGCTTTGGGACTGGACCACCATTGTACGTCAACTTTGGATACTCCAACCTCACCGGGCTTGGAATACAAAGTAGACGTTTTCCTCACTGCATCGCTCATGGCGTTATTGACGAGCTTGGATTTCTCGATTTCTTTCATAATCAACTCTGCTGCGCTCTTATACGATTTGTATACCGATGCCTTGCGTACCGATGCCCGGGGTATATAGACATTGAGAGGGCTTGTGGGCGCGATGCCTACAGGGCTAGCACTCTCTTCGAGTCAAAATCTTGTTTCTACTGTACGATATGCATGTAATGGATTTTAATCCCACATTGTCCCTACCTCAAACTATGTTGTCTGTGACGTTGACGATATCCTACTTTCAAGGGCTATGAATACAAAAGGAATCGTCTTCTTACAATAACCTAGTACGGAACCGCTGCCGCTAGATAGACACGCTACGGTAGACGTGCCGCCAATAGTAACATCGCGGTTGGAAGGAAGGTGGGGTAGAGGGGCAGCTTTCCCCAACACCAGCAACATACAGCATCTCACATTCACTTTATCTGATCCTCTCCTTTGACTCCCATATTCGCCGCAATTACTCCAAATACTCTTCCAAAGGACACTACTACACACAATCTACTCAACATGGCCATCAAAGTCCCCCAAGCAGGCGTTTGGACCCCTGCCGTGACCTTCTTCGACCCCTCCACGGGAAGCATCGACCTCGAGGCCCAAAAGAAGTACTTCGTCTATCTCTCCAAGCACGTCACCGGCCTCGTCGTCCTCGGCTCCAACGCCGAAGCCTTCCTCCTCACTCGTGAAGAACGCATCACCCTCGTCAAGACGGCGCGCTCCGCAGTCGGCCCCTCGTACCCCCTCATCGTTGGCATCTCAGGCTACTCGACCATCCAGACCCTCGAGTACGCGCAGGACGCCAAAGACGCGGGCGCAGACTTCGGACTCCTTCTCCCCGCGAGTTATTACGGCGGTGCTACCAGCAAGGAGGTGGTGAATGCTTTCTTCGACGAGGTCGCGCAGGGCACCGATCTGCCCATTGTGATATACAACTTCCCAGGGCAGTGCAACGGCGTAGATTTGGACAGCGTGACGATTGCGGCAATCGCGAAGAGGAACAAGGGGAGGGTCGTGGGCGTGAAACTCACGTGCGGGAGTGTGGCCAAGATCACGAGACTAACGGCTGAGTTGTCGCCAGAAGAGTTCACGACGTTCGGGGGACAGTCTGATTTCCTGATCGGAGGGCTCGCGGTCGGGAGTCAGGGGTGTGTGGCGGCGTTTTCAAATGTCTTTCCAAAGACGATTAAGAAGGTTTACGATTTGTATGTTGCAGGGAAGGTGGACGAAGCGCTGAAGCTCCACAAGAAGGCGGCATTGGCGGAAAGCCCCGTAAAGGCGGGGGTTGCGAGCACTAAATATGCGGTTAGTCAGTTCAGTGCAGTGGATGCAGGGATTCAGGGTGCAGAGGAGAAACTCCTGCCGAGGAGGCCGTATTTGCCTGTTGGGGATGCAGTCAAAGACAACGTGAAGAAGGTCATGGCTGAGCTGGCCGAACTCGAGAGGTCGCTTTGAATACGCTAAACATGCACGGCACGAGATATAAGTAAGAATAATTTGATATAGATACAGGCAGAGCGCCGAAAACATATACAGTACGAAAGGTCTCCAACCTCCTACCTTCTTGCCACCGTCCACCTTCCACCTTCCCATGCCCAGCCTCCAGAAGGCCCGGTAGCCTCTTGGCTGACTTTCCAGTACTTGGCTCGTAATGCCAGGTTCTCTACACTGACCACGTTGCCGCTCACATCCCTCTCAAAGATGAACTCGTCCAGCGGCATACTGCCATAAGTAACACCAGTCACGCCGACCCAGGCTCCGCAGTCGGTGCTCCAAAGCTGCTGCCCGAGTGCCGGGCCACCTGTATCCTCAAAAACAGCTTTGAAAGACTGACGCGTGCCACGGACTGTCTTGCTGTCAAGCTGAGTGTAGTAGAGGCGTGCTTCAGGGGTCTTGAGCTGGCTCAAAGCTAGTCCTGATTGAAGCAATAGCGCCATACTGATCATGTCTGTTCCATTAGATACCCATCTCGAGATACCAAGGCCAGGTTTGCTGGTTGAAGTGGATATGCTGATACTCGAATCCCCAGTGTCGTTGACACCATCACGCTGCAAGTAGGTGCCGCTGAATAACCGGTCTGCTTCATCCCTCGCCACGGCGTCGTAGGCGGGGATAAGACTCTGTCCAAGAAGATCCGCGCCGTAGAAGTTGCTCAGAGTTGGATTACCCGCCATCATGATGGTGAAACCCAAATTATAGTCCTTGAGTAGCGTTAAGAAAGCTGTATATCGTTTGAATGTACCGGCTTTGGTGTACACGGTTAATGTTCGATGAGGCTGGTTGATCTTGTCAAGCTGAATGCGACGAACGCCCCATGGGCTACTGACGGATGCGAGGAAATCAGAAGCAAATGTGACTGGGTTGAGCCAGCGGCGAGTCAGGGCAGGCTTGATGAGTTTCGAAGACAGTATACCACGACCGAGCTTGGACAGGTCGGATGCGGACGCATACATGTTACCACCACTGTGAATTGTTACTTTGTGTACGAGCAATAGAGGAAGGCAAACTTACGGCCCAGCCTGACCAAGACTGACAGACCAGTATGTATCCTTCACTGTTCCCGGGATTACTCCGTATTCATCAGGTGGCGTATCGTAGAATGTACGATTGAGACCCAGAGGCTTGATGACACGATCGTTGAGACTGTCCGTAAAATTCTTTCCCGTAATCCTTTCCAGTGCGTAAGCCAGAAGCTGATAAGCTACATTGGAGTACGTAGGAGTCTGCCATGGCGCGTAGGATGGAAACATGATGTCTAGCCCTTCGAAGAATTCTACAAAATTTAGCATTTATCGTTATGGCTTTAGAACGACCACAGAGTGATTCTTACGTTCTCTGGTGCAAAGAGGCCATGCTCCGCAAGGTGGTAATGATGAGTTAGAGAGTTCTGGAAGTCCAATCTGCCATGCTGGTGGCGCATCTTCCGTCTCTGTAATCTCTCCAAGAACGCCATCTATGTTCGAAGTTAGTGCCACTCAGTCTTTCACACAACCAGAAAGAGGATGGCCTACAGTCACGTCCAAGGCCAGACACCTGGCTGGCCAAGGCACCGATGGTAATGTCGTCCCAATCAGTCTCTCTGACTGGATCGAAGTCTTGCTGACTCGAGCGACCTTCATATTTGGCTAGCTCGGGTATGAACTTGGTGATGGGGGCATTCCAATACACATCACCAGCCTCAGCCAAGAATGTGAGCACAGTGAACACTTTTGTCACACTGCCCAGGCGATACACAGTATTACCATCAACCTTCTTCACACCAGTAGTGTTGGCCGGCAAATCCTTGGCCGTCCGATGTCTCTCCCATAGGATAGGCGACCCTGGATTTGTTGAGAATATTTGCAACGAATAGGAGAACAGGTCCACTCCAGTGAGATTGGTGTCGTCGATGTACCGAAAGACATTGGTGATGTTCTGAATAGCCGCTTTCCAAATTGGATGGGACTCAAGGTTATAAGGAGCTGGGAATTCTGGGCCGATGAGTGGACAGTTCGGGGCGGCTGAAGAGAGCGGCAATTGCGCGAGCGGTATAACAAACGCGAGCAGCGCTGGGAGCTGCGTCGTCAATCGGGCCCACATGGTATCCGAAGACCAGGGAAAGTTGTGACAGAGAAGTGACAGATGAAGCTACTAAGTAGTGATGATATACGCGCGCAATCTGGGTGGCGTAGGCTAAAATAAGGATAATAATGTGCGATAAGGCGAAGCTGGCAAATGTCCTTCCCAAGTCATCACACTGGGCCTGTAGACTGATAGTATTCCACTGAATAATCCGTACGCATCGGATAGCAGAGTCGGGAAAGTTTTTGGAAGCATGATAGAACGAACGTGACGCGTCAAGTTCCAGGGAGTGAAGAGGCCTAGACCTAATGGATGAATTGCTAAATTAGAGGAGATAAAGAATTTGACAGGGGGGTTAATACCAGGATTGCGGCAAGGATTGGGCAATTAGGGTTCTCCAGTGGGACCCCTGAAAGATGTGGGAGATTTGGAGACAGCCGATAGTGGGACTTGCATTCTACCGAAGAACCGCGTCACATCATGAGCACCCTCGTTCGTAGTCAGTCGTCGGGAAATTCAGGCCGCGAGAATTGGCGATACTTCATTTCGACTTGGATCGGGACATCGGTCCACTATTCCTCATTCTGGACAAGGATAGATGTTTATGGATCCCTTACAACGACGTTCCAAAGAAAGGTTTGCATTCCAAGAATTCGTTACATGTGACAGCGTTCCAGAAATTCTTGGCAAACAATTCCTGCGATGCTCTTCGTTTCAGACGAAAACAGAAGGCACACCAAACTTGATCCAATGACGATTAAGGGATTCAAAGCATAGCCTGGGCTTGACACTGCGATAATATGAGTATGATGAACATCGTGCAAGTGATTTAAGGCTTACCATCTGCCAATACCATCCTCGAGCAGCGAGTAGGCGTTGATGATCTCCGCGCTCTACTATCCTGCCGTCTTGCATAACGAATATCACGTCAGCTCTTTGCACAGTCGCAAGTCGATGCGCAACAACGACCATTGTTCTTCCACTTGCGGTCCTCTCAAAGACTTCTTGCACTTCTCTTTCAGTTTCTGAGTCCAAGCTGCTCGTTGCTTCGTCGAGCAGCAGAACGCTTGGATCTCGAATCAGTGCACGTGCGATTGACAAGCGTTGTTTCTGTCCCCCGCTAAGGGCAACGCCACTGGTGCCCACGTCTGTTTCATAACCTTGGGGTAGTGATGCAATAAAATCGTGAATGCCTGCGTCGCGACAGGCACTGTGAAGCATGGCGTCTGTGACTGTGCGTTCATCAACACCAAGAAGGATGTTCGAGCGAACCGTTCCCCGGAATAATGATGCCTCCTGCGCTACGAGAGACATATGCTCACGATACCGTCGCAGAGAGATGAATCTGATGTCGTCCGAGTTGTACAGTATGTTTCCACACTGGGCTTCGTAGAAGCGCTCAAGCAGAGATATGATAGTTGTCTTCCCGGAGCCAGAAGGTCCGACAAAGGCAGCGAATTGGCCATGGCGAATGGTGAAGCTGAGCCCTTTCAATACCGGGTTGGGTCGAGTTGGGTAGGTGAACCAGACGTCTCGAAAAGAGATATCGGCTCCCTTTTGTATTGTGGCGAGTGGGATCATGTAACGGCTGGAACCAGCTGTGTCTGGTCGTGTGGGGCGTGTGGAGCCTCTAGAGTGGAGATGAGGTGCTTCGGCTCTCATGTTGTGGATCCTCGTAGCTGCCGCAGTCACTTGTGCAATATCTACGGGACGTTAGAAGCCGGCGCGGCACTCGAGATGAACGTTGCTTACTCGGGCCAAAACTGAGCCACTGGCCAGCTGCCATACTGCCCTGGAAGCTCTCAGTAACAATTAACATATGATAGGGCAACCAAATACCTGTAGTATAGCGTAGTAGATGACAAAGAAGTTGAAGGGATGGTACTCAAAAGTTGACAATAGCGTCCCACCGTACCACAACGCGAAGGCCATGCATAACAAGACCAGGCTATCGCTAGCAGCAAACAGGATCATCGAGAAGCGTGCTTCGGTGAACGACTTTCTGATGTGATCGTTCAACAAGGCTTCGTACCTTGAGCAGATGGTCTTTTCTAGAGTGAGTGCCGCAACGGTACGGATAGCACGAATGGCTTCTGTCGCAAACTTCGCGCTTTCGGCGAAGACCTCGCTGTTTCGAGACTCGAACTTCACCTCGTGGCGCACTCTGTAGTAGCCACTCCCAAGTATGATTGGCATAGATGCTGCGATGACAACCAGCGCAAACTTCCAACCGAAATATACCGAGATGACCGTGCACCCTATGACATTGAAAATTGAGATGAACACCATAGCCATGTTCATCCCCAAGAGTTGCTGAAGCTGGGTTGGGTCCGTCGCTAACCTTGCTGTAAGGGTACCAGCTGAATTCTGTTCCTTATCGAAGAACGATATCGGTTTCGCAATGATATTGCGAAAGTACTCCTTGCGATATAGCGACTTGGTTTCCTGAGAGTAGATCAGCAGTTACCTCAACCGCAGATTTTTTCAGATTTACCGTAGATACCATGTTGGAAACCCAGCCTAGAACGAAATAGCAAAGACCGACCCCAATGGCTACAACAAAGAGCATCAAGCAGAGGAAGTTCGTGGATTTGCGAAGGTAATCTCCCCAAAAACCAAAAGACGTGATGAATCGTGCAAACAAATACGATTGAATGGCATAGCTCGCTGCAGAATCTAGTTAGTATCGTCTTTAGCGGGCAAGCTGGAGCACTCACAACCAGCACCGGCTGCGGTCATGATCATTACCAGGTACCAGCCTAGGTTGCACTTTTGTTCCATCATCAGCGTCCCAAAGCTCTGGAAGAAACGACCCTCGCTGGCTTTGGTAGTATCATCCTCTGTAGAGATCATCAATAGTTCCGTGGGCATCAGCAGCTCCATCTCGGAGACCATGCTAGTGCGGACAGACATTCTTTTCTCAGAAAGAAACCTTTCCCAGGCTGGAAGGCTTGGTTTCGCCTTCACTTCTTGTACGAGCTGTTGCGCATGTACGAGCTTCCAATAGGCGCCGCCCCTGTCTGCAAGGAGGGAGTTGTGGTCCCCTTGTTGAACAAGTCGTCCCTTCGCCAGAACTACGATGTTGTCCGCTCGTTGGATTGTAGACAAACGATGCGCAATAACGATAGTCGTCCGATTATGTGCCACCTTCTCCAGAGCTTCCTGGACGATGCGCTCACTTGCTACGTCTAGTGCGCTCGTAGCTTCATCAAATATCAATATCTTGGGGTTCTTGACGATGCTTCGTGCAATGGCTATTCGTTGCCGTTGGCCGCCACTTAGCTTGATGCCGTTGTCTCCCACCTGGGTGTCGTAACCCTTTACTATTTAGTATTGAAAACGTGGTGTATTTATTGGTTGTGCTTACCTCAGGTAGTGCTGTGATGAAGTCATGCGCATACGCTTCCCTGCATGCCTGCTCGATCAATTGTCGCTTCTCATGTGTCTCTACATGCTCCCATTCAGTGCCAACTAGCCCAAGCTCGAGATTCTTGAGTATCGTATCGTTGAATAGGAATGGATCCTGTTGGACGAGCCCAATCTGTGACCTCCACCATGTAAGCTCAATGTCGTGGATGTTCATGCCTCCCGTTTTAATGCTCCCATTGCGAAAGTATAGTGTCTGTGGATATCAGCTACATGCATTTACGGCGAAGGATTTGGTACAACCTACCAAAGGATTTGTGGACATGTCTCCGTCTAGCTGGTACCACCTCTGAAGAAGACCAACCACCGTGCTTTTACCTGACCCCGATGGACCCACAATAGCCGTGGTCTTTCCACATGGTATCCTCAAATCGAGCCCATTGAGGACCTTAACGTCTGGCCTGGTTGGGTAGGCAAAGTTGACCTTCTCAAGCACAACATCGTCATCCATGTTGACTTCTGGATGTCTCTTTCCGCCGGTTTTGGGTCTCGGCGCGTCTATGACCGTGAAGAAGATAGCCGCCGCGTTCAAAGCATGTGACGCGGCCATCAAAGGAACGGCGATAGCGGTGATATGGGCGAGTATGGTCATTACTGACATCAACACGATGACGAGCGTCTTTACGTTGGAGAACTGGAAACCCAAGTAGAGCTTGACCGCGAACCAGAAGCACAACGCGAATGTAGCGAAAATGCAGAAGAAGACAGGGGAATGCTGCCAGGCCGCGATCGGAGACATATTGTGTCCATGAGCAGCGGCTTTATCCACAAGCTGGTTATAGCTCCCCACAACCTTTCCTTCTGCACCACATGCAGCGACCATTCTGACGGAGAGAAATACATCGTTGGCAACACCAGAAGCTTCTTTCTCCACGTCTTGAATCTGCTGGTGTTTCTTGACAACAATCGGGGTCATGAAAGCATAACATAATGTGATAACAGCGAGACCTGAGCAAGTGACTAAGGTGAGGGTCCAGCTGTAGTAGCACGCTATGATCGATGCTGTGAGGATGACGGAAATAGCTTGAATCAAAGTGGCCAGACGCTCGGAGATACCGTTCTGGAGGACATTGGCGGTGATGGTGATGATTGCAGCGGTCTGACCGGGAGGAAGCGTATCAAGGACAGAGATGGGCTGCTTGAACAGAGCATCCATGTACGACAGGCGTATTGCTGCTGAGAGCCGGAGGCTACACATGCGAAATCCGAGCTGCGCGTATTTAGTATACTAGCAATTCGAACCGCTCGGCAACACTAGATTATAGGAGCTGGCAACTGGGCACATGGATCGAACCGTTTGACGTATTTTTGCATAGAAAAAGATTATAAAGAAAAGTCATATGAGAAGTACCTACCATTGCGATGTACGCCAGTACCAGTCTTGCCAGGAACAAGTACACGGTGTAAAGTCTAATCTATGTGAGTATTTGGAATGATTCGTAGTATACGGTCAGAGTGGTCTCGAGAGACGAGCATTGTACAACGTACGGGCGCACTCACACATATTGATTGATCGAGCGCATGAACTGACGCGAGCCATCTTCGGTGGGTGTCGTCCCAAACGATGTGAAGGTTTTCACGAGTTGCGCTGGCGTGTGTCAGAGTGTGGATTCATGGTGTTTGGAAGTATGACGTAGTCGGTCACGTGTTACCAAATATGACGTTCATAAGCGGAAGGGTGCCCCCAGCCAGAACGGACGCGACGAGTGATGCGCCAAGAGAGACCTTGTCCCTGCGCGGCGCATACGAGAGAACCCTCTGCGACCAGTCAATGGCAGGCTCAGCGTCTACATTTCCCGTGGACTTACAATGATGAGTTTGGCATTTTTTTTGAAGGAAACATACCATAACGACCATCTTGCACGGAAGGTGGACATTGTCAGGGCCTCGGCTGCCTTGTTACCACTGGGCTGCGACGTTGTTAGTATGCGAGTGAATGTGTCTCTAAGATTGAACACTTGCAAATGTGCTGACCAACGGGTGCGACTGATCGAGACCCTGGTGGACTTTGCTCGATTAGATTGCCCCGATGCAGGCCTCTATCGCCTGATAAGAGACCGAGATGATGCTCTTTTTACCCGGCGCATGAGCACATATGGAGGCGGGTCGAGATGGAAGATGCACAGAAGAATGTCAGAAACAGATGGTGTACCCGCCACAGGCCGAAGCTCTGACATTGTTACACAAACATCCCTTGAAGAACATTCCTCGCAATATATCATAGGTGGTCTTGCAAAGGCGCACGTGAAGTCTAACACTGGATATCTATGTTGCAATCACACCGGAGAAACACCACCGTTAACCTCGACAATCATCCGCCTCACAATATCTCCCAGTTCCTTGACCATGTGTTTGTCACGCGGAAGTGTGTGTCCCTTGGCGTGATCGAATATGTACGCAGAATCTGGGTCACACACATTGTACAAAGCCATGTTTCCGTGCAGGTAAGGATCGAGCGAGCCAACTGTATAGGACAACATGATGAGCTTCGCTTCCATTGAGAGAAACAACGGGGGTTGACTTACTGATGTGGCATGTCGGAATGTCAATCGTCAATTCACTCTCGTCAGCAAGTACAATGCCGTCCAGTGTTGGTTTCATAGGGGGCCAGCCGCCAAAGAACAATGCGAACTTGAACATGGGCATCCTGCCATGGTTTTCTTGCATAAGCTGCTCATGCAACAGAAGTGTACCGGCAATCGTTGCGCCCTCGGAATAGCCCACGATGCCATCGAACGGACCCTCATTCTCCATGAGATCGTATAAGTATTGAAGAGTATCTGCAGCACTCTTGTCGGTTCGCGCCACACCATAAGTCATAAGCTCGCGCATGGTCATCTCCGGGGTCTCCAGCTGTGGGAAGTCTCTGATACGCTCGATCACGTCCACCTTCTCGGCTTCTTCGCCCTCAGGCACGATGAAGCGGAAATACGGCGGCCCTCCGAAGAATTCCTCATAGCCTTCCGGTGGCGCTACCTCGTATGGTCCTTGGACGAAATGGAACTCGGCGGTCTTGTCATCTTGTAGCTCTTTGACAAGAGGTGCAAGCTGGACTTTGAATTTCTAAAAGATGGCAATTAATCTTAAAAACGCTCGAACAAGTCTTATGTTTAGCCTACCTCGATGCTGCCGTAGGCTCCAGGCAGACACAAGAGTCGCATGATGCAAGAACGAACCCGGGTGCGAAAATGCTTGATGCTGGAATACTGGATTGCTGAAAATTTGGAGAAGAGATGTGCTCAGAGTTCAAAAATTCTATCTCTCGACCAGGCCGCTCTCCGGAAGGCCCGCGCATGCCATAGGTACCGACATTGGCCTTGGCGGTGCAAGGGAGAGGTCGGAGTAGCAATTAGGTTCAATCACTGAGATAGGACAGAATTGGCGCAGGGGTGAAGAAATGCAGCGTGACTCCAATGGGCTGGGTATTTGCCCTTGAACAATCACGAGCACAAGATGCCGAAGGGGAAATCCATTCACAGGATAATCAACATGGTGCTGGCCGGATAGAATGGGCGGCAAGTCGCCGTTGAGCCATGCGTCGGGGGATTTGAGCCGAACGACGTGTTATAGTCCCCTGTCAATGCATGTGCTACAGAATCACGTCGCGAGTTTTCTCTAGTTGGATGAGTTTACCATGTACGCACGGCGGCTGCGTGGATAGATCTTGCCAAGTCTGTAGCGATCACCAATGAAACGCTAGACAGGGATGTCTGAGGCCGGAAAGGAGCTAGTGCAACACTGGACGACGCGTCCGTCCAATGTTGCAATCTTTCTTATCTAGGGATCCATCCTCTCATATCCACCCAACATTTTTATGCAGCGCGTCCGTGTGCAACGTCGACCCGTTACCCCGAACCCTCCCAGCGATGTACCGTTCCGCTGGAATTCCCTATTGGGGTAGAACGGGCTCCTTACCTGTTCCTGTAGCGCCCGCCCGGTTCGTGGAGTTCTAGAGCTTCACTTTCAATATCGTCTTTTGTGATGTGCTGCAGCGGCATCTCGAATCGGCATGACATGCACTCTGCAGCAGTTGCGAGTAGATGACAAGCATGACGACCACCGGCTTCTCCAATATCACTGCGGGGAAGAGGAGAATCGATTCCGCTCTCAGCGTGCTTTGGCTCTATCTCAATCATCCATATGACCCTCATACACGTGGAAGTTGAAGAATGTACGTCAAATGACGCGTACCCCAACCGGTTAATCCCGGGTCACAAGCTCATGGTCCGGTTTGCGACGTAGACGTTCCGAAAATGAGATCGGAGTGCAGTGACACCGGCACTACTAAGGCGCATACCAGATCCTGTTCTTTCTGCGCAACCATGTAGTTGTCTTCCAAGACTGCAAATCTAGATGTAGAAGACTGATCTTGTCGATTCGTTTGTGCAGTGCTCGAAGCCAAGTTTCTCAACCAGTGAGTACCGATCATTCAAATGCAGAGCCAGACTGCCTCGAAACGTACAACTTACTTTTGCAAGCGCTACCCTCACGGAGCAGGCCATGGCGCCATATGCTCTTACCCCTACATCCGAGCGGGGAAGTCTCTCGGATGGAGAACTGAACGGACATGCCAACGGTGACCAGCACGAATCACCGAGTGATGGTCTGACCAATGGACACTGCAATGGAGCTGGAAATAGTCACCACGAAACTCCCCAGAACGGTTTCCCTCTACCAGACGATCATAATTCTGAGGCTCCCCAGTTGGTAATGGAGACCGCCCCGGTCGTTCCTTACGAGACTGCATATACAAACGGATACACGGATGGCTACACCGAAGGATACACCAAGAGTCACATCGAACTACAAAACCAACCAGTTGCTATCGTTGGCATGGGGTGTCGCTTCCCAGGTAACGTATCGACGCCTGATGAGTTCTGGGAGCTGTGCGCACGTGCTCGAACGGGCTTTTCCGAAATTCCAAAAGATCGCTTCGATAGTAACCGTTTTGTTCACCCCAATCCTGGAAAGAGCGGTACAACGAACGCACATGGTGGCAATTTCCTACAGGCAGACCTCAAATCCTTCGATGCTCCATTCTTCAGCTTCACGGCCCAAGAGGCCACCAGTCTAGACCCACAGCAAAGACTCCTTTTGGAGTGCACATTCGAGGCTCTCGAGAGCGCTGGTATACCAAAACACAGTATCGTAGGCAAGGATGTTGGCTGCTTCGTTGGCGGCACGTTCTCTGAATACGAGGCGGATCTTTTCAGGGACCCAGAGACTATCCCAATGCACCAGGCAACCGGTCAGTAGGCGTGACAATGTCCTTTGCAGCAGCTGCTGACCTCGTTAGGGTGCGCCTTCGCCATGCAGTCGAATCGTATCTCACATTTTTTCGATCTGAGAGGGCCGTCGTTCACAGTAGACACTGCCTGCTCCAGTAGTATGGTGGCGTTGCATGTGGCCTGCCAAAGTGTTCGAAACGGCGAGTCGAGCTCTGCCATTGTAGGAGGGGTTCATCTTAACATGTTACCTGAGTTCTGGATCTCGTATTCCATGTCAAGGTACGTTTTCACATGTTGCTCCTAGTCTTAGTGCTTATCTCAGCTATAGACTCTTTGGTGAGGCTGGCAGGTCCTACGCCTTTGATCAAAGAGGCACCGGTTATGGCCGAGGCGAGGGATGTGGTGTCATAGTCCTCAAGACGTTAGAACAGGCACTGAAGGACAACGACCCTATCCGAGCCGTGATCACCGGCAGCGGTATAAACCAGGACGGAAGAACCCCGGGCATCACCATGCCAAATGGTTCTGCACAAGGTGCGGGTGTTTGATGCATGGGTGAGTCTAAGCTGACGCGTTTCAGAATCGCTGATACGATCCGTCTACAAAAACGGCGGCATGGATCCTGCGGATACGGGATACGTTGAGGCACACGGCACCGGAACACGCGTAGGTGATCCGATTGAAGTCGGCGCACTGCGAGCTGTTTTTGGTGAAGGTCGGACGAAAAGGAAGCCTCTGTTCATCGGCTCTGTGAAGTCAAACATCGGTCACTTGGAAGCGGCCGCTGGCATTGCCGGCGTAATCAAGACGGCTCTTATGCTCGAACGTGGTTTCATTCTGCCAAATTACGACTTCAAACAACCCAACGAGAATATCCCATTCGATGACTGGGGGCTGAAAGTGCCAACGAACCAGCGACCTTGGCCGATAGGCAAACGATGGGCGAGCGTCAATGGATTTGGCTTTGGTGGTACCAATGCTCATATTGTTTTGACCAAAGGACCACTCGAAAGAAAGACCATGAAGGAAGAGATAGATACCCAGGTATTCGAAAGGCTGTTCTTGATGAGTGGGAACGACAAAGTCACTGCAGAACAGGTGATGAAGAATTACGGCATTTATCTTGAACAGCGTCCGGAGGTCTTCCAGAACGACTTGTTGAGTAACTTGGCATATACGCTTGGGCAGCGCAAGACACATCTTCCGTGGCGTATAGCTGTAACCGCGTCAAGCTCTGTTGATCTTGTAGAAGCACTCTCGAGCGGTAAAGTCCGTCCAGCTAAGCAAGATTTGGAACCGCTTCGCTTAGGGTTCATTTTTACTGGCCAGGGTAAGCAAATGCAAGTCTGACGCGGCGTGAGTGTTGTTGACTGACCATCATGCACCTACAGGAGCACAATGGTGGGCCATGGGTCGTGAGCTCTATGAGCGTTACCCTGTTTACGCGGCAGCAATCGACCGAGCTGACAAATGCTTGCTCTCACTCGGGGCTCCCTTCTCCCTGCTTGAGGAGCTTTCCAAGGATGAGACAGACACGAAGATCAATAGCGCTCATTTGAGCCAGCCTTCATGTACCGCAATACAGCTGGCTCTGGTCGACTTACTGGAAACGTGGGATATAACCGCCACCGCTGTTGCCGGCCACTCTAGCGGAGAGATTGGTGCTGCTTATGCCGCAGGGATCATCGATTTCGATGATGCTATGACTGTGGCGTATCACAGAGGACGTCTTATCCCGATTCTGAAAGAGAGATTTCCTACCCTGGATGGAAGCATGATGGCCGTTGGCGCTGGTCAAGCAGAAATTGCTCCACTGCTTGAGTACATTCCGAGTTCTTCAGGCGAGGCAAAGATTGCCTGCATCAACAGTCCTTCCAGTGTCACAGTATCGGGCGACACAGACGCCATTCTTGAGCTTCAGCGAATTATCGAAGAAGTGAGTTGACCCATGGATGGATTTTTCTACATCAGAGATACTAACTCTTGTTTCCCCTACTAGGCCCATCCGGGAACATTTTCTCGAAAGCTGCAAGTTGACACTGCTTATCACTCGCATCACATGAACCTAGTGGCGAAGGATTACACCGAATCCTTACGCTTCGTCAAACCGCCTAAAGACTCGACTACACTGTTCTACTCTTCGTTACTTGGTCGCCTGGCCAAATCTTCGGAACTTGACGCAACATACTGGGTTCAAAACTTGACCTGTTGTGTACGTTTCGATGAAGCGGTACAAAGCATGTGTCAACCAATCGACAGTCACAAGACTGGTGTCAATTTCTTGCTTGAACTTGGGCCTCATTCTGCACTTGCAGGTCCAATCAAACAAATCCTCAAGGCCGTACGTGTTCTACATACCCTGTACATCTGTCGAAGTGGTACTGATTTTGTAGGTTGGACCTTCTGTTAGCAAGATTGCGTATGCATCAGCCTTAGCACGCAAGAAGAATGCTCTTGAGACCGCTCTTGCTCTTGCTGGTACTCTTTGGGCCAAAGGTGCTGCGCTTGAAATGGGTGCGATCAACTTCCCCAAGACGATGGCGAAGCCGCCGGCTGTGCTCACCGACATACCACGATACCCGTGGAACCACCAATCACAGTATTACCATCAATCCAGGCTCACAGACATCCACAAATTTCAAAACGACCGACGTTCAGACATAATCGGCGCACTAGCTATGTATTCTAACCACACCGAGCCCACCTGGAGGAATATCGTGCGCCTAGATGAGCTCCCTTGGCTACGCCATCACCAAGTACAAGGGTTGACAATCTTCCCGATATCCGGTTTTGTGTCTATGGCCTTGGAAGCTGCGGCACAGAAGGCATCCTGGGACAGCATCGAGTTTGACACCTTGGAAGTTTGCGACTTGCATATCGCCACACCTATCATCCTGTCAGAAGATGATCTGGAGATGACTACAACACTCCGGCCTCAGTTGGGGAGTGCAACATCGCCGGGTTTGCGAGCTCAATTCGTTATATCGTCATGGGCGACCGGGAAGGGCTGGACTCAACACTGCACAGGGTTCGTGAAGACCAAGAGGACCGAAGCCCATGACATTCACAGTAGTCGACTCGTTGATAGGCATAGGCAGAAACTGAGGTCCAAGTTGTTGAACATTGCGGAAGCCGCCAAAGACATTGTGGCAACTGATGTCCTCTATGAACGCTTATCAGCGATCGGGGTTTCCTACGGCACCACTTTCCAAGGGCTCACGGATTGTCGAGCATCCAAGATCGGATCTTTTTCACAGCTAGTCCAAGCTGACACTGTTACTGACATGCCAAATCACTACGAGTCGGAATACATCATCCATCCAACACTATTGGAACAGCTCATCTCTTCCTATTGGCCTCTTCTGAGCACCACCAATGGTTTCCTAGACAACATCCACCTTCCCTCATCCATCGGTAAGGTCACGGTATCAGTCGCAGCGACCAAAACTCTTCAGAGCCATAGGGGAAATTTGCAGGCGTTCTGCGAGCCTCGCACGGTACTTAGTAATGTCAAATCGAACAAACTCTCTATGTTCGCCTTG
Source organism: Karstenula rhodostoma CBS 690.94 (assembly GCA_010093485.1). NCBI lineage: Eukaryota > Fungi > Ascomycota > Dothideomycetes > Pleosporales > Didymosphaeriaceae > Karstenula > Karstenula rhodostoma. The sequence continues at coordinate 1,179,147 of MU001495.1, read as the reverse complement.
ACAACAATACATGGGGAGGAGCCTGTTATCGCCATCGAAGATCTTACTACAGCACCTATCCTAGAGAAGGACGCAGACGCAGACGCAGACGGTGGCCGAGAGCTGTGCTACAAGCAGACATGGGAACCAGCGCTTGAAGAGCAGAAGGAAGATACGCCAGCTCAGTTCGATGCCGACGTTGTCATTGTCCACGGGGAAACCGACTTGCAGCACAGCTTAGTCAGCGAATTGGCTTCAACTCTGGCTACCGTAACAGGCTCCGCGCCAACTACCGGTGTTCTGGGTCAAGTCGATGGTACGAACAAGATCTGCATCTTCCTCACCGAGGTTGATCAACCGGTCCTATCGATATTAAATCAGCAGAACTTCGAGGCGCTGCAGAAACTTCTCACCTCGGTGCAAGGCATGCTCTGGGTTGTCAAAGGCGCATACCAGAACGCTCAGAATCCAGACGCAAACATGATTGCTGGATTTAGCCGCACTCTTCGTTCTGAGGGCACCCTCATGAGCTTCATCACATTGGACCTGGATGCTGAGATGGTATTGCCTCAGGCAGACATGGTTAAGACAATATCTACGGTTCTCCAAGCATCATTGGGCGTCAATCGTCAGAGTGAGGAGACCGAGTTTATGGAACGGAGCGGCTCGCTGCTTACTCCTCGCATAATCAACGATCCAGACATGAACGAATATGTTCATCAACAAGTGCAGCCCTCTGCCACTACCCTTGCTCACTTCACGGACACTTCACGACCGCTACGAGCGTTCGTTGCTACACCTGGTGCGCTAGACACAGTCCACTTCGACGATGATCAGAGGTCGCAGGCTCCGTTACCTGGAGACGAAGTAGAGATACAGGTCAAGGCAGTAGGCATCAACGTACGAGACGCCGAATCAGCCATGGGTCACCTTCCAGGCGATGATCTCGGCATGGAATGTAGCGGTGTGGTAACCCGCATAGGATCCAGCATTTCCTCGGTCAACGTTGGTGATCGTGTCGCGGCCATCACTCCCAATGGGTCGCTATCTACTGTTGCTCGTGCGCACGACCGGTTTCTCGTCAAGCTTCCGGATCATCTGTCGTTCGAAGAGGCGGCAACGATCCCGCTCGCATACTGCACTGCATACCACAGCCTGGTCGACACCGCTTCGCTCTCCGAAGGCGAGTCTGTTCTAATTCACCACGCTGCAACCGCTGTGGGACAAGCCGCTGTTACTCTGGCACAGATGCTCGGCGCAGAAGTGTTCGCCACCGTGAGAAATTTCGAAGAGAAGTCCACTCTGGTCCAGCTGTACAACATTCCCAAGGACAATATCTACTTCGCTGGCAGCGACTCATTCGCTGACTTCTTGCTGGATGCGACGAAGGGTCTCGGAGTGGATGTTATCCTCAGCGATTTGTCGCAGGGAGAAGTTCTCCGCGCCACATGGCGATGCATGTCCAAGTTCGGCCATTTTGTCCACGTTGGATGCAGAGACCTCGCCTACGTGGCTTTCGAAAAGAGTGCGACGATTTCATGCGTTGATGTGTTTGCGCTTGCTCAGGGTCGGCCACAGAAGCTGAGGCGGGTGCTGGGCGATGTGGCCAAGCTTCTGCGGTTCGGCAAGGTGTTGCCTATACATCCCGTCCTCTCCAATGGCATATTAGAGACTACGACCGTGCTACAGACTCTGCACTCTGCCGAGCCACATGGAAAAGCTATCATAGTTCCACGTGAGGATGAAGCGGTTTTGGTAACTCATTGTGCCTTCTTCCGCTCATCTCGATACTTGCTAACTCAGGTCCCAGGTGCCACGTCTTAAGGAAGAAACGAATCTCCTTCGTTCCGATGCCACGTATGTGTTGATTGGTGGTACTGGTGGTCTTGGTCGCAGCATGGCAAGGTGGATGGTATCAAAAGGAGCACGCAACATCGTCCTTCTTTCCCGGAGCGGTGCTGTTCATGGCAAGGCGAAAGAGCAAGTTGATACCCTCAACACCTTTGGTGCCAACATTCTCATCAGGCGCTGCAATGTAGCTGATCGCTCGGACGTGGACGCGTTGTTGACCTCGGGTCTGGAAGGTCTACCGCCCGTCCGAGGTATCATCCACGGTGCCATGGTCTTGCACGTAAGTGACATGTCTTACCTTGACCTTAATTCTACTGACTGTTTGATCAGGATGTGCTGTTTGAAAAAATGACCTTCGAACAATACACGACCGTCATCGAGTCAAAGGTCAAGGGCGCATGGAATTTCCACCACGCACTCGCGTCATCACCACTCGACTTCTTCATCGTCATCTCTTCAGCTGCAGGTGCTGTCGGCAATAGAGGTCAAGCAGCTTATGCGGCCGCTAACACTTTCCTCAACGGCTTTACCCAGTATCGTGCATCCCGCGGTCAGCCAGCGGCGTCTATCGACCTGACAGCTGTCTCTGATGCCGGCTATCTCGCTGAGGATGCCGAGAAGGCTGCGGAAGTAGCGCGAAACCTAGGCAGCGACACCATTTGTGAGGCCGAAGTGCTTGCTCTCATCAGCGCAGCCATCACCGGCAAAATGGCGAGTACCTGCAACCACCACGCCATCACTGGCATGCGTATCACGGCCACCATGCGTCCCTTCTGGTCTACCGATGCGAAATTCAAGCACTTGCTGTCCGTTGCCGAAGCCCAGGCTGCTGCCATGTCTTCCAACGGCCCAGTTGCCATCTCATGGAGTGCCGCGTTCAAGACGGCAGCGTCGGCCTCGCGCGCCGAAGCTGAGGATGTCGTGAGCAACGGGCTTGTCGAGAAGATTTCCGAGGTGATTGGTATGGAGAAAGAGGATTTAGATGTCACTCGATCGCTGAGTAACTACCCGCTTGACTCACTGACGGCGATCGAAGTGCGCAACTTCATCACGAGAATGTTTGAGGCGAACTTGCAGGTATTGGAGTTATTGGCTCAAGGTAGCATTCAGGCCTTGGCGAAGGTAGTGTGTGTGAAGAGTAAGGCTGGGGTCGTGGCGGAGTAGAGGGTGTCTGTACGGCTGAGTAGAGGGTGTCTGTACGGCTGAGATGGAGGTGAGGCGGTATTGAGGACTCCTGTCGATGTAGTACTTTCTTTGGGTCAAGGTGGCCTGCTAGGGGTACTTCGTACATAGGGTTGACGTTGCTGATATACTTATCCATTAGTTTCCTTCCTGCAGCTTTTGATAATATACCTAGTTGTCATACTGAGTCGGTGCCTGCTGACGATGTCTTCCCAACCTTGAAATGTCGCTTAGTGTCACATCGCGCTAGCCGCCTCTCAAACAGATCGCCTCAACTCAACAACGTTGGTTTAAAAGCTTTGCTTTCTCATTTTCCCATCAGAGCAATATCCTGACACAAAAATAGGAAGCATTTCTAAATGTCCACAGATTTCTTTCCGCGTTAGCGATGGGTGTGCCCGAGATCTCTCCGCAACACGCTAACGCATTCACCGGCTTCCTTAGCGGTCTAACCAATTGCGGACCTATGTGCGCGCCATAACATGCAGTAGGCGGTGGGTTAGACATCCAGACAGGTGCAGGTTTTCTAGCGCTGGTCGTGTTGATTGAGCTAGTGGATTCCAGCGACAGAAGTGAAGAAGACAATTGGTACGGGAAACTAGATGGGGACATTAAAAAAGAAGGAAACTGAAGCAGCCATGTAGAGTAATCGTCAGGAACTTCGCATTAGTCGCATTGCTGCTGCAACAACAATCAACCCTACTTGAAATGCTTCTCCCCAAAATTCCCTGTCAAGTTCAACTTCAATAGGTCCTGCTGAACGATGTCCTCCTTCCTCTTCACCAACTCATCTACATCCCAGTTCGCACTCAGGTACCTGCCGCTCAAGAATGCACGATCTGGACCCTCCCACGCAGCCAGCCACGTCCCTAGTCCACCCACGAGCTGCGGCGTATCATGCGCAAACGGCGCAAACGCGTCTTTGAGCATGTCAGTAGCCACGATGCCAGGATGCACCGCGACAGCTACGACGTTAGGGTTCTCAGCTCTAACGTAATCCATGAGCTCGAACACTACGAGCTTGGCGAGCCCGTAGCTGGAGAGGTTGGGGAAGACTTGGTAGGCGGCGGCCGTGGTGAGGGTTATGATTCTGGCAGGGGCAGATTCAGGGAGAAGTTTGAGGAAGCCTTGGGTCACGAGGAAGGTGCCGTAGATATTGACGGTCTGCAACGAGTATTAAATTAGCTTTCTCGGTCGGTAAAATCGAGTTGGAGAGAGAGCGCGTACCATGTCGCTCCACCAAACCTTGTGGTCGTCATCCTTGACCGGAGCAAGGCTGTTGAATACCGCGGCATTGTTCACCAGCACATCGGCGTGGCCAAACTTGCTCTTGACCTCTTCGAACAACGCTGCTACACTTGCTGGGTCTGCTACGTCCGTGGAGACGGTCAAAGTCTCGAGCTCGGGAAACTTTTCTTTGACACTGGCGGCAACTTCTTCAAGTTTCTTTGCGTTCCTGGCTACTAGGACCATGGCTTTGGGTCCTGTGGCAGCGAAGGCTTGTACAAACCCCTGGATGAAAGTCAGCCCAACATGCGGCGCAGTCGGCAGGATATGTTCCGTCTTACTTTTGCGCCCAACCCTTGGCTTGCGCCTGTGATGATGACAACTTTCCCAGCTTGAGACAGGGAGGAGTTGGTAGGGTCGATGGCAGGATACACGTCGCGGTATGTATGGGCGGTGAATTGCTGAGCCTTAACGAAGAAATCGGGATCGGGTGTTTGTCCGGCCATTGCGGAGACGCGACTCAAGTGTGAGTGGTGTATAGCGTCAGGTTCTTCTTGTGGAGGTTTGGGAGATGGCTTTGAATTTGCTTTATCCATATGGTGAATAGGCTCGCTTTATATTGACCCCCTCTTTTCTTTGGTGCTGTGCGACTAAACCAATCACGAAATATGCTTACACATCGGCACCCTGACCATAAGATTTGGAAGGCACCACAACGCGGAAAGCCAGTCAAGCCCCTCTCTATTTGGGAACGCGCAGGGCTGCAAAACAAGGCACCGATGAGGGCGCAAGTCATCAGAGTAGCGCCGGCTTTGAAATGCCTATGGCATACGTATGCGTATGGCGAGTGCGTGCGGAGTGAATGTACATTAGGCCTGCATGCAGTCACGCTTACTGGGCAAACGGTATGCATGTACAAGGATACTCTTTCATCTAAAGCGGCTAGACTAAGACTCGTCACCCTCAATCTCTTCCAGCACCGGAGTAACGTGGCCTGTTCCGGACAAGCGCAGGATATTCAGCACCTCATCGCTAATGCTGTCATCGCTGCTTGCAAATATATGGTCCACCCATAAAACATCCTTGACCACATGGATTAGCTCGTCCCACTCGCGGATTCCCATTCCACCCATCAAAACAGCGAGCATGAGGGCATACTGACTCCGCTCCCACGCGTCGCGCGTCTCGAGTGCGGCGAAATAGACGGTCCACACCAGCAGCGGTTTTAGTTCGCCCCAGTCGATCATGTAGCTGTGAAGTACAGAGATTAGATTTCGTGTGAGGGTGAAGGAAGATCCAGACGGGGTTTGCTCCAAGCCAGCGCCAGATCGGTGCGAGGAACAGCATTGTCCCAAGACGACAAACTTCCTCCATGACGTTCCCGGCGTCGTTGCCGTTGATCAGAGGCCTGATGGAAAGAAGGCGGACCATTGTCGGCTCCATCCAGCAGCCTGTTGTCTCTGCAAGTTGCTTATCCTCGTCTGTGAAGCCGCAGTCGAGCACGATGAGCTGATGGACATCATCGAAAACCGTAACCCAGTCCATGAGAGTTGGGAAGCGCTGCTTCCACTGGAGTGAGATGTTATTGAACGGGCGGGGAGATCATGGTGGAGACCGGGAGCTGGCTTGCCACCGTGTGGGTAGGACTACGATGCATGGTATGTCTTGAGAGAAAGACCCAACAAGATCGGTCCTGCAAGGAAGATCAGCCAAGCATATCCAACCTACAGGTATACATATTATAACTCACCACGAAATAGTGATTCTCAGTGACTCTCGAGTAATACTGTCAACGCCCCCTCTCATCCCAACCATTCGCGCCATAGTATCACGATGGTGGTCCCACCCCGCAAAGTTTCCAAATACATACTATCCCACAATAAGTATTGAAGCTCCACCCGAACAGCAACTTACATAATGACACATAAAAGACGCCACCGCCCCGATCGTCTCATCGCTTGCATGATGTTCCGGATGCTCGATCCTTTCCCTCATCGCACGAATAGCACTATTCTGCATCGACAAACTAAGCGAGTCGCTCTTCTGCACGAATGTGCCCGTCGATTCCTTGAGCTGAAATAGCCGCGCATTCGCAAGGACGTTGTAGAAAGTCGCGACACCGCTTAGCCCAACGGGCCACCAGGCACCCCTCAACTGTCGAGGATGGGCGCTGTTCGCACGAAAGACTGCGATGCGTCATCAGGCGTGGCCGGGATGTTACTGTTATTCTACGCGACCGCTACACGTCAGGACTTACTGGAAGTCACGAGCGCACGTGACGTTTCATCCAGATCGATGGGATAAGGCGCAAACGGGTCGACGTCTCCTCCCCCCAAGCGGCCGACGGCAGCAGGGCTTTCCGCCGGCTTGCGAAACTTGAGCACGATCTCATTCTTCTCACGTTTGGTCTTTGGCTTCCGTCGTGCACGGCCAACTTCGCTCATTGCCAGGTGGCGGATGCGGAGCTGGGTTTGCTCGTCTTTGAGTTCGTCGGGGTGCGAAATTGAAGGCGGGCTTTGCGGAATGGTCCATCATGATGATAGTAGCCCTCTTCGCATGTTGCGAGTTTAATATACTAAGGTTTTTTGCGTCAAGCAATTACATCTCTCGGTCGCTCCGTGGCGAGTATTCACCAGTCCTTCAGTAGGTTGCCCGGTAGAAAGCAACTCCGGGTTCCCGAGAAGCCACCGCCCCAAACATGTTGCTAAGGCACGCGGCATACTCAATCCGAGTGCTACGGCGGAGGGTTGGTAATGAATCGCGGTAGGATGAGGCTGAGAGTGTTCGGTGTGGAAGGTTCCTGACTAATTACTGCCCAGGTGCGCACTGCGCGGAATAGTTGTCCCCAGGATCTTGGCGCCAAACGTAAATATTGCGTAAGGCTATCATAATCAATAAAAATCAATCTTCTTCTCGAGCAGCTTCACTGGATTGTTCCGCCCAAGATATTACGTTTAGCCATCTACAATCTCCAGCCCCGCCAAGCCTACGTCTTCCACTACGCCCGAAAAAGCTAGCTCCCCTTCCTCGCGTTTCCATAAAAAATTCGCGACACCACTTTCTTTCCTTCTTCAACGCATCCATCAGACAGTTCAACCGCCTATCTCGCCATCTCTTTACGTTTTGTACTGAGCCACAGAGTATACACATTGGGCGGCTGCGATTCAGCGATGCGGAGAGGAACGATAACCGCTCCATTAGAGCTGGCCGCGCATATTATCGGTTGCGCGGGCGGTGTCATAGGATCGGTACATTCTCATTGACATATGTGTACCTGCTGTCGCTGTGTTCTGGGTCGCTGCACTGCAATTTAATCTGTCTCTGCACACGCTGCCTGCAAAGGTCGGAGCCTATAAGCGGATGTTGGGCAAATGATGCGGGCGGATTATTCCACGACGGCCGTGGAAGTCGTGAGGTCTCGTCGATGTGTACCGCTGTATGAACCTGGAGTGCGGACCTAACGCTCACCGCAAACGGTTGTCCCAAGTCGCACTACGTGATGCAGTGGTGGGCGTATGCTTGAAAACTCCACCCTGTAGTACATCATGCACTCTGAACTTCACCATGTTAGTAGAGGTCGAACATGATCCCGAAGCCCTCTCCGGGTCTGTGGAGAACTGCATGCACAAACGACAAGAATTGGTATATCTATCTCAACATGCCTGCCCAACCGCTCGTCCTCCTATCCATGTATGCTCTGCGCGCTATGCGGCACACGGCAACACGTCCCAATCCCACCGAACGACACCACGCAGCTGCTACATATGCTCGCTCTTCGTACCGTCGACATAAGCATTGTGCATCTCAGGTCGCTACGCTTCCGAATCTGCGTCCCCTCTATTGCACCTGGTTCACGATCTCGCTCGCCTTACCCAACGACTCCACCATCTGCTGGCACTCCTTGCGCCGCCTGACCGTGTATTCAGACTCCTTCAACAAATCATCGAGCTCCTCGGTCTTGTACATGTTCTCGAGCAACTCGCGCTGCATCTCCTCTTTCGTCCACGAGACGAGGTTAAGCATGATAGCTTTAGGCACCATGTCGATCATGGTGCGGCGGACGATGTTGAAGTACGAGGTGATGAGAAGTTCTGTCGCATGTTAGTAACTTGGCTCAAGACTGACGAGGGCGGGCGACCTACTGATAACCTCAACCTCCTGCACTTCTTTCTCGCTCAGCGTACCGCTCGCCTTGAGCGTTGATGGCGGGGGCTCCATAGCTGCCATCTTCTTCTTGTTCTTGCTAGCGAAGAAGCTGCCAAAGAAACCGCCGCCTTCACCCCCATCTAAACCCAAGCTTGGGCTTGACGCGCGCGGTGGCACTGCCGGAGGCAAAGGCTTTCCGGTCTTAGGGTCGACCTGTTGTGGCTTGCTTGCGCTGTGTCGCTCGTGTACGATTGCCATCGCTCGGGAACCGTTGATGAAATCTGGGTGGCCAGTGTTGATGTAGCACGACTCCATCGCGACGAGGTCCCTAACGAGCTTGTTTGTAGGGTCCATGGCCTTCTTAAAGAACGTCACGACGACCTGGTGGAGCTTCTCTTTGAGGCCTGGGTAACGCCTGAAAGTTGATTTGTTAAGAAGCTGGCCGAGGATGCGGATCAATTCGTCGTAGACGAGGCTGACACATTTCAATGAGGGGTCTTCCAAACGCTTAATCTGCTGCTTTACGATAAGCTCAAAGGCGGTAGTACCGACGAAAAGCGCAGGCGAGGAACCGGACGAGTTATAGAGCACAGTTCGAATGTCGACGTCCTTCACCTGATCGAATGGATCTACAGCTTTCACGCCGTTGGCGTACAGTTCGTGGTAAACGAAGGAGATACGAGCACCACCGGAAAGCTCAGATGCCGATAGCTCCTGGTTGTTACCCTCCAGAACGCCGCGGTATTCGTTGCTGAATTCTGTAATCATGTTCAAGACGATGTTCGAGTTGTTGCCTAGTAGCGAATCGCCCAGTGACGCGAGTTCGGCGGAGTATTTCTGGAGAGAGGAAGAGATGCGGGCTTTGATTTCAGGGAGTGTCTGCTTAATGTGCATCATGAGGATCTATGGGTGGTTAGCTTTGTCTCGTGGTGTAAGATGTCAGCCAGATGCCTACCAAGTTGAGCTTGCGCGCCAGATACGGCGTACCACAGTAGGCGGCCTTGTTCTTGTACGCTCGGTGGTTTTCGAAGAACTGCCGCTCGTGCTCCAGGGCCGAGGAAATTGCCTTCTTATTTTCAATATCCCTTTGACCTCGGTTCACGACAGGAACGTAACCCAACCGCAGTGGAATGATGCGCCCAGCCAAGATGTCCACGACGTCGGTTCCATCATCCATCAAGTCGACCTTGGTAAGCACACCGATCGTCCGCTGACCTTCAGGGTCCACTTCTCGCGCCAGCTTCAGACCGTCCGAGTTGGCCAAATCCGTGTTCGCTGCCGTGACAGCAAGTATAATGGCGTTGGGCTTGATGATTTGCTTCATCACCATTTCGCGGATCTGGCGCTCGATATCGCGCGGCTGGTCGCCAACGGGGACCTTGGTCAGACCGGGCAAATCGACGAGCGTAAGCGTGAGGACGTTTGGGGAGTATATCCTCAGGTTGATGGGCGCGGGAGAGATGCCGGCATTGCGACCCGTCTTGGATTCGGTCTCGCGCACAATCTCCTCTCGTATCTTGTTGAAGTCATGAAACTTCTGGCCAGGAATGTGTAGAAACTCGCCCCACTCGTCGACATTGGACTCTGCATCTGACGTCTTGATCTCCTCCTTGACGCCATTTGCCTGCGGTTTCGACGATTGGCGGTTGATAAGCTGTAGAATGAGCGGTCTCCGCGTGACAATACCGGTTCCTCGAGGCAGACTGTGGTATCTGTTAATGTGTTGCCCAACTTGTGCAGCTTAGTGCACGGGAGCTCCTGGCACTCACAAGTCACGACCAACAATGTTCTCCAGCACCGAACTCTTTCCACTCGACTGCGATCCTACGACGGCAATCTGGGGCAAATCTATGGGGTTTTGGACCTGCGACAGGCATCAGCTTGGTGCGCTCGTTATCGCGGCGGCGGGGTTGCGCCGGAGAGAACTTGGAAGGGCGGCGTACCCCTACGGTGGTGAAGACATCCTGAAGCTTGTTTACAAGCGTAATCAGAGTCGGGTCGTTGACGTTGATGCTGCGAAGCACTGGTTAGCTACGGGTCCCAGGGTTCCTGGGGTCTACTCAAGCTACACTACGTAGACTGGGGGGGACGTACGCAGCTGGGTTGACCGACATGCCGGCGACGTGTTTTGTCGTGGTGGAGCCTCGTAGTATAGGTAGGCAGCGGGGACTCTGTGAGTGCGCTGTGTTTTATATGGGAGCGTGGGAGGACTCGGGGTGGTTTGGGGTTATAAGGGTGCGCACGCCCGCGCTTTGCGTATCGAGTGTGTCGTAGCTGCCAGTGCCAGACAAGGATACGCGGCGGCGCCACTGTGGCGGTGCACCCCCTCGTCACCCTCCTCCTGCTGCGCGTTCACTGGCCAGTTTGCGGCTTTGGGTCCACCTGGATCAATCTTCACCAAACTACGCTTTTCGTGTGACTTTTGTGTCTTCTTCACAGCAATCGCAGAACATCGCGAGAGCCCAGACACGCAGGCATGGGAACAGCACTGGACGCCCCCTTGTACGTCACACGGCCCGTTCAGTGCGAGCGTCGTCAGCCGAAATAGGCATCAACATTTGTTCATGTACAGAGCTCAATCTATATCCACCCTTCCAGAACACACGCTATGTAATACACAAAACCTTACTCGTCTACAACCGACGCGAACTTGTCCGTCATCCGCTGCAGCAGATCCTCGTACTAGGGAGCAGTTAGCCAGTTAAACGTGACGTGGGTGCATGCGCAACCTACTTTCTTCGTGATCTTGTCCTCGCCTTCGCTAGGCACCTCGAACTTCATACTGCGCAGCTCGCTCTGTACGTCGGACGTGCTCTCTCGGATCTTGGTCCAAGGATGGCCCTGTGAAACCGCCTTCTGTGCCTCGTCGTGGAATGCCATCATGTTCTTCATCATCCACTCAGTCTTCCAGAGGGGGCAGAACTGGTCGTAATCTGAGTATCCATTCTGTTGAAGGAAGTCTTCCTTGAGCAATGTCGCAACATCCAAAGTGATCTTGTCTCCGTCACCCAGCGCAGATTTACCGACAAGCTGCACGACTTGGTCGAGATCCTCAGATGTCGTCAAAAGCTCCTTGATACGGTCGCGCAGACGCGGGAAGTCTGGGTTGTTCTTCGCGTAGTATTTATCAAGCGGCGTCGTGTACTTGCTGTAACTGAGGCTAGTGTTGACCGACGGGAAATGCTTTCGCTGAGCAAGCTTCTTATCAAGACCCCAGAAGACTTGCACGATGTTGAGCGTACTCGTAGTGACGGGATCCGAAAAATCACCACCTGGAGGGCTGACGGCACCCACGATACTGACACTGCCGTGACGCTCAGGGCTACCGAGCGAAGTGACGCGACCAGCACGCTCATAGAAAGAAGCGAGCTTAGCACCCAGGTAGGCGGGGAAACCTTGGTCAGCAGGCATTTCTCCGAGACGACCCGAGATCTCACGAAGAGCCTCAGCCCATCGCGAAGATGAATCAGCCATCATGGCTACGTCCTTGCCTTGGTCTCGGAAGTATTCAGCAACAGTAACTAGAAGCGCACGCGTACAAAGTCAGTGTGAGTCAAGACAGGGTGGGTTGATACGAGGTATGTATGCCTGAGATGTAGCAACTTCGTACCGGGGGATTACGTACTACCAGTGTAGATGGAAGCTTCACGAGCGGCCACAGGCATATTCGAGGTGTTGGCAATGAGGGTGGTACGCTTCATGATAGGCTCCTTCTTGCCGTTGACCTCGATGGACAGCTCAGGGAAATCCATGAGCACCTCAGCCATTTCGTTTCCGCGCTCTGTTCACGTCAGTCTGGTGCACAAGAAGTCAATACAGTGCCAGGCCACAATTTTTAGTACCGTGTTACCCCAGGATAAGCAATACACAGGCCGATTGTACCCAGCCTTTTGTCTTGGTACTGTTTGCAGGGGACAAAACTTACCTCCGCAGCCGACATAGACAATGATGTCGGAGTTGGAGAACTTGGACAGAGACTGACTGATGACAGTCTTGCCGCATCCGAAAGCACCCGGAATACACACAGTACCACCCTGGACACTGGGGAAAAGGGCGTCGAGCACACGCTGGCCGACAATGAGAGGCTGGTCGGACGAAAGCTTCTCGGAACTAGGACGCGGCACACGGACGGGCCATTGGTGCATCATGCTGTATTCGGTCTTGACACCGTTGAACTCGAGCTCCAGGATCTTCTCGTCCACGGTGTAGCTGCCCTTGTCTGAAAGACGGGTAATGGTTCCCTTGGCACGAGGAGGCAGCATGATCTTATGGTCATTAAGCAAGCTGTTCTCAAAGACGCTGCCAAAAACATCACCGCCAGTGATGTGGTCTCCGACTTTGTATTTGCCAGGGGTGAAGTCCCACTTCTTGGTGCGGTCGAGGGCGGGGATATTGATACCGCGGGGAATGTAGATGCTGTTTGAGGCGTCGGCAATGCTCTTGAGCGGACGCTGGATACCGTCATAAATGGTCTCCATGAGACCAGGGCCGAGCTCGACGGAGAGGGGCTTGCCAGTCCTCACGACAGGGTCGCCGACCGTTACACCAGCTGCCTTGTGGTCAGTCGCTATCTTCGCTCATCAACTGTAGCACATACCCGTCTCTTCGTAGACCTGAATGGTGGCCTTGTCGGCCTCGATTCGAATAACCTCACCAACGAGGTTGTCGTGACCAACACGGACCTGCGTACAGCATCAATGTCTGAGTGCTTTTTGAGCTGGGATGCACATACCAGCTCGTACATGGCACATCCAATCATGTTCGCGGCCACGATGACGGGTCTTTAGATATCAGTACTAGATGCGCGAAGGCGCGGCAGTGACGTACCCGGAGATGGAGTAGACGGTTCCTGTATGAGAGGGTCAATATCGTGGCTCAACGGTCAACAAATAGAGATTGTTATCGTCACATACCCGCCTGCTCGTCATCGTCGGTCTTCTGCTGCTGTTTCTGCAACCCCGCCGTCGTCAGCGAATGCCCATCGCGCAGCCCCTCCAAGCCAATCACTCACAGGTGACATCTTGTCTGTCCTGTCTTCTTGCTTCGCTACGTCGATAGGCGAAGGCAGTGGCGGAGTCTCGACGTCGTCGGCTTCGTTGTCCTGCGGCAGGAGCACCGGGCTCGTGGGGAGCGGAACGAGCTTGGGGAGGGTGTCTGTCTCGTGGTAGGTGCTGAGGCGGGGCGGCAGCTGTTCTTCAGAGTTGGTTTTGCGCACAAGATCTAGCAGTGAAGGTCGGGGTCGAAGACGAGGCCGTAAACCAAGCATGCAACGGCGGTAGGTAGGCGAGGAAGCTCGACGGGCGAGGTGCAGGCCAAGTGCAGCAGAATGACGCCGGCAGGAGCTCCACCAAAAGCGCACGGTGCGTCCTCTGCGCCAAGCTCAAGCTCATCGCATCGCCCAACCCTCTCCAGATGGCACTGACGACTGGAGCCTGGCGATGAAAGATAATCTGGATTATCCACAAGCGATAACAGTAGCAGAAGGAAAGGTCTTTCTCCAATGATTTTACGAAAATCTTCAATTGGACACAATGACGACCCCCGAAGCCCCATATGCACCGTTGATCCGTCCACTCCAAATCCACCACATGCCAGGAACCTAGTCACACACTGCCCTTCTTCGCCCCGGCCTGCCCCTCGACCGCACTTTCGCTGCTATCTTTCCACACATAAGCCCCATACCGTGCCTCTCCCGCTTTCTCCGTACCGGCCAACGACTCCTCCAGCGTCGCGATGCTCATCGCCCTGCAAATGGCGCTATCGTCTTGCTCATGATCTGGTGGGGCGTAAGTGGAATGGAGCGAGCAAAGGGGAAGGTTGGCGCGCTTTCATCCTTATGCTGAATAGCGAGGCTTTGATTTCCTCAGTTTTACTGTGGATATCAATCCCGAACTCTGGAGACGCAGTGTGAGTGTTGTGCTGCGTATTTACAATCGGCCGGACGGTCGAAAACGCACCTCCGCCTACAATCCCCGTGAAGGCTATCGAAAAGACTTGAGGTTGTTAGCTGTAGAAGAGCTAAAAGCTATACACGCGGACGTACCAGAGCAAGTGTAACAACAATATCCTCAACACCATACATGCCCGAAAGCTTTGCTCTCAAGTACCGTCGCAATGCCACTGTGATCAGAGCGAGAGATGTCAGCACCACTGCCGGAATCAAGGCTTCGTAGCCAATGTCTGCGGCCGCTTTCTGGAACACAATGATCCAACTCGGGTTCTCGTGCATATCTGATGGCGCAGGTATATGAATCGAAATCGTAATGTGGTAAGAAACGACCAGTATTCCTCGTAGCTGCCGATGCCGCAATCCTCTATATACATGCCGTCTGATTCTTTGTTGTGGTATATCTACTGGATGAGTACAGCTGGCGAACGCGGTGTCGACCATCACGGGCTCAGGAGCCGGTGGAGCCGATTACCACCTAGGTGGCGTTCAGACTGTGGGTGAGATATGGCCCAGCCGCGTCAGAAACAAGGTATTATGAGATCATGCGCCGAGAACCATTCTAGAGTGCACCCGCAGCTGTGGAAATTGGTGTGCATTCGGTGTAGGCCGAACTGTCGACGATGCGGGTTGGAACTAGATGACGAACAACATCCAGGGTTATTTGAAACTCGACGTGCTGAATTGGTGGACTGCGTTGGCGTGATGCGGTAGGCCTGGATGGTGAGCCAAGTGTGAGAACCGTGGCTGTCTGGTGGGGCAGTTACACAAATGTCACGCGTGTCTCCATATATGTTAATGACCAAAGTGTATTCAAAGTATAGTTGTAAGTGTATGCCGTCACTCCAAGAAGAACCTGGCTTCACTGCTTCGTCTCTTTCGTCTGGGATGCTGCACAACAAATGGCGGACGCCTGGGTTTTCGCTTGGTCTTGTCAGATGGGAATAGCAATTTTACGTTTTGAGAATGCTGCGATTCCATTACTCGAAGTATGTACCATCGTCTAGCGTTAAGTCGATCAGATTTCTCGGTCGCTATCGGTAAGAGTCCTGCGTTGTTCTTAAGATCGGGAATTCCAAAAGTAGCCACATCATTATTCACACTACGCCTTTGTAATTTGCGCCCTGCCGATTTAAAGCCCCTCAAGAGTCGCAAGGTACGGGATGTTATGGTGCTTGACCATGATCTCATGTATTTCGAAAGCCAGCTCTCAATGGTCCTCTCTTCTTTCGCGAACAGAGATCCGACACTTCAAACCATTTTTTATACCAAAAGTGCAACACTCTCATCTTTTCTTTCCCATTCAGAATGCTGGTCAAAGTACCGCAAATTGAACTCTTCTAGCCGCGGCGCCGTCTTCCTCCACTCTTTACCCTCCACAAACTTTCGTATAATAGGTATGAGGTCATCCTCATACTTTTCGTACGTGTCAAAAGAAGGAAGATCATCCGTGAGGCAAATGGTGACGAGGCTCGGTGGTAGAACATTGGCCAAGTCCGGACAATTACGGTTCCACCACCCTAGGAGAACGCGAGAGGCAATGGTGACAGTTTCCAAGGCGGTCATGTCTTGCAGGGAATCATGCCCCAGGACGTAATCGTACTCTTCTTCATTAATGGTCCCTCTCTGTCCGAGGACCTGGTCTTTGGTCGACCAGTGGTCATATCTAAACTCGAAGTGTTTGAGGGCTTTGGTCGAAAGAAGGAAGACTGCACTAGCTTACCTACTTCACGTGAAGAATGCAATATCTACCTCAGATCAGATCGACAGAGTAAGAGGACAACCAAGTCGGTGACAAATGGCTGACCTCAAGTCAATGGATCGGAGTGAGTGCATGCAAGCAACAGCAGCGAGTCAGCCATCGATTCCAAATATCATGTTCCACGAGGAAGGACACAATGTCTCGCGCATAGCCGATCGGGCGATCTCTTCTGCAGGCCGCAGCATTTTTTGCAGATGTTGCGGTATAAGGTATGCTCGGGCGGCCTTGGTATTGAACTGAGACATGTGTGGATGACTTGGGTCGCGGTAGTCGTTCTTCGCACGAGTCGTTCTTCGCACGAGTAAATCAATGAATCATTGAATAAGATTTGCTCATGTGTCTGTGACGACGAGAGCCTTGGTGAGCCTGAGCTTGCCGTGTGCTACACTAGTTGCCGGGGTCTTTCCCGGGATAAGTTGCCGTCGCGTGCTGATATTCATGAAGCAAATTGCTTCCAGCGCCTTACGAGCATGGTGTATGGGCGTTGACGCCGGAGCTACTGCTGGTCAGGGTGCGTTAGCGCGGTTTGCCGAGATATACTATTTGAAATACTTTTACGCTGCTGTGGGTGCATATGTCGCATTTGCTTAACCCGTAATTTGTCAAATGAATCATTGCTTCGGCTCGTGGCCCTGGAGATCCTGCGTCTCATTGGCCATCCCTGCATATGTTGGAGTCTCGTTGTCTGAGCCGACGAGGAGTTATGTTCGAGGCAGTCGCGAATTCGACACACGCGCGATATGAAATCGGAGAGGCTATCTTGGTGTCTTTTCAGTGGTTGATTCGTAACGTCTAGAGATACGGGGCGTAGTCTTCAAATATAGTCGTGAGCATCTGCACAACTTCGCTTCCTGCCTCTCTCTGCGTCTGCTCAGCACTGCCTCTCTCCGAGCTCTTACCATGTCTTCTTCCGGAGGTTCGGATCTGCTCTCATCGAATGGTTCTGTATCTCGTCGAGGCCCAGCCACGACGCAATTCACACTACCCTCCCATCATTATTTGTTACCTGATCAAGCATCAACGATTGCTTCCTGGACGTCATCCGTTCCCAGTCGAAATCCAGGACCACGTACCCTTACCAATGACGAGGCGGCTCGAAGAGAAGCAGCTTTCGAGGCTTATCGACAAATGAAGCTTGCAATGTTCTCCAAATCGACTGGCCGCTCCTAATTAAGCGTATCTTCCGGTCCCAGACGATGTTTACAACAGTGAGCGGTGCGCACCATACAGCAGTTCACGCATACAACAAATGCTTTCCCCATGGTCGAGCATCAAAGGTACAACAGTAGGACAAGTTTGGACTTGGTCATCCGAAAAAGCCCTCGAGAAATTTTGAGCTTGATCGTTGCTTGTCGGGCGCGGCTACGGTACACTGTGATGTATCTAGTATCGCACTCTTCGAGGATGTCATGCTGGGGCTAAGGTGGTCGGAAGCCAGGGATGGTTGTTGTTCGGATCTTCAAAATTTCCCTAGTTCTTTACGATTTCGGCATTGTTTGACGCTTATGCTGGGTTCAAGAGGCGTTATGGGTTCACGGGCCTGTTTGTTTTCCGATTTGGAATATATACCCATTAGCAAGCAAATGTCCAGTAGCTTTCGTGTCAAAGCCGTTTCGTTCCATCGAGATGAGGGGTAGAGTGCGCGAAACTATTCCATGGACCACGTAAAGCTCGTATATCACAAGGCGAGTTCCACTTGCGTGTAAGGAAACGTGGGAGAAGGCTGGATGATGTTTGTCCCAAGTCGGAGGAAGGCACCATGGACGGAGCCACGCTAATCCCAAAACATATGTCTTGGCGCGAGCATCTTCACAATTCTTGAGCGCAGCTACACCAGCCGACGACACCCATCACAGCAGCCATGCTGCTCCCACGGATACTTGCGCCCGTCCGCGCCGCCGCAAAGTCGCCTCTGATCCCGTCCTCGCGCGTCCTCGACGTCCTCCGCCACCCCAATGGCTCCGCTGCCCACGCCCCGGCACCAGCCCTCTCCTTTGTAAGACATGCTTCGCATCAGGCCCAAGGACGAGCCAACGGCGCAAAAGATGGACCGGGAAAGCGTCTGGGCGCGAAGAAGGCTGGAGGTACGCTCTAGTCATATAACTGCATTCGACAGAGGATCGAGGGCTAACGCGTGGTTTGTAGGAGAATACGTGATCCCGGGAAACATCATCTTCCGCCAGCGCGGCACGGCGTGGTTTCCGGGCGAGAACTGCAAATTCGGACGCGACCACTGCATCTTCGCCACCGAATCCGGCTACGTGCGCTACTACAAAGACCCTTTGCTGCACCCGAAGCGCCAGTACATTGGTGTCGCGCTCGAGAAGACGGACAAACTTCCCTACCCACAGAACGCCGCTCGACGGAGAAGGCTTGGTTTTGTAGCAGTGCAGAACGAGCCGCAGCCCAAGGAGTTGGACGGACAGACTGTAGTTGCGGACCTCCAGGTGGGCGGTGCGACCGGCAGCGAGACGAGCATCACCGCAACGGCGCGCAATGCGACAACATTGACGGTCGGCAAGGGTTATGCGTACCGCCACGCGAATTACGATATTGGACGGGTTGCTGAGAGGGCAAACGTGCAGGTCAAGGAATTTGTACCGGGAGACCGATGGGCGGCATGGCGCAAGTCGCAGGCCCGTAAGAAGCGCAACGAGGAGGCCAAGAAGTTGCGCAATGCAGGCAAGAAGTCTGCAAAGCCGAAGGCGAGGAAGAGGAGGGGGCCGTAAGCATATGTATACTTTGGGTGTATCAATACTTGTACAAATGTCACTGGCTGAGAATGCCGTTCCAATTACAGATCTACAGTTTCGCCGAGTCCTTCAGGACGAGTCCTCCGCTCTCGATGTCGTACTGCCGGCCCTTCATCCAGCCTAGCCATCGCCCGAGTGTCTCTTCTCCACCAGCTCCAGGCACCAGGCCCTTCTCGTCCCAGCCGCTGCCCTCAATGCCTATGTCTTGCCCCACTGCAGCGGGTCGCCCCGAATCCCCTTCTTGTATAGCATAACCAGGCGTTGATCTGAGTGTGACTGCGGGCCTCTGATCGAAGCCTTGTGCCTCCAGCTCCGCGTTTGTAATCACCGGCGTGCAGCACGCGTCTGTGCCGTCGAAGATGGATTCCCACTCCGCGCGTGTCTTCTTCTTGAACACTTTGGTGAAGAAGTCTGTGAGCTTGACCCAGTCTGCTCTATTGTCGCGATCGCCTGGCAAGTCTAAGGGTTTGAGGCCAAGACCCTTGAGCAGCGCAGCGTAGAACTGCGGTTCGATCGCACCACTAATATTATCAGTGCTGAAGTGGAAGATAACAAGGCGAAACTCACACAGCCATGTACTTCCCATCCTTGGTCTTGTACGTGTCGTAATACGGTGCCCCGCCGTCCAGCATATTAGTCCCCCGTTCCCTCTTCCAAACCTCCGTCTTCAGTCCCAGCCGTGGCATCGTCGCCAGCACCGCACTCCCATCTACCATGTTCGCCTCGACCACCTGACCATTCCCACTCTTCTCCCTCGCCAACAGCGCTAGTAATATCCCCAAAAAGCACATCGTGCCTCCGCCCGCAAAGTCGCCAACCACGTTCCCCGGCGGATACGGCTTCTCTCCTTTCCTCCCGAATAAACTCAAAACCCCGCTCACAGCAATATAATTGATGTCGTGCCCAGCCATCATGCTGTATTTTCCGTCTCTCCTGAAGCCCGTCATCCTACCCACGATCAGCCGTGGGTTGATCTTGAGCATGACATCTTGGGGAGACAGCCCAAGTTTCTCCAGGACACCGGGCCGGAAGGGGTCAATCACGACATCAACATTGGGAAGAAGTTTCTTAACGAGGGCGATTGCGGAGGATGACTTCAGGTTTACGGTGATGGAGGTCTTGCGACGCGTGAGTTGATCGGAGGTGGGATGGGGCGTAGGGGAAGGGCGGTCGAGGCGGAGGACAGTGGCGCCGTAGTCGGCGAGGAGCATGCCTGCGAAGGGGCCTGCATAGTTCGTATCAGCAAGTTTTTGGGGTGTTTTGATAGGGCCATGTTATGTACCTGGCGCCAAGCCGGCGAACTCGAGCACCCGGATGCCTGTGAGCGGTGGTGGTTGATCTGCCATGGTGTCTGATGTTCACTGGAGGAATGCTAGCTTGGATTCAGGTGGAACTGAGCGTGATTTGGTGCAACACGGTACATTAAAACTATATACAAGGTCGACGTCGACATGGTAGATGGGACGCGAAAGACGGTTAAGCAATTCCCGGAAAGCTCCCGATGAACCGAGGCGTTGGAGGTGGGGAATCTGGGGAAGGAAGTACCTTAGTCAGCCGCACCTCACCCACAAATACCACACTCGTCGACACAGTTCATGCCTACCAGGTATCGTTCGTATCTCCAAAAACGCCGTTCTCGAATTGATCGCTGCTTTTCTCCTTTCTTGAAAATTCAAATGATGCATTTTCTTGGTTGTAGGCAGAACTTGATGATATGATCGTCTCTGCCTACAGACGGTGTATGAGCAAATAGTCAAGCAAACAACCTAGTCCCAATATGGAATATTATCAGACCTTACGTGATTTGGGATGAAAGCATTCTAACACATCTCCGCACGATGGATTTATCCGGATCAAAGCTCAGAAACCTCGTTGTGCAGTACTAATACAAGTAGTCGCCCCAAGGAGAGATCATCGCACGTACGTAACCGGAATAATCACCGACGTTAGAAAAGGATTGAACCTCTCCTTGAACGCTCCTAATTATCATTGTTCCTCCAGCCAGTCGAAGGCCAAAGCTTGCAAAAATATCATAAGTCACTCACTTCCGCCCTCTTATCGGCTGGGAACGAAAGCCAAAACCTCAAGCCATGAGATCACGCAAAGAAGATAAGATCGCCTATAGGTCTATTGTCGAGTACGAACCAAGGCACTATCTAAAGTGGAGATGGGACATCTGGGTTTCCCAACCAAATCATTGTCCAAACGCGGACACAAAGATTAAGGCGCCAAACGCAAACGTTATGCGCAGATGGTACAACCTGCCACCAGGAGGGATATCTATGATGTGAGCTTCTCCAGTAATCTTCCACGAGATGCACTTCATGTATATCATGGACCCCCTGGAATGAGTGCTGCAAAACGTGTATAAGTTTGAGGATATTCAGCTGCATGGCAATCCGGTTGGTGAGAATACGACAAGTGCAGTGATGCAGCCTTCGCAGGACTGAGACTTTTAGAGCTCTCGTGGCTCCCGAGGGTGTATGAGAGCACTACGTTGCTCATGGCGTGCGGCTGAATACTGTGGGATTAAGGCAGCTGCGGGTGACTACGATGGGGGTGCACACGGAGAGCGACACTGCCAAAGATAATGGTAAACTATGTATATTCGGTATTCGTTTCATTTTTACCTGCCATTGAATACTCCAATTTCAATGTCTTCACAGCTATTCTCCAGACTTTCGTGATGTTCTAGATTCGATCGGCTCGATTTCACACGAGGTCGCGTGGCCAGGGCCCACTTGCCGCTTTTAGACCAATTTCGAAGGTTCTCCACATGAGCACCCTTCTACTTCCTACCTCCGCCTCTCGCCAAGTCGATGGAGGTTTCCCTCTTCTGGGTTGTTTTCTAATGGAAAGACATAGCGACGATAACCAATTGATGGAATTGTTGATAATGATTGCATCCCGGGGCTGACTTCCTTACAATGGCTGGTCATACGAGATCACGAACTGGATGCTGGACTTGTCGGGAGGCGGGCTATAAATGCGATGAGCAAAAACCGAGCTGTGGAAGATGTACGAGACTGAAGAAAGAGTGCAAAGGCTACGGTGTAAAATTGAAATGGAAGATTGCGACTTCCGCCGCCCCAACTCCACGCAAACGCCCTGCGAAACGAAGCCAGTCGGTGGGGATGGTATCTACCAACAGTCCTAAATCGGCTACTAGCTCTATTTCAGTTTTCAGTATTATGTCTGCGCCAACACCAGCAAGTGTTGCATCCTCTCACGATTCTTTCGAGTGGGCATTGACTCCCACGGTGAGCCCATCATTGCACCCAGGTCTATCGCATACGAACCAACGACTTCTGCATTACTGGCTCAAGCAATTAGCGCCACTCATATCGGCTGCTCCGAAAGATGGAGGGACAAGCTCATTTCAGGTTCATCTTGCATCCATGACTTATGTGCGGGGTGCACTACAGTCGACCGTCTTGTCCATGGCCGCAACACACTTCGGCTTAGTGTCTGGCGATACAACGCTTCGATTTGAGGCATACAAGCATCAACACGAAGCTATTCACCTATTACAGGAGGCGATCGAGGACCCGCACCAGGCTAATGCAGATCCTACATTGGCGACTGTCATGATGATGCAGATATTTGCCCGACTCTTTGGTGATGAGGAAGAGGCGCACGCGGCAAACCATCTCACCGGAGCAAGAGCCATAATCGCACGAAGAAAAGCGCGGTCCAGCAACAGTACCTCGTCAAGCGCACAATTCCTGAACAGTCTTTATGCCTACCACGACATACTCTCCTCAGTCTCCAGAGGGTCTTCACCCCTTGATGTGCACGGCGCGGAATTTACCGCTATTGAGGGCTCGGCGAAGATGAGCAGCATAGCGGAAATCTTGCAAGTTGTCGCACACATTAGCAAATTTCACGAAGCAGCGAAAGCGGAAAGACTGCTTTCGCAAACTTCGGATCTCCAAGGCGATAACTTCAATCTGGGTGTCCAGCTCCAGCAAACACTGTCGAACCTGACATTCGATCTAGACACGATAACTCTAGACATTAGCTTCACTGCGGAAGCGTACCGCCACGCTGCGTTTATCTACCTTTACCGCGTCTGGCTAGACATGGGTTCCCCAAATCCTACAACACTCAAACACGTTCAAGAATGCCTTGCCTACATTGAGCAGGTCCCAGTCGACTCACCACTCGCTTCGTCCCATGTCTGGCCTCTATTCACCGCCGGGTGCGAAGCCTTGAATGCCACGCAGCGATATTTTGTCCGCGAGCGATTTCGAGCGATGTATGAGTCGAGAAAATTTCCCAGCCTGAAACGAGTCCTGAGGGATATAGAGGACGTGTGGGCTGTCAAGGATGCTGAAAAAATGGGCGGCCTTAAAGTCGACTGCATCCAGGTCATCCTACGAAGACGCGGTCGCGAAGTAGACCTTGCATGAGGCTCGGCTATTGTGGAATCAAGACGGAAAAATAAGGATACAACCGAGTCATGAGTTTGCAACTAGGCCTGCAGCGCTGCGATCGACCTTAAGCGATGAGGGGTTGGTTGCATTCGGTCACATTTACCCCGGATGTCATCCTTACTACACTAACGATATGTACAAAAAGGTTCTTTGAATATTCTGACGTTGTGAACTGATACATCTTCTTCATCATTGGGGTCCAATCTCAAGATGCGAGTGAATCAAGTTGCTGCAGGATGTTGTCTGTTGCTGGTACCGAATCTCGCCACTGCGCGAATCGACCGGTATTTTGAACGAGTGGTTATCAATTAGCATAGCTGATCAATTGCAGGAAACACATTGTATCAAGTTTCAATATCATCCGTACGAACCTGATCGATAACGAAACGACTCCACTTCAAGTCGGAAATGGAAACTTCGCTTTTAACGTCGACAGCACCGGCATGCAGGTAATAGCAATCCGACCTGTAGACTAAAGACATACCTAACTTATGATGAGACATTTCTACCATTTAACACCTTGTCAAGCTGGGCTTGGCACAACGATTCACTTCCATCGAACGGGTGCGGCAAGATTCCTGCATGTCACTTTGAGACGTAGATTGATCAGTCAATGTTTAGTGAACTACCATCCGACTACCATGGCGTCCCACGGGAGACCTACGGCCGCCAAGTTTACTACGACTTGCCCGACGCCAGCCTCAAGCAGGCAACGCAATGGCTGATCAGCAACCCGAACCGTATCAATCTCGGACGCATAGGGCTTACGTATAAAGGCGCTACCATCTCATCATCTCAGATCACGCAACCTAAGCAAGTTCTGGACCTTTGGAATGGCATCATCATCTCAACGTTCCAAATTCATGGGAAAGATGTGAAAGTCACCACCCAAGGCGATTTCGATGAAGACGCTGTGGTGTTCAAGATAGAGTCTAATCTAGTCAAAAGCCATGACCTAGGAGTAGAATTGGATTTTCCGTATCCACCTATCCATACCACAGCTTACAAGTACGAGGTGAGCAGTATGATGCCTTCGGAACTTTCGGTATACTCACAGGTTGCAGGTTTTTGCGGGTGTTTACGACTTTCCCCTGAACCATACAACCTCTGTTACAGCCAAAAACGACAAGGCAGGCACCGCAAGCATCAAGCACCAATTGCAAGAGACATCGTACTTCGCGAATTTGAGATGGCCAGCACAATCAGCTCTGGAGCTCACACGCAACGAGCCTGAAGGCTCAAAATCTACTACTGCACATCGGTACACCCTCAAGCCTTCTTCCAAGATGTCCTCGAGCATCTCTTTCACAGCGCATTTCTCACCTGACCGGCGCACGCCACCACTACCCTCCACCGTTCAAAAACGAAACAAACTTGAGTGGAACAGGTATTGGCAGGAGGGAGGTTTCGTCGACTTCACTGCGTCTTCGAACCCGAATGCGACAGAGTTGCAGCGTAGGATCGTTACTTCTCAGTATCACGTTCGAGTGAACAGTGCCGCGAAGGATCAGTCGCCCCAGGAGAGTGGGCTGATGAACAACGGGTGGTACGGTAAGTGAAGGGCAATTGGTCGGGCATTGACTTGAAACTTACAACCTGTGCAGGTAAATTCCACATGGAAATGGTCATATGGCATAACGCACACTGGGCAACATGGGGCAAGCAGAAATACTTTGACAATATATTCCCTGGACTCTATGAGAGACTACTGCCGTCGTCGCTGGCTCGGGCCAAATCCATGGGCTGGGAAGGCGCTCGATGGCCAAAGATGACCGATCCCATCTACGGAATCAATTCCCCAGGTGACATCAATGGCGTACTACTGTGGCAACAGCCTCACCCTATGTATCTCGCGCAGCTCGCGTACCAAGCGTCTCCGACACGCAATACCTTGGAACGTTGGGATCGGGTTCTCACCGAGACGGCGAACTACATAGCATCGTACGCTGGTTTGAATGCCAGCACGGGGAAATACGATCTTGGTCCTCCTTCCTATGGCGTGACGGAGAACACACCACCAAACTCTACGCGCAACCTCGCGTATGAGATTGCATACTGGCGTTATGGTCTCGATGCCGCTCGGGAGTGGAAGCGCAAGCTCGGGCAGCGTATTCCCGACAGGTGGACGCACGTTGCCGCGAACCTTGCTCCTCCGCCGCAAGCAGGCGGTCTGTATGCCGTCTACGACGGCCTCAACAGCTCGTGGTGGAACGACACCAAGCTTACAGGTGACCCGCGCAGCCTCATCATGCTCCAAGGCATCTTACCCGACACGGCCGCCGTCGATCCCAAGATCGCCTTGGCCACCGCAGACAAGGTTGCGCAGGTTTGGACAGACGACAAGATCCGCGGATGGGGCCGCCCCGTTTTGGCCATCAACAGCGCGAGGATAGGCAATCCGGAGAGGGCAATGTACCACCTTACAGCGTATGATTACTGGAGGTTTGATGACGCCGGCTTTGCGATTCGGGGCGGTGACGGGGGCACGCCAGCGCCGTTTATTCCGGGAAATGCTGGATTCTTATATGCGCTTGCGTATGTGGTTGGAGGATGGGCTGGGTCGAAGGGCGATGCGCCTGGTGTGCCAAAAAATGGAGGATGGATTGTGAAACATGAGGGGTTGAGGAGGGCCCTCTGAGTGGAATATATGGTCTGAGTAAGGAAACATTCCGCTTCTAGTTAAGGACTTTCTCAATTCGAGATATCCCCAGCATGCAGACTACTTCTGAACAGGAGTCTAGCTAGGACCTATTTTCAAGTAATGTTTCAAAAACCTCAAGGTCGTGTACTCGCGCTTCTGAACCCTGCCCCACCTCGCGCGCAAAGTGACATCACCTGCAAGCCGCACTCGACAATTAATCCGCCGACGACCCAATGCCGCCCGCACATCCACAAGGCACAATCAGCCACTGCACCACCTTCCTCATCCTCTGCGGCTTCTTCCTCGCGCTCTTCCCCAGCCTCTTCATCAGGCTCACCTGGTCGCCCTACAACTACATCTTCCCGCCGCCACCACCCCACGCGCCGCCCGTCTGGTGCTCTGCGCCCAACATCTGCGCGCCACCAACCACAATGTCTTGGTACAGCTCCCCTCCTCTTGCCATCCCAATCCCAATCCACTCCAGTCCGCGCCCCGCAAAGCTAACCGCCCTCCCCAGGTTCCAAAAAACCCTCACGCTCCCCTCCAAATCGCGCGGCTCCTACCTCATCACCGACACCATCGTGCGCGACCTCCCCGAACTGAAAACCTACAAAACAGGCCTCCTCCACCTCTTCATCCAGCACACCTCGTGCGCCCTCTCCCTCAACGAGAACTGGGACGAGGATGTCCGCGCAGACATGAGCGACGCGCTGGACCGCATTGTCCCCGAGGATAGGAAGGGCGGGCTGTATCGTCACGACGCCGAGGGCGCCGACGATATGCCTGCGCATGTGAAGAGCGCCCTGGTCGGGGCGAGCGTCACCATTCCGATTACCGACGGCAGGCTGAACACGGGGACGTGGCAGGGGATTTGGTATTTGGAGTTTAGGGCGAGTAGGCATTCGAGGAAGGTTGTGGCTACGATTCAGGGCGAGAAGATGTGAGGTGTGAGGTCGTCGTATACAATATAACATGGGCGATGGCGAGCGTGTAGACGGTGCGGCGCCCGAGGATAATTGAGTACTGGCAGAAGAAGCTAGGGAGCATGCGATGATAGCGATCGGGGGTCTCTTTAAAAGAGAAGGGTGTTGCACATGGCAAGAGCTGTGATTGAAATGAAATGAGATAATTCAAGATGTTATGGGTCTATCGATTGGCGTAATCAGTATGTCGTTCGTCCATGCTAGTCCCAAAAACCGCATCATTCAGGAACATGTCGCTCTGAAACCCCGTCGAAGGACCCAGCAGAATCCCCCCACAAAATGCAAACCGACAACGCCGACGAACGCCATGATACTGCAGTACCGCTAAGAAACCTGAACCGAATCCAGAGGTTATAAGCGCAGAAAATAAAGTCCACCACCGGGTGCCGAGTAGATTGAGGGTCTCGTGCTCTTGGATGAAAGGAATATACCTACACGTCTTCTGAACCGCTTTGTGATTCAGCGAATGGGCTGAATCCAAAGAAGAGACGAAACAGCCACGGCCACTTTACTAGCCATCCAATCATGGGGAATCCTCCCTGGCATCAAGTTTTCCCGGTTGCTCTAGCTCTTCCTAGCCCCGCTACCTTCACTGTCGGTGGAAGACAAGGAAACCATGCTCGGCGTCCATGAGCCAGCGGCCCGGATAGCACTCGTTCTCGATCTGGTAGTAGGTACGCAGGTGCCACTCGCCGGTGCGCTCCATGCACCAGAACGGGTCGTCCGGGCGTGCGCTGGCGGGCTTGATGGGCTTGGGATCGTAAGAGCCCCGCTCCATGGCGACACGCCGATTTTCGTACTGGACGTCATCGCGGGACACGGCAACCGTCGGCGGAGAGTGGACATGCGGACGCACTCGGGTCGTGCTTGTTGCAGTTGAAGTCGCCACGGGGACGGGGACTGCGGAGTTCGTGACCGTGGTATACGTCGTGGTAGAAGGCGGGATGATGGTAGTTGAGCCGGGGTAAGAGTGCGAGTAGGCGCCGCCAGCCATGACGGGGTTCATGCCGTAGTAGGTCCTCTGATACGGGTGGTAGTAGTTAGCATACATACCACACCCGTATCCAAAGGCGTATGGGGAAATGTAGGGATAAGAGTAGGAATACGTGGGATAAGCGGAGACGCCGTAACTCAGGCCCGTGTAGCCGCCCATGAAGCCAGCGTAGTTGCTGTAGGTGCTGCGGGAGACATTCGGGCCGTAGTACAGAGGTGAGATGTGAGCATTTACCGCAGGATAGCCCATACCCATGCCACCATAGCCCATCATGCCCATGCCACCTCCCATGCCCATGCCCATGCCGCTGGTGCTGCCAACATAGGGCGCGCCGTTCTGGTATTGGCCGTTGTGCACCAGAATCCCGCGGCGGCCGGCCTGAGGGTAGAGGACGTATTGGTGGCGGGGTTTGGGTTGGCCAAGATTGTCCATCGTGCGGGATGTGTTTCGACGATTGAAGAGTGCGGAAATGTTGCGTGTGACAGGGTAGATGGGAGGATTGATTTGGGTGTGGGAAAGGAAAGGACAGGAGTGAGGGGTAATGAGACTGTCCGATACAGAAGTCGCGGGTGGGCAGAAAGAAAGGCAAGGTAAAGGTAAGGGAAAAGACGGCTTTCAGGCAGCAATGGCCGGAGACTGCAGTCCAAGCTCTCAGGTATCACCCACGAGCGATATTTGACCTATTACGGAGCGGGCGGCGGTGTGCTGCATGACAAACGAAAGAAGGCAGGGAAAGTGCGACTCACCATAGTAGTTGGGCTCGGCATCAGAGCCCTACCTCCGGCCTGATACCTGTGAGGCCCATAGTTGATTCCAGCGGGCACGAGAGCCTGGCGAGAGGGAAGGGCATAAGAGTGACGATGGTTGTGTCCGAAGTGGCCGTGATGGTGTTGCCTGTGCTGGAGCGTGTGGTGCTGATGTCCGATGGGAGGTCGAGCATAGTAATGCGCCGGGTAGTACGAGTGGGTTGGGCCATATCTCGTGCCGCGGTACTCATCCCTCGATTGCTCGTGGATACGAAGCTTGTGCTTGGTGCTGTCGCCGAAACACATCGTATTGGAGTCGGTCGATAATCGGGTTGAGTGGGAGTTCGTGGAACGCGATGGTGACGGAAGGGACGAAGAACCCAAGATCAAGCGACTGAACAAATGACTTATGACGTGCAGCAGGAAATTGAGCCTTGATTACCTCTACATGGACCACCTGCAGCGAAGTCGCGTAGAGTCGGTGACCTGACAAACGGTGAAGGTGAGTGGTAGACAGCTGCCCTTGCTAGGGTCATTCGGTCCATGGGAGTGTGCAGGTACCGCTCGAATATGGTTTGATGACGACGACAGGCCGATTACAAGACAAGCGGATACGTGAGTATATCAACTAGTGTCACAGACTTGATGGACATCACTGCCTCCAGAGATTGTACATACGGCTTGGATACTTGCTGGTGTAGGTGCAGCTCTTAGCAGTACATCAGAAGTGGGGAATGTCATGATCCAGGCCCCTTTCCACCACTCTTGGGTATTACTCCCGCCTCCGTAGCCTTCCCTCTTCGAAAGATCCCCTTGAACTTGGCTAGCAACGGCACCACGGTCTTCCTCGCAAACCATGGCGTCGCCCAAACACTCGCTACTATTCTCAATGGCAGCAAGATCTTTGTGATCGCATATGCCGTCGCAAATTCCACAACCAACCTCACACCGCCCTCTCCAATGTTCCATGCGTGGTCCCTTGTGCGCATCTCCACCTCGAATTCTGCCTCGCTAGCTTCCTCGCTCCGGACCCAACCCTTCCTTTTGAAATACTTTCCAAAGCGCTCGACACCCTCCAATGCCCATGCGCCTTCTGTGAACCATGATGGCAGCCAATGTGTGTAATGGAATGTCGCTGCGAGACCGAAGAGAGGGACGATGGCAGTAAGCTCGTGAAGAACAAGGAAGGCGGTGATGTGAGAGACGGGGGCGGAGCCAAGCGCTTTGGTGTATTTGTGGAGGAATCTGGGGAGTCGGCGATTGACGCGCTCAATGCGCGACTGGATGCTTGGAGGTGGTGGCTCGCTCGCGAAGCATCGTTGTCTTGGGGCGCGTCCCCACGTGTTTCGCGGGCGAAATGCCCGGAGAAAGCTCGTCCGAAGCATCTCGCGCCGTGGGCCGATTCCTGGTTGTCAGTGGCGAGGCTGATGGATGTTTGATACTACTGATCAATCTCCATCTTGAAGATGATGTTGTTCCCTCGGCATCGGCTCATCAATTGATCCGCGGGCAGTAGATCGACTGGAGGAGGTAAAAGGTAAATACGTCTCACTCAGGGTTTCTTTCACGGGATCAACATGCGCACTTCCATATCTGTGAAATCGTGATCGGTTGTGTCCAAAGACCTGCCCAGTAGACTTCGAGGTTGATGATAGCGGGGATGCGATGTTCGATTAACTCGCTGTCCGGACCAGCCAAGAAATCACATGCCGGTCGCGACGAATGGGTGAGGCCAAGAATTCTATTGACTAGTCGTCGAGGAAATATCAGGACGCCCGACCACGTTATGTCACAGGGAGAGGGAGGGATTTTTGCTCGTTCAGCCCTATCAGAAAGCCCGCCTTGGCAACCGGTCTGTGCGCGAATTTCTCAAGGTAGTCGCGTCTGCGGGCTTTCCACACAACAATCATTGCGCGACAGCTCGTCCACAGCGCCCTCACCCCCCCCCCCACTAACCTTTTAGCATTGCTTACTGCTGTCACTCGCTCACTATGGCGTCGGGTACCCCCAAAACTATGTCTAGCAGGCTCATGACAATGAAGGTGCGCGTTTCTATGCAATGTTCTTGAGCTTTCACTAACATGGCGCCCAGTTCATGCAGCGTTCTGCCGCCAAGTCCGTGAAATCGGAGCCTTCGACGCCCGAAGGCCCTCCCTCGAAGAGAATGCGCATGTCCAATGGCGGCTCGGCGGCCAGCACTCCGGGCGCGCCTTCAGATCGCGAAATCGTGCAATCAGCCCTCGCAGCAGAGGAGAAGAAGCGCGAGGAGGCTCTTGCGCGCGCATATGCGCATACTGGTGAGACCAAATGGGTGTTGAACTACAAGGATCCACATGCGGGCAAGAGACCGCCCATGATGCAGGTTCGACAAGCAGGCTTCGCGGTCATTGACGCGGACGGCGATTCCGATGAGGAAGAGGAGAACAAGCCCATCAGGATGAAGTTTGGCGGCGGGCTGAAGAAGAAAAAGGCGGTGCGTAGGCTTTCTATACAGTACTACGTCAAGAGCTTGGAGAATGCTTTTGGCCTGCATGGTTCCAGGGCAGGCAATACCGTGCCCGAACTTTTGACGTGGAACTGTAAGTCAGTGTAGGATTCTTAGCTGATGGCTCGCAGGTGAAACCAGATATCGATCAAGCAGAGGGATCAGGATCAGGGTCAGGATCAGAAAGTGGCTCAGAGTCGTCGTCTGGAGAAATCGATTCCGACGACGCGACAGGAGAGCTTATTAGAGAGACCAAACGTCAGATCGCAGCCAAGGAGCGACATGCGCGAAATGCACAGAAGGCGGCCGCGGTGACTCCCGTACGACGGGCCGCTGCGCCTATAGACGAGGACATGGATCTTGCAGGTCTGACCTCGCTCTCTGGTGGTCGACCGAGCGCGGGCCGCGACATGAGCAAGGTAGAGTGCTATGGTTGCGGAAAACGTGGTCACACAAAGGCCGATTGTCCGAACTCAGGCAGCAGATCGTCCGGCCCTCCGGGAATGCGTGGTAGTCAAGGGCGCGGTCGCGGTCGCTTTCGATATTGAGCGCGTTCGGCATTCTATGAGCGGAAAGCCTTGAACGATTAAATGATACCCATTGGAGGTGCAGGCAGGATGTTATTCCTACTGAAGCCTCATGATACAACCTTCTCTCCGTTCTCTATCAACATGTATTCGTCCCCGACCATCATGCGCATCTGATTTTCGTCCATGAAATTGTCATGGTCCCCGCTCATGGCGGCGCCATCCTTGTCATACATGAACTTGGCCAGAGCCAGGTAATCGGGAAACACGAATGTGCAGATGGCGTCGTAGTCTAGCAGCTGTGCTTGGTTGTGCATGATATCCTGTATCATCTTCCTATCGCGCCCTAGGTGGTAAGTCTGTCGACGTTAGCCTGGTATATTCGGAAATCCATTGCAATGGCGTCCCACAAGACTGTAGCTAATGATGCCATGTCGTTGCAATATGGGCACCGCTCGCTGTGCATGGTGGTTGTTGTAATACTGGAGGCGTCATTCATCCAGTCATTCTGCAATTTCTCCGGAGCGAGCAACCTGAATGAAGTCTTCGTCGGACATGCCTTCCTTTTTCTTCACCATGATTGTCGCCTTGACCACTTTCCGAAACCCTGTTGTATTAGGATAGCCGGCCTCGAACTGTTTCGACACCATGATGGCGATCAGCGTAGTACATCGGAGGATTAGTTGACGTTCGGGCCTTTATATCTTCGGGTAGAACGCCCGCAGGGCCCCGGTGTTATGCATGCCGAGAGGAGTGATCGGAACCGAACCGGCGGCTCATCGTATATTTGAGCCTCATCGCGAATTCCCCAGGTTCGCCCTTGCCCAGCCCCCTCCAAATCTGCGTGTTTGCCCAACTGATCAGCACCGTCGGCGCTTGTGCTTGGAAATCTCAGCCTGTCAAACGACCAAGCTCTTGGGTGCTTTTCGGTCCCTCTTACGCCTGGACTCAGTCACCCCGCGAGTACCTTCGTGGATTGGATGCCCGCACCCACTCGCACCAAGCTTCTGGGAATTGCATCGCGATCACGGCTCAGTGGCACCGTCACCACAAGTCCAGCGCATCGGGCGTCACCGACCGCCGGGTACTCTGCGCTCTTGCTCTTGCCCTTGACACCAGCCTCAGG
Organism: Karstenula rhodostoma CBS 690.94; assembly: GCA_010093485.1. NCBI lineage: Eukaryota > Fungi > Ascomycota > Dothideomycetes > Pleosporales > Didymosphaeriaceae > Karstenula > Karstenula rhodostoma. The sequence continues at coordinate 1,146,362 of MU001495.1, read as the reverse complement.
CTACGCAGCGGCCGCTACTCCATCTCACCGACGCCGCGTATATAAACCCCCGCCGCTGCAGCCTAGCCCCGCGCTCTGCAAACCCACCACGAGGCTCTTCGTGACTCTGCCTCGCCGCGAAACACAGCCTGTCAGCATGGCCGAGCCATTGGGACGGAGCGTTGCACGACCGCGGATAGAGGACCTGGAGCGCGCCGAAGTCGACGACCGCTCGTACCGCATCATCACACTGTCGAACCAGCTCGAGGTGCTGCTCATACACGATGCCACCACGGACAAGGCCAGCGCGGCCATGGACGTCGACGTCGGGAGCTTCAGCGATGCAGAGGACATGCCGGGCATAGCGCACGCCGTGGAGCACTTGCTGTTCATGGGCACTGAGAAGGTACGTGGCTGCGCAGATGGTCGGCCCTGTTTGCACGGCTGCTAGAGCGCGTGGTGTCTCAGACGCAGTCGTACAGTGTGTGTGCCAGTTGCGCAGGTGCTAACCGCAACCAACAGTACCCTGAAGAGAACAACTACAACAAGTACCTGACGTCGTACTCGGGCCACTCAAATGCATACACGGCATCCACATCCACCAACTACTACTTTGAGCTCGCTGCGTCCAAATCCGCACCGTCAAACAGCAACAACGTGACCCCTAGCGCGACACAGGACCAGCTACCGACAGACAAGGAGCAGTCGCCTCTCTGGGGTGCCCTCGATCGCTTTGGCCAGTTCTTCATCTGCCCTCTGTTCCTGGAGGATACCGTGGACCGCGAGATCAAGGCTGTCGACTCAGAGAACAAGAAGAATCTCCAGAGTGACACCTGGAGGTTACACCAGCTGAACAAGAACCTCTCCAACCCGAACCACCCCTACAACCATTTTTCCACCGGCAGCTGGAAAACGCTGCACGATGATCCGATTGCACGGGGCGTGCAGATCCGGGATGAGTTCATCAAGTTCCATGCTACGCACTACTCAGCAAACAGGATGAAGCTTGTGGTTTTGGGTCGAGAAAACCTGGACACCCTGGAAGAATGGGTGGAGGAGATCTTTTCCAAGGTGCCCAACAAAGATCTGTCGAGGAAGCGCTGGGACGATGTATCGGTGTACACGGACAAAGAGCTGCTCATTCAAACCTTTGCGAAGCCGGTTTTTGAGTCGAGGTCGCTGGAACTTTCGTTCTTGTATCGTGACGAGGAAGAGTACTACGAGTCGCATCCGTCACGCTATCTTAGCCATCTCATCGGCCACGAGGGCCCCGGCAGTATTCTAGCTTACATCAAGGCCAAGGGCTGGGCAAATGGGCTGGGCGCTGGAGGCTCTTCTCTGTGCCCTGGCAGTGGTATCTTCAATATCAGTGTCAAGCTGACTGAGGATGGCTTACAGCACTACAAGGAGATTGTGAAGATTATCTTTCAATATATTGCCATGATCCGCGAACTGCCGCCACAAGAATGGGTTGTCGACGAGCAGATCAAGATTAGCGAAGTTGGTTTCCGTTTCAAGCAAAAGAGCCCTCCGAGCAGGACGACTAGTGCACTTGCTTCGGTCATGCAGAAGCCTTACGACCGCAAAGAAATTCTAAGCGGGCCTTCAGTCATCAAAAAGTTCGATGCCCAGCGCATCAGCGAGGCGATGGAGTATTTACGCCCTGACAATTTCAGAATGACTATTGTCAGCCAGGAGTTCCCGGGGGATTGGCCGGAGAAAGAAAAGTGGTACGGTACCGAGTACAAGGCTGAAAAGATTCCCCAGGAATTCGTAGACGAAGTCAAGCAAGCGTTCGAGAACAAGACACGGCCGGAGGAGCTGCACTTCCCACACATGAATGAGTTCATTCCTAACCGACTGGACGTAGACAAGAAGGAGGTTGAGAAGCCTGCGAAACAGCCTAAGCTCATTCGCAACGATGACGCCGTGCGCGCGTGGTGGAAGAAAGATGATCAGTTCTGGGTCCCCAAAGCTAACGTTCATATTCACCTTCGCACTCCGATGACTTACGTTACACCAAGGACAGCCGTACTGGCTTTGCTGTACGCAAGCTTGGTTGACGATGCACTGGTTGAGTACTCCTATGATGCAGACATCTCTGGCCTGGTGTACGGCTTCAGCACCCATGCGAGTGGTTTGTCTGTGTCCGTATCTGGCTACAATGATAAGCTCCACGTCTTGCTAGAAAAGGTTCTTTTGCAGATTCGGGATCTCGAAATCAAAGAAGACCGTTTCAAGATCGTGAAGGACAAAACTAGTCGTAGTTTCCGCAACTGGCACTTCGGCCAGCCATTCCACCAGGTCGGCACATACTCTCGTTGGTTCCGAGTTGACAGTGCTTTCATGAACGATGAGCTTGCGCAAGAGCTGGATAGCATTACAGCACAGGAGGTGCAACAGTTCTTCCCACAGGTTCTCTCTCAATGCCACATCGAGATTCTGTCCCACGGCAATCTATACAAGGAAGACGCACTCCAGCTCACCGACCTAGTCGAAAAGACCATGAAGCCCAAGAAGCTCCCTCCGAGCCAATGGCCCATCGAGCGAAGCCTGATCCTCCCGGAAGGCAGCAATTTCATCTACTCACGGCCGCTCAAGGACCCCGCCAACGTCAATCACTGCATCGAGTACACGCTCCACCTTGGCAACCGCATGGACGACACTCTTCGCGCGAAGCAATTTCTCCTTGCCCAGATGCTCGACGAGCCGGCCTTCAATCAGCTGCGCACCATCGAGCAGCTCGGATATGTCGTTTTCAGTGGTTCTACTGCTGGCATTACTTACGCTGGTTTCCGTATCTTGATCCAGAGCGAGCGAGACTGTGGTTATCTCGAAGGCCGAATTGATCACTTCCTCACCAAGTTTGAGACGACCTTGAAGGATATGGGTGACGAGGAGTTTGAGAAGCACAAGGGTGCTGTTATCTCCAAGCGATTGGAGACGTTGAAGAACCTTGGGCAAGAAGGGAACAGGTTTTGGAATCATATGTTTAAGAACACGTATGATTTCTTGCAATGTAAGTGCTCGTCCCATTCTTTAACCAGGATGACAATGTTCGATGTGGGTTTGTTTTACGGAGTGCGCAAAACTAACCTTTTACAGCCGAAACCGATGCCGCTCGAGTCTCTACCCTCACCAAAGACGACATGATTGCCTTCTACGCACGCCATATCTCGCCATTGTCTCCGCACCGCGCCAAGCTTTCTGTGCATCTAACCGCACAGTCCAAACCTAAGGAACCCACACTCGACGAGAAGAAGACGCAAGCTCTCGCTGTGTTGCAAACGATTGCCAATGAGGAGAAGACACCAATCGATGCAGACAAGCTGCAAGCGCGTTTGAACGATGTCGACGAGGCAGCGAAACTCCCTGTCGCCATATCTGCGCATCTTAGGGAGGATCTGAAGCTGGGTCAAGAGGAGGTCTCTAAGATCGCTGATGAGGCAGCTGCAGCGTTGGGTCTTGCAGAGAGTGGTGTAGGCGAGGTAAAGCCGGCTGAGAAAGTGGACATTCAAGAGACAGATGCGAAGCAGCCGGTGGTCATCACTGACGTCCGCGCCTTCAAAGCTGGGTTGTTCGCAAGCACAGGCGCAAAGCCTGTGCGCAACCTCGAGGAATACATGGAGGATGCGGCCAAGCTATGATGCGTGGTTTCCGCGGAGATTTGCTCTAGTTAGGGTCTCTCACGTGCGAAAGCGAAAGAGGAAGAAATATGACAAACACCAAAAGCTGCTGAACTACAGTCAGGATGGAGAGTCCGTTGTCAGTAGCAGCCCTTATGTACCCACCTCTGATTCGAGAATAGCTTCACGACACATGTAAACAATTGAACGAATGAACAAAAAAACTTTCACCGCGGCTTCAGCCGTGAAGCTGTTCCAAGACGAAGCAGCAGCGCTCTTCACAATGGTCGTCCTTGGAACCGTAATATTGTCTCTCTCTGATGGAGAGATACAGGTGACCTGGTTGATCTGACCTGGTTGCCCTAACCTTTGCCTCCTCAACTGCATGCAACACGGCTGTGAACATGCGCCTCCCGCCGCCTGACGTCCTGCTATCATGGCCGGCTCCCAACTCTACCGAACCGGTCACCGGAGGGAATACGCTCGTGGTCGTCAATACCATCCTCATCAGCATTGAACATACTATACTCGTCAATTTTATGACGTGGCGCGGAGAGCATAGCTGGATGGGCCCGCAACGGAAGAAATGTACGCTTCCCTGACACGATACGTGAGCCAGGCTGGAATGGAGGTGAGGCATAGATACACCCCGTATGCATCACCCATACATGGCACACAGTGCAAGAGGGGGTATTGCTGAACCAAATGCAGAATGCTTCCTTTCTTGCTACTACATATATACACATGCGAGACCTCAAGTCCGCTTACCGCTGCCCAAGCGGCTCGTTTGTGATCCTCTGCGACACGTCTACCTCGGCAGGGTCGCCCTTGGGTGCGAGCGGGTATGAGAGTTGCGATTCCGGGAGGGCCTCGAGATGTGCGCGGTGGTGCTCGTGAGCCTGCGTCTCGTTAGCTTTGCCCCACGCACAGCACATGGCTTGGAACCGGCTGTTCCTGAGGTGCACATACGAAAGGCAGACCGCAGTAGGTGCACGCGCAGATCTGGGGCTTGTCGACGTTGATGAATATGCGGGGGTGGCCAAGGGGTCCGCCTCCGCCGTCGCAGGAGACGACGCGGTCGTGAGTCCAGCGGACGGGCTGCTTGTGGATCAAGTCGATGGCGGCGTACGGGCGCGGCTGGTGTTTTGGTCAGTCAATTGCTTGTCTGGGCCAATGCCTAGCGTTCTGGTGCATTGTGGTATGTGTCGCCCAATTGCGCTCCCAGGGCTTGATTCTACGGCAATTGGCTGGCTGAAGGCGAATTGGCCTACCTGGTCTTCCATGATGGTCTGCTCGAACCGCGGTCCCTGCATGGCCACGGCCCGCGCCTGCTGGCTCGTACTCCAGGTGCCCTTGTAGTTGGGTGCCTGCGCGGTGCGAAATTCCTCGGCCTTTGCTACGCTTTCCTGCAGCACCTTGTCGAAGGAGCCCTCGGACGAGGTGGGCGTGGCATTGGTCTCGGAGACGGTCTGCGGGACGTCGCGCTTCACGGGGTCGTTGGGCGTCGAGTAGGCGCGGAAGAAGGACAGGCCGCGCGCGGCGCTGCGGGCGCGGAGGGTGCGGGCGAGCATTGTGGGCGTGGGTGCGAGGCAATTGGCGTTGCCGCTGCGGAGTGGTACTGGAATGATGCTCGGAGCCAGGTGCCAAGAGATTGGTGTTAGTCAGCGACATCGAGTGGCCGGTTGTCATCCTTCCTCCCTCTTCATACTACATGAGAACGCTGTCATCTCAAACATCAAACTTCTCGGTTTTCCCTGAGGACACCGGTCCATCGCATCACGTTCAAAATCAAACTTCAGAAACTGGATTATTACTACTCAAGTTGAACGTTCTGTTCGCTGAGACCTCTCATTCAGGCCAGAGAGAAGAGAAATATGATAAACGCATCCATCCACAAGGGCTAACACTGCCCAATCGCCATGCAAATCAAGACCTTATCGTGAATACTCAGACCTTACGAACTCATCTGATCCATACCGTTCTCGCACGACAGACTACCCAATCCGGCACCCAACCCTTACAAGTCTTCCTCATCGCTCAGGTAATCCTCAACCTGGGCCGTGCGGGGTCCCTGATTGGGGTCCCTGAAGTTGACCGGAGGAGTGTACTGGGTCGCAAGGAGAGCACCCAAGGTTGAGCCACCAATTGCAGGAGACTTGACCCGCTGCTGAACCTGGGCTGCGGGAGTAGGTCGAAATAGGGGCGGTATGCCCTTCCACCCATCCGTCGCCTGCTTTCCTCGACGCCCGAAAAGTGACGTGACCCGAGCGCGAGGACGAGATAGAGAAACAGAGTCCCCGCCGCCAGATGTGAAAGAGACACCCGAAGGGGAATCCTCACCACCGCCGAGGAAAGAACCGGGCATGACATTTCCACCAGACTGACGATTCACTGTTCCGAACAAGCCCGAGCCAGGTGCGGGTTGAGCAAAGACACCTCCTGGAGAAGGCTTCGCAGGGTCGCTGAAGAACCCACTTGAAGCAGATTGCGCGCTTTGCTGGGTTGTAGCGCCGAATAAACCGCGCCCAGATGCGGATGAGCCAGTGGAGGAAGGCTTTTGAGAACCCGCGAAGAGACTTCCTGGCGCAGGTTTTCTGGTGTTGCCAAAAGACGGACCTGTGGCAGGCTGCGTAGCAGACTGGTGAGCTGCACCGCCGAACAAGCCAGATCCAGATGCGGATGCAGCAGCAGAGGAAATCTGTCGAGAGAGACTTCCAGATGCTGGATTAACAGGGCGAAGTATCGAACGAGGCGAGGCTTGTTCCCCAGCTGAACGGGCTGCCGCGTCCATTTGGCCAGAGCCAATGAAGCGACCATCGACAATATACGGAGTGTGAATCTTGGGCTGGTCCTGGTGACGTTGGATCCCGTTGTTCTTGCTACAGGCATGGGCATTCATGCGAGCGATCTCTATATCCTTTAGTTCCAGCTCAGCATTCTTGTCTTCGATCTCCTGCAAAAACTTTCGCATTTCTCGTTCAGTGTCATCATGCAAGTCCTTCCAGAGCTTGATTTCATCCTGATTATCTCGAAGCTGATCTTTCAGAGCAGCAATCTGGTCATCTTTGGGAGATTGTGGCTTGGATAGACCAACTGCGAAACCCGACGCAGGAGGAGTTGCAGACGCAAGCCCGAGAAAAGGTCCGCGGGGCCCCGAACCGAACTGGAAAGGGCCTCGACTATCCTCCGAGCGAGTCTCATGGCCATAGCCTTGCCCTGTGGGCGGATCGCTTCCGGTACTATGTGTGGGCACTTTCTGCTTGAGAAGCTCGACTAGTTCCTTGTTGGTGGCGTTCATGCTTCCCAGTTCATCGGCGATCTGCTTCAGTAGGACCGGCATTGTTTTCGTGTTCGACTCGACGAAGTTGTCCTTCAGTTCACGGATGTCCTTGGCAATTGACTGCATGTGAGCCTGGCGCGCCTCGTTGTTCGACCCCTGTGTCACGTGTTCCGGATAGCGGAACAGCGAATTGAACGTGCGACGCTGCTCGTCGCCGTCCTCTGCGGAGGTGGTGCGAGTTGGCACAGACGTTCCGGTACCCGCTGGCATCTGCTTCATCTCGGACTGCATCTCTACACTCTCTGTTCCGCCAACCTTCTTCTTGACATCGAACTGGACAATCGAGTCCAGCAGAGTCATTAAGTTGGTCCGCAGACGACTCTTTTCCACGGTCACCTGCACTTCACGCGGCAACCCGACCGGTAGCATTTCCATTTGGTCCGCCATGTCCTGGAAGGATTTCGGGTCCATCTTCGCGTGGGCCTCTTGAAACAAGGAGACCATCCGCTGGGTTAGGAAGTAATTGATCTACTGGCGTTAGCACCCATGTGATACTTGCGTCTCTGATGATGATGTACTTACGGCCTTTTCCTCGGCGATGGTGGCAAAGCTCTTGGCATCATTCTTGTTGACGGGAGCAGTCTCCACCTGCGAGATTGAGCTAAAGCCCAAGGTCGGAGGTTGCTGCTGAACTTTGACGTTATCTAGACCGCCACCGAGTTTGGGTGCCGTAGTAGGTGTCGGCGTATCCTTGTGGCTGGAGAGAGGAGATATTGCGTCCTTGAATCGCTGTGATGAAGATTCAGACTTTGACTCAGCGGGCGGGCCGGATGCAGTTGCAGATCGAGGCGGGGAAGTGTAGAGAGAGTGGCCGTCGGTAGAGCCCGCGTTCGAGGGTTGACGTGAACCGGACGCAATGCCTTGTATGCTGGAGCCTGACGGGCGCATTTGCGTGCGCGAGTTGGAGCTCGACGCCTGCTCCGACGAAAGGTTTGTAGGCAACAATATGGGATTTTGACGGCGAGGGGATACGTTGCCTGGAGAAGCCGACCCGCCGAAGAACGAAGATTGACGGCGAGGGGACACGTCGTCTGAAGACACCGGCTGACCGAAGAACGAAAATCGACGGCGAAGGGACACGTCGTCTGGAGACACCGACGGAGAGTCCGGGATGTGGAGCATCCTGCTGCGAGAGCGAATACGTGCTTTATTTGTGTGCCGTTGAGGGCGGGGCGGAGTCGAGTGAGGGAACGAAAGGGAATCGCGGCGGGCGCGTGGGTTTATATCGACGGGGCGGGGAACTAGTGACCAAAAACGAGGTTCTTGCGTATTAGGTTGAATCTCCATTGATCTGTGCACTATCCTAAGAAGCCCGTGGTTGATTGATGCGAAGAACTGCCGTTCGCGTTCACCACAAACGAGAAGCAAACCTCAGAGTCAAACCTATTCGAACGCTACGGCTATCGATATAACAACTGAATGGCAATCCACCAGTTATCCCAGTAACTACCGGTACCTTGCGATGAGATATACCGTGGCCCATGCACCGCCTAAGTCTTCAGTCATCTTCATGCTCCTCCTCATAATCTGGCACGAATTCATCTTCAGACTTGCGAGTGCTCCTCAGCTCAAACAATCTCTGCCTGCTAGAGCTACCAGGTGAACGAGCTTGCTTATACTTCCGACTCATCCATATCGGCGTAAATAAGAGTTCACTATCCGGAGCCGACGGGTCATCATCCGAAACAATGGTGATGAGGTTCGTGGGGTTCGTGGTAGCTACCTAGCAGTGTGCGTTGCAGTGTCTGCTTTACTGATCCCGACATGGACTGCGGCCACAAGATTAATTGGCATAAACGTGGCCGTAGGCGTAGTTGTGGTAAGCATGGTCGTCATAGCCACCGAGTTCCTTTACTGTGTTTTGCCGCGGCTTGCCCGAGCGCGCGAAGTATCAAATTTGATGGTCGTCATAGGCGTTGATGTCGTAGACGGGCGTCCGTGTTCCTCGAGATAACAGGCCAGTTGATGTGTCAGCTTCGAGCGGAGTACTCGACCTCCCCACTTTGGTATTTGAGGCCAACGAAACCTCGTGCGGCTGGGACAACCCTCAATCTCAACCCGGAAGGCTTGTCTAGCTCTGTGCAGGTTCAGAAATTGGGTTGGTTCGTCGACAGTGACGCGACTGCTAAGATATCTACAGTCCTTGAGACTACCTCTGAGGTAGAAGTTAATTGCGCAAGATAGCAAGTATATTAGTAACATACCGCGCGACGTTTCACTGAGCGTCACCATGTTGAAAGTTGTCCTGGACGTAAGAAAGTCGGCGGGTTTGCAGTAAAGACTACCTTACAACGGTGCACGGTTATTGTTTCGATAGGCAGTCATCGCCCTTGCTCCGGCGTGCATGGTACCTGCCTAATCACCGTGCCAGTCGGGCATCTGCATATACATCATTGACGGCAGTATCGTCGTAGTATTAAATGTGATACTTCGCGCGCTTTTGCAAGCCACGGCAAAACACAGTGAAGGAACTCGGTGGGGGTGCCAAAACACAAATATTTCAAACAGCCCAAAAGTCATAGGGTTTCCTCCGCCAGCGGAGTGTCATTGTGGTATATACTGCCGTTCACGTACACCGATCGCCTTATATACCCTGCATATATTGTGCTTTGCAGAAGTTTGTTTCCACATTTCCATGGCTCATTATTGATAACTGGCCAATATTGTATAGATGTATCTACTATAGAGAGCTCGAGCAACATTGTATCTGTGAAGCTTGTAGATCGTTGGAAGTATCGTGGGAGAGTGGCGCTTGCAGATGTTTGAACTAAATCGGAAAGGGACAGTATACATGGTTCGTTAGGAAAGTGCTTCCGGGAGCAGACCTACACCGCCGATATTCGAAGATACCATACTTAGAGCTCTCTCACAACACCTGGCGCGAGCTCTATTCCAGCACCCATTTCAAAGCTTTTCCCTATCCTGCTTCATACAGCAAGTCTTGTGTTTGTGCCTTTCACTGATGATATTCAATGAGGCAGTTGGGCTGCTACTTCCTGCATACCGCAGCGATCAATAGTTGTCCAGTGCTTCCTGCTTACTCGTCATTGACCTAATGCCTTAAGATCCACAACCTTTTCCGAGCTCTCTTCCCTATCCAGCTGTGCGGAACTGGTATCCGACTCTTCCTCATGCCTTCTCTGCATCACCTCTCGGGCGTGGAGCACCCTGATAGTCAACGCAGTGCCAATCAACATACAGCTCAAGCAGCTCACGGTAATAAACCCCTTGCGGTATTCGGGCGCGTCAACTTGCTGCCAGACTATCAGCGGCAGCCACGCCTGCAGAACATACGCGATCTCGTTCATGCTAGCAATAACAATCGCACGCTCCTCATTATCGTGTGTGCAGATTTCATGTGCCCATCTGGTACATTGCTGTCAGTACGCAGGTTTATGCTGTTGAAGTGCGGAGAAAGAGACTTACGCCATGCACAGCCCGGAAATCGCACCGGCCATACCGGTAAGTGATAGGCATGCCCACTTCCACTTGACAGGGATATTCCAAACCGCCAGTGACACCCCAGTCATGATGTTGACACAGCCACCGAGGACTATCATTGGCCATCGCGCCCCTTTTAATACGCCGTCACTTATCCAAGCCATCGCCAGCGTCGACACGACCTGCACACCGTTTTGAATTGTCGGGTAGACGTTGATCTGGCTGACGGTATACTTCGGATCTGTTGACGCTTTGAGGTACTGCTGGAATACGGGCGCCGCACCCACACCACCATTGTTGAAGAAAACATACAAGGCTGTCAATGCGTAGATGTGCCACGAAGTTAGGATCTTCTTAAACTTCGCCTTCGTGTAGGGCTTCCGTTCTTGACGTCCTTCGAGCTGCATGCGTTTCTGCGCGAACTTGACTTCTTCCTCGGTGAGGTACCATGGCTTGGCTATCTCGGGCACGTCGGGGATGAACCAGAAGCCGGCGATGGCGATGGGCAGCGATATGACACCGTCTACGATGAACAACCATTGCCAACCGGCCATCCCGTCTCGGCCTCCAAGCTTGTACACAGCTGCCATGAGGTAGCCAGAGAACATGATTCCTAGTGCAGACGACGCATGGAAGATGCAGGATCGTTTGGCTAGCTCTTCTTTACGGTACCAAGAACCTAACCACGTGAGTGTACTTGCGATGTTGATGACTGTAACCACCTACCAATGATGTACTGCATGCCAGGGTAGAATGTGCTCTCTGCTAGGCCAATGAAAAATCGCAACACGTAGATGGTCGTGGCGCTATTGGCCCGGGCCAGACAGAATGTCAGTACAGCCCAGATCATCTCCATGCACGGGATCCACCTTGAAGGCCGGAATCGCGTAAGCATCATGTTACTAGGTAGCTCGCCAATAACGTAGCCGACAGTCCAGCATGTCTGCATGTAGTTGAGCTGATTTTTATAGAGACCCAAGTCTTCCTTCATGCCAGACACGAAGGCGCTATTGATGTTGGTCTGGTCAAGGTACTTGATGAAATAACCTGATGAGAGATGAGTGTCGAGTGCTGGTCATGGTGAAGATGGTTCGTCCCGTACCTAGCGACGCGAAAGTCAGAAGCGCTGCATCGAGCTTGAACATGAACCATCGCTCTTCTTTCGGCTTGTCCAATGTATCCCAAAGATAGTAGTACCATTTCCGCGGTTTCTGCTTGACTTCTTCTGAAGCCTCGATGACTTGAGGTAGCTCATCGGGTGAGCCTAGCGTCTTTGGATGGAACGAAGGATGGCCCATTTTTCTATCAGCTGGCGTCAGTTTGCGATTGTATGGCGACGGCCAAGCATATCAAGGCGGTAGCGGCTCATGTTTAAGAGAACGGTCTCGCCACTACGGAGCTTATACGGCGTGTTTCCAGACTGGAAACCGACTACCGCTGATGCAAGAGTATGCGGAGTCTTAGAAATCGAACAGGCTTCCCCACGCCGTAGTGTTACCTCGATATGGCCGTAATAAACCCAGGCCGAACACGAGAACGTCATTGCAGGGTACAAGTACGACTTGTGGAGAGACCGCACGACTGGGGCGGGTGCTTGTGGGAGTTCGTGCTGGAAACGGTGGTCTAGGGATGGTGGTTGTGCAGTGCCGCGCGGCGGCCAATGAGGGTCATCCGTTGTAGCGTAAATATCGATGCATATTGCGTGCCCGGCGATAGGCGTAGATCAACGGCCGACACCGATTAATCCAGCCGCCTATACACTGGCACAGAACGAGGAAGAATTTGGATACGAGATCTAGTAGACACTGCTGAGGCAGATTCCTGTGCATCGCGGAGTGGCATTGGTCCCGTCCTACGCACAAGTCACGCCCAGCTCTCTTACGGTCCCATCTCCACCCGCAAACATAGCCTTCATCCTTGCGACCAACTCTCCTCTTGCTGCATGCCAGACTTCCGTATGCCCAAGTAATTTCACGTCCAGCTGCGGATTTGCAAACTCCAGGAGCTCATTGACGTACTCAACTTCCTTTTCTCTCAAGCTGTGGAACGTCTTGCCGTAGCCCTTCAGTGCGACTCGATCCTTATATTCTGTTCTCATCGCTTTTTCGCTTGGTAACTGGACCTTTCCAGCGAGGACTTTCGCTGCGACCATGGCCTGGAACTCGAAAAGTGTAAAAGTCGCTGTGAAGTAGGGGACACCAATAAATACGAGGCTGGGATCCGGAATGTAGAAGATATCTTTGTGGAGATTGTGTATCTGTGTTCCGTCCGTGACGAGTGTTGTGGGTGATGCATCGACCGCGGCTGTGTTGTCAGAGTGTAGATCGGGGAGGAAAGGGACCGTGATGTGGTAGCCGGTACAGATCAGGATATCATGTATCCCGCAGAGCGTCTGGCCGGATTTGAGCTTGATTGTCACCGGAAGCGGTTCACCCTCGTCAAGGGCTACAGTGTTGTCTTTTGGGAGTTCGAATGTCACAACTTCTTCAATACGGGTAGCATTTTCGGGAAGTATGCTAGCTGGGAGATCGAAAGCACCGCCGCGATGGCTTTGATAAATGGTACTGGCGACCGGACCAAGTTCGCGAGCAATGTCAGTCGATGATACGCTCGCGCCGATCAAAAGTACATTTCTATTTGCAAAACGCTCGGGTGTACGATAACCTTTGGAGTGCTGTATCCTGGTTGGAAACTGTCGTTTCAATTCGCCAATACCAGGGATGTCTGGTACCCTTGGCGCGTGGTAGTGACCTGAAGCCACAACAACCACGTCAAAGGTCTGTTCGAAGGTAAGCTTAGACAAGAGACTTGTATATGTGGTTACATACCGAGGTTGTTGACTTGGGCTTTGCGTTACCTGTAGGCTGACGCTCTAAGGCTACTGTCTCCACTTTCCATTTCCCATTGACCTTGGACAGGTTCTTCACTTCTGTATCATAGTGTGTGATACGCTCCACTCCAGTCTTGATTGCGGTATCCTGGATGTAGTCTCTCAAAACTGAGTGACTTACGTGGTCTTCAGTCCCCGCTGGGAACGGGTTAAGAGTGGTGGTGAGCAGGCGTGTACCAACGTTGTTTTTTAGGCCAACATAGCAAGGTCTGCGGAAAAATATCTGGTTAGGAACCTCTTCAATGCATTCTAGGCGGTGCTTTTACCCAGGTGGTGCGTGTCGTACTGCTTCTGTCTCAGTTTCGGTGAGCTTCAAAGCTGGATCATCCGCGTAAATTTCTCCCTTGGATGCCAGAACTGAAGGATAGGAGGGCTCGAGAGGCTTTCGCTCGTCATACAGCCTGAACAGTGAATTAGAGGTTGGAAGCAACATACAGCATGACACATACCATACTCCGCCCGCAGCACTTGATCGTTCGTATACCGTTACATCTAATCCCTCGTTTCTTAAGTGAGCGGCAGACACAATCCCGCTGATTCCGGCTCCTATCACAGCAGCACGTTTGGTTGATGTGGACATGTTGTCGTTGTGGGAGAACCTTTCTGCAGCCAAGTTTCGTCCGTCGCGACGCAAGGAGTTCAAAGAACGTGAACCTGCTACGGGGAAGTGTACTGCTTCACGTCGCCTAATCGATTTGTGTATAACAGAATTGACTGATTGCGACAAAGCCAAAATTTAGCGCGATGGCGTCCGCATCGTCCAATATAGATTCGGAAATGGCCAGAGAATGACTCCACTGGACATGCATGGCTGCGAACGCAATGCAAAGCACTCATGGCAACTTTCGGCAAATAGGCTCTCACGCCACGCGAACTCAGCATGCACACGACTTGACGATTCGGCCGAAGAGATAAGGATTGTAAATCAAAGAGCGCGCAATAATGCTAGCCGATGATGTGCTTGGAAGCTGTTTGGAGTCGCGCGGGAGTTACCCCGCAAGCTAGTGTACGGAGTTGGATCGCGTCAACATATGACCACCAGGGTATATGAGCGACAATACTCCAAGTAAGTAGGTCAAAGAAACTTTCTACCAAACATCATATTAAATTACTACCAAACTCGCCATGGCTCCAGGTCTTGTACTCCCAATTTCAGAGGAAATCAGGGACACAGTTCAGCCAAAGAAAGACACTCTAGGACTGCCTGAGGCGGCGCGTAAGAGGCTCGAGAAAGCGGGGATCGATCTATCAAATGGCTACCCATACCGCCCAGCAAAGCCGCTTTACCTAGACGATGTGATCAAGATTCGTGATCATGACCGCGAGCATGTAGACCCAGGATCCCGAGCAGATCCAGAGAAGAAGGCGCTGCTCTCAGCGGCTAAGGAGGTCATCCACCTCACGGCCCATATCGGCACAGAAATTGTCGGCCTGCAGTTGAAAGACCTTACCGACCAGCAAAAGGATGAGCTGGGCTTGCTGATAGCAGAGAGAAGTGTTGTCTTCTTCAGAGACCAGGACATCTCTCCGCAACAACAAAAGGCCCTCGGCGAGTGGTACGGAGAGATTGAGGTTCATGTATGGTTCCGAATCCCAGTTTAAGAATCTGTTGCTGATGCTGATGGGCTACTAGCCACAAGTACCTTCTGTACCTGGGGTCCCCGGAACGACTGTTATTTGGCCTGCGTTACAGGCGACCGAGCTTCCGGCGAGTTTCAGACAAACAGGCGGTGCGTCCAGATGGCACACTGATCTTGTACACGAGCGCCAGCCAGCGGGTGTGACGCATCTCCACAACGACACGATCCCGAAGATCGGCGGAGACACTCTCTGGGCTTCAGGTATATGTTGCACTGACTGGTACAAGATTAAGCTAACCGAGCCAAAGGATACGCTGCATATGAGAAGCTGTCTCCCGACTTCCGCAAGATCATTGATGGAAAGCAAGCCGTGTACAGATCCGCGCACTCATACCTCGACCGCAACAAGCCAGAAGCTGGCCCCAAGTTCATCGAGCGCATCCACCCCTTAGTCCGAGTACACCCTGCGACTGGCTGGAAAGCTCTGTGGGTAAACCGAGCAATGACTGTCAGGATTGTCGGACTTGACAAGGCGGAGAGTGACGTTATTTTGAACTACCTTTACGACGTGTACGAGAAGAACGTCGACATTCAGGTGCGCTTCAAGTGGACCGCGGGTACTTCGGCGCTCTGGGACAACAGAATTACCATCCACAATGCTAGCTGGGATTATGAAGGCAATGAACCGAGACACGGCACTCGTGTCACGGCGCTAGCGGAGAAACCGTTCTTCAAGGCGGATGCTCCAACACGACGACAGGCGCTGGGACTAGCTGGTCCTGATGATGTTTAGGCGTTGTGCATAGTGCCGAGCGGAGAGGCAAATTGTAAATCAAGCATCTAGCAGCACTCATTAAGTGTTTTATCGATTGATCACCTCTTGTCCCATGTCTCAATGCACTGATGAAGGGAGTGTTTCCGTAGATTTGGCGGAGACAGCTTCACCATTTGTCGAAGATGTGAGGAAGTTGCGATTCAACTAGTCATGCATCAGCAATGGAATAGAAAGAAGGCTTGGATGAATGAGCCGGGGTACCACTTGGGGACATTGATTCCAATCGCTGATATCCTCATCATGCAACCCGACTTGACTCCAAGGTACATGTTGGCACACTGATCACAACGAATCTTCTTCACATGTATTTCCCATGACACACAACCACTACATATACCTCACGAACCGCAGCTCCACAGTTTCTCTACCACCAACTCCAAACCCACCACAATGTCGCCAAACAAGCGCATCAAAACCTCCCACGACGACGATGAACCCTCTTCCCAATCCTCCAACGCCGATGCCCCTCCATCCGCCGGCACAAACCTAGCAGGAATCTACGAGCTCATGGAACTAATCCTCGTCCACCTCCCCTACTCCTCCCTCCTCCACTGCACACAAGTATCCCACACCTGGCGCGCTCTCATCACGCACTCGTCCAAACTCCAGCGCCTGCTCCACAAAACGCCCACCCCCATCACCCCCTCGACCCCAAACCCCCACTTCGAGCCCGCCACCATCGAGGCCTCCACCGCCGTGATCCCCCGCGGCCTCCACCTCGGCGCCCCCGCCCTAGCCACATCGCAGGACCACTTCAACGCCTTCCTAGCGCGCGTGACCGCCCACCCGGTCTGCATCGCCTGCGGCAACGCCGCGCTGGACAGATACGACACGGCGAAATGGCGGGTGCGCTGCGCGTTCCAGGGCGTGCGCGTCGCAAACGGGTGGCCGCGGGGCCTGCAGCAGATCTACTGCGAGCCGTGCGAGGGCTTCCACACGCATCTGCGGTTGGAGAATCTGCATCCTGTCATGGGGTTCTTGGCCGATATGGATGTCTGCGCAAAGGGCGAGGGCGGGAAAGTCATGGTAGCTGTGTATACCATGCATGCGTACAACGTGCCGCGGAGCTGCTGGGACGACTACATGGCGCAGGAGCTTTTTTTTGGGAGATCGCTCAGGAGAGCGGTGGATGTTGTGCAGCAAGCTGGTCTGCAGGGGGATCTGCTGATGAAGCCCATGGTTACGGATTATATTCTTCCGCTGTGCCCGGGCGGAAGAGAGGAGAGGATGTTTATCCATGTTCGGAACGCGGATGGGGTGAGGCTGGGACAGGTGCTCCCGGCTTATCTGTTCGCGACGAAGATGTGTTTGGCGGAGATGCAGCGAGACATGAAGGTGAGACTGCCTACCATGGATACGTGGGGCACGTGGACTGGTGCTGGTGCGGTGCTGGATATGAGCATTCGGTTTCCTACTAGGGAGGATTATGCTGCGTATGTGGATGGCTGGCCGGATACTGTGCGGCGGTTTGACGAGGTTGCCAGCGAGGTGAACGAGCTCATGAGCGGGGTTGAGGCTTGGGAATGGACGGAGTGGCCGCAGGAGTACGCGTTTCTTATGAATGATACTGCGGTGGCTTAGACAGCTCCATATCTATAGTCCTTTGCCGTTGATTTGAACGCCTTTAGGTTAAGAATAGTTAGCATCCGAATTTCCCAAACCCAGCGGCCATCTTTAGGATCGAACCTGTCTCTCAACCCAGCAGCCGCAATGGCAATGCTTATGCCCAACCATCGCACAGCGTCCCCGATTATGTAACCCTGCCCGGATTTATTCCATAGCCTAAGAGTGTTCTTCTAATGGAACCCGCATACCGTCACAGCTTTGGCCGATCGGGGCGAGTACCCCCCGTTTTTCGATTGCTGAATTATTGCACTTTCGCTTGTCAGAATCTCCCGTCGTATAAATCATCCTCGACCATGACGTGTATAGTGTTCAGGATTGCAGTACCGCCAAAAGCCTCCGCGGCCCATGTTACTCGCATACGAACAAAGCGCCACTCGACTACGACCAGCACATGGAGGAAAACGACAGTCAATTCCATCCAGAAACGTACATCAAGTACGGTAACTATAATATATACAGCGAACCACCTCCTCGCCGACGGTTTCCCGTGCAGACATCAACCCAGCAGTCCCCCTCTACGCACGACTCATGCGGCTCTTGCTCGCCCACCCCCACTCAGGCACACTCCTCTTACCCATCAATCCCACACTCTCCGCATAATCGCTCGTGCCCTTCTCCGGCTCCGCATCCTTGGGCGTGCAGCTCATCGGGCTGGACCCCAAACTGCCCGTGACAGCGCTAAAATGCGTCTTCTCCTGCGTAGTAGCCAGCATATTCTGCGCCGCCTCCTCGGTCCAGCCATTCACAAAGTCGCCGTGGGAGCAAAACGCATTGCCGCAGGCGAGCTTGATGGGGGCCTCCCCGGACCAGCCGTCAGGCAGGTTCTTGCGCACGTCCCAGCGGATGGAGAAGCGGAGCTGGGGCATGCTTTTCATGCCGGCGGGGCAGGCGCCGCCGCGGCGGTCCTTGTACGCCGTCTCGAGCGTGGCGACGTTGACGCAGTTGGGGAAATAAAGCAACTGCTGAATGTGTGTGGCGCATGTGCTGCTGGGGAAGCCGTTTTTGTCCCGGGGGATGTTCTCGCCCTCGCAGCTCCAGCTGCTCTGCGCGTTGGGGTCCATGTCGGCTTCGGTCGTCGCCGTCGCTTTTCCTGCGACCATTTTCAGGTCCTGCGGGATGGGCACTTCGGCGGGGGTCTCGCCGAGGTTGTAGTATGCGCTGAAGCGGAACATGCCGATGGGGGTGTAGGTCTTGCCCGAGTCGGTGGTGAACATGGGCGTGGGGACCCAGTAGGCGGAGAGGTCGTTGGGGTTGTCTGCGTTGGTGCAGCTGCAGACATCGTCAGTGACTACTTTGTACAGATGCAGTGAATATGGACTTACCCCTTCTGAAGCTCGGCGGAGGTCGTCGTCGACGCGGTGAGGGCGTCAGACCCGAAGATGGAGTGCAAGTGCGACTTGTCGTAGGATCCGGGGAAGACGATAGGATCAATGTTCTTGGTCATGAAGGCGCTCATGAGGTTGACCTGTGTGTAGGCGGCCGCCATGTGTGCGAGCGCCGCAGCGCCGATGAAGGTGGTGAAAGAAGGCATCGTGTGCACTTAACGAATGAATAGAACAAGCGAATGTAAAAAAGAGCGAGGTTGGAAAACAACGAATGGAATGGATGCACTCAAGAGATGGAGCTGGAGAAGAAAGCCTGTCGCGAGGCAATGCACATCTTATATGCGACACGCACCTCCACCCGGCGTCTTCTATCGAGCTAACCCACCGCCCGTTCCCGCTTTCGTCCTCGCAAATCTCTACACACATAACATGTCGGGAAGTCTTACTGTCTTCGTCTAGACGCGAGGTGTTGAGCCAGGGTCCTCATTTGTGGGCTGGCGAAGCGAGACGCGTAGTTCCCGCGTTTGACAGCGTTTTGAAACTACACTCATTTGGCGTCAAACTGTCGCGCGGCTTGGCAGAGGGTTGTGTTGTGATGAGCTGGGTTTGCGGTGGAGATGGACTTCATGCGAGCGAGCAGCGAAGAAGCGGCGAACTGTCTTGGAACCACAACAGGGAGGGAGGGTCGCGCAAATCCCCAGGTTGAGGTCGCAGGGTGTGTCATGGCCGAGGGAAGGAGCTGAAGATGTTTGGTTTACATGTCCGTGTCGTACAACGGACGCTGTTGCCCAGCCTTACCGCGCTATTGTTTCGACGCTGAGATCGTTCTAGCGGATCTAACCCTGGTGAGGAATTCTTTAGCCGAGATCCGACTCGATGCAGAAGGGCCGGGATGTGAACGAAAAAGTCCATCGAAGGTACAGCCAGGTATCGACAGGAAAAAATTACATACACTGTGAGAAGGCCACAGACCATTGATATACATACGAGAGCAGCAATCTTGCGCTATCCCGCTCGAACGTGCTCACGCAATCTCACGCGAGGATTCACACGTACCAAGAGCCAGCGCCTAATCCAGATGATCATCCACCTCGTGGTCGGTGACTTCGTCCTCGTCCGCAACCGCCGCCGCCGCAGCAAGCAGAGCCTGCGCCTGCATCTCCCAAAACGCCTCATCCGCCTGTCCTTCGGGCCCCATAAGCTCCTCTGCCAACACGTACTCGACGTCGCCCTCTTCGGCGTCCATCCACTCAGCCAGATCTTCGTCGTCCTCGTCAAGCACCTCATCCCACATGCCATCGTCATCCGAGTCAATCGTGACCGTGAATGCGTGTGGCTCTTCGTCCGGGTCTGCCCTCCTCATGCGTTCCCACAGCGCGTTCAGCGAGCGCCCGACTTTGCCTCGACACCATATGATATCGGAATCTGTGAGCTGGTCCGTTTCCGGGAACTCTGTTTGCTCCTCGACTACCTTGGGGACAACACTCCCATCTTCATAATCTTCAGCCTCCGGTGTCTCCTTGCCACGCAACCACGCAGAAGTCTGCGCATACTCGAGCTCGTAGGTCCTCAGCTCTGCTTCGTGTGCTGGGGCCCAGGTGCGGCGGAACCCAATCTCCCCCGCATCGTACATGCACACTAGTTCTGGTAGCGGCTCGCCGTGCAGGAAGGGCGGAATCAAGCCAGCCCTCCACGTGGCCTCGAGCGTGACCTTCAGATTGATGCCATGCTTGAACAATTTGTATCCAGTTTTGTGACGCTCCCGGAGGGCCTCGTCTTCGGTGATGTGCAGTGTCTTTGCCATGGGCATCTCAGAGGTCGCGCCTTGCACGAAATCCAAAGTCTTCAGGGAGGCGAGATACGTGTACGGGTCGTGGGGTGGAAGGCGTTCGAAGAAATCCTCATTGGTAGAGGCAGCCGAGGGCGCGAAGCGGGTAATCCTGGGATAACGATTCCGAATCTGGAGGGTGTGTAGGTTGGGTGGGGCTTGTGTATGCGAGAGGGCGATGCTGCGGTGCAGGAACGAGCATGTGTCGACGCGGAGTGTCTTCAGACTGTGGAAGTCTCGCATACCACCTCCGGGAATGGGAAGAGGTTTGTGGTAGTTCATGTTGCTCCTCCACGCTGGATCGTAGTGTACGAGGGATTCGAGCGAATGAGCGACATGGCTCAGCGCTGCGAGGGCGGCTTCCGGGGCCCGCGTCAGTCTAGGGTTCGCACCTCTCCCCTCGTTGATGTTGTAGACATTCTCGCCCAGCGTGAGGTGCTTGAGGTTCTTCGGCGTCGCAAGGATCCTGCCCAGACTCCGAGGCTCGAGCTCACACTCATCAAAGACGAGTTCGGTGAGGGGCGTCGATTTCGCATACGGCTCGAGTTCAGGCAGGTCCGTAGGTAGAGCGAGGCAGGAGACGTGAAGGTAACGTAGGCTAGGGTGTCGAAAGAGGCAGTGAAATTCCCCCAGGTTCCAGAAATCGTCGCTCACGCCGTGCGTGTGGATGACAACTGCGACACGTTAGCAGTGCATCACTGATGATGCTTCTGGCAGGTGTTGTGAACATACGCCTCTCCAATTTGGACAGCCCGACGTCCCCCGGACCAGTCAGACCTCCCGCAGCCGCCTTCAAACTGGCAGTCTCCAAGTGCGTCCGGAACTTCTCCATATCCTTCAAGACCCACTCGTCTCCGCCCTCATTCCACTTGTAGTTGTCGTAAGGGCTCTCAATCTCCCAGCTCCGCAGCGCTTTCATGCCCCCAACACAGGCATTGAACACGGCACGCTCATCGGCAGTAGCGCCCAGGCCGCCGTGGAATCGGTACAAGATCTTGAGCGTCTCGACGGAAGCGACGCGATCGAAGCGTCGCGTAAACGCCTCAATAATGGCATGGAGATGGTTTGTGGAGAGGAGCTCGATCTTTGCGTATATGTACTTTTCGGCTTCGATCTGGAAGAAGCGGCAGGCGCGCGCGAGTGAGCGTAGGGTTTGCGCGTCGCCGGCGAGGTGCGACACGACCTGGACGAGGAGCTCGTCGGGGAGGTAAAAGATGCTACTAGGGTTGCTGCGGTCGATCCGAATGGTTTGTGGAGTGGCGGCCATGGCGGGCGGTGTTGTGGTGTCGTTCGACAGTAACTAGGAGGTTCTGTACGTCGGAAGGGTGCGCGTAGAAGAGCATTGAAAGTCATGAGGGGCGTGCGACGCGTTCGGCCAGCTGATGCGGGGTCCCGCCGCGCGTTTGCTCAGACCACTTTACCTGCCTCTCACCTCTCAAAGCGGCCTTGAGCCTCCACGCAAACAAAACAAAACAAAACAAAACTCAGAACAAGCGTGGAGATGATCTTCAGGAGACGAGTATCCAGGGCCCAGCCTTCACTCACGTCATTGGGAGCTTCCTTCAGCACCGCACAACTTGCTTGCGAGCAGCAAGGGAACGCGACGCCAAAACCACGACTCACTGGAGCGCGCGATGGTGAATGATTTGTATGTATTCTAAACACTACGTGTGACGCGTCGAGAGTTCCTGAGCCGCGTTCCCGGAATGCCCGATGCCCACTCTGTAAAATGCCAGGCGGACCTTGTCGACGCCCGTAATGCAACATGAACGCCGTGAACAGCCAAAGAAATCAGGATGCCGATGTGATGCAGGGGTATATGTAAGAGAGACGCTTCGCATGGTGATGGACCTTAGAAATGCGGTCTGGCAACGAATTCAATCGGCGGTCTGCATGCATGGTCAGCCTCGGTTCGTACTACTGCATGTAATGCGTGCGCCATACGCCCTTCATCTCGCACACCCGTGGAGTTGGGCAGAGCAGTAGACGTTCTCCCTGGACGGGAATGAGGGCTGCTGGGCCACGACAGGCTGTAACAAAATAAAAGCTTACCTCGTGAGATTTGTCCCGTCAGCCTTGGCCCTGCGCGATTCCAGCAGCGGCGGGACGAAAGGTAGGGTGAATGCCGAAACCAGGTAGCCCGTCATGAGGGTGGCTTTGAGTCGGTAGTGTGGGTCGCGAGGAAGAGAGGTGGAGTAGCGTCGCAGCTGGTTGAGGGCGTGTGTAGCGAACATGATGAATGGTGGATGTGGGGCTACGGGTGGCAGCGATCTTGAAGCAACAAGGTGGGGTTTCGCGTGCTGTGGATGCGGAGCGTGACAATCAACGTTCTGCTTCGGAAGCGTCAGTCGAGGTTTCGTGAAGGCAAGCAAAAGAGCGGTAGGCGGAAGGTATATGAATTAAAGAAGCGGCGCGTGTGCTTTAAAGGGAGTGCCCAGGCGCCCGCAGTAGTAGGTACTTACTCACCAGGCCGGGTCCAAGCTAGGCAGATGCGAAGATCTGTGTGGTGATGCAGCAAGCGGAAAAGCGCGTCGTCGAGTCAGAGCTTCCAGGCTGTGTTCCTGAACGGCGGTTGATGCGGCTCTGGAGGACTTCACTACCAAATGCTGTGTAGATGGCTGGCAAATAGCTCTCAAAACCTGTTTGCAGTACCCAGCAAAGTGCGATTGGAAATCAGGAGTAACACGGCAGACAACAGAAAGCAGCAGCCCCGACTATGTATGTACCCCTTCTGATTGTGAATGGTGGTGGGGTAAGGGTTTGATCGGGAAATGTGGGTATACACGGCAAAACGCCACCATGTCAGCCCACCCTCATGCGACAAGCTGCCCAGCTCGGCAGCGCTGGCATCGTCGGCTCGAAAGACGGGAGTCTGTTGGTAGGCTGAGCGACTTTCGAGACGGTGCAATCACGGCATTTTAGGCCCTCTTGCGACTCGGAAACAATGGGCCACGCGTCAGCAGCATTGCCCGTCTTGTGATTGGTGGCACCTTTGGGGGCCTGCCACCACAACCCGTGACCCGTCCATCCCACCTTCGCTGCTTATCAATCTGCCACAAACCTTCATCCAACCCTTGATGCAAGACACGCACTCTGAATATGCGAAAGCGGCAGGTGCCACGACAAGACAGATCACGTGCAGCGAGACAGCGACTCGACCATGGAATTCACAAATACAAACCACAGCTGCCACAAACCCGCGAATAGCAGGATATAAATCTACAAATTGACTTTGACACAAGCAGGGTAGAAAGGTACCAAAGACGATTGGACTCCACGTACCAACAACGCCCATCTCTCCGCTTCACACAGCACAGCACAGCACAGCACACAACGCAGCAACATTGCCCATACCCGACGTGTCTCCCAACCCATGCTATTCGCCGCACATACATATACCTATGGTAGGTATCCCCCGACTCGTCCTCTTCGCCACATCGTTGTTCTGTGCACCAAGCTACAAATCATATCCTGCGCATTCTTATTATATCCGCTCTCCACAATGAAACCCGCCGCCCTCGTACTCGCCATCGTCTTTCCAGTCATCACTCTGCTCCTCATCGTTGCTGGTTTCTTGCTCACCTGCACGTGTGCTGGGACGGGGGGTACGTCCATCGCTAGAGACGAGGAGGACGGCCCGAGCGGCCAGGCTGTTGCGACTGATGCGAATATGAGAGGTGCTAAAGGGGGTGGAAGTGGTGGGGGTGGTGGAGGGGGGAGGGGCGGTTGCTGTTGTTGATGTTTGAAGGTGGTCAGTGGGTGGCCGGTCAGAATGTGTTTTGCTGCGTGTTTATGGGAACTAGATGGAGGACAGAGTGGGTGAGAGCTTGGCCATGAGTGTTGGATCGGATGGGCTAGGACTGATGTCGATATCAAGGTCGATGAGAAGCTTTCTAAATGGTCGGACTTGTTGAGTACTTTTTTTGTTAGTACGATCTACGGCGGCCCAGGCCACGATGGGAATCCAGAACTGTCGCCTGGTAGTGTAGCTCTGCAGGCGCCAGTTTGCTGTTGGTTCACTTCACGGCGATACAGAATGACTACCTAGGTACCTAGGTATGGACTGGAGCACGTGACGACAGTGTATTGACGATTAAGCGATAGACTAGATGTAACAAAATGACTGACCATGCGACCCTCCAAAAGCCTTCTCTGCAACCACCCACCCCGTCTACGACCCAGAAGGCTGCGCAAAAGTCGACCCAATAGGCCCAAACTTGATTGCCGAGAACACCACCTGAGCATCGGGGGAGTTCTTCTCCACATCGGCCGGGACCCCCGACGACGTCGAGCACGTGCCGCGTCCCACGCCGGGCTTGGTGCTGGGCTGGTCCGTCGGGTAGTTGCTGTCGAGCCACAGCATGTTGGCGTAGTGGTCGTCCCACAGGGACATGACGAGGACCATGCCGGCACCGCCAGCACGGCCCATCGAGGCCATTCCGCCTGGTTAGGGTCAGCACCAGAGGGAAGAAATGTTTGAAGGCAGGAGGCATGGGTTAACGCGGGATCAAAGTACTTGCCATGTTCGTTGAACGGATACCGATCCTCGGCAAATGCCTTCTCCTCGGCATTGCACCACGCCTGCGTAATCGAGTTGCCCGTCAGACCAGCGACCGTGGGCTGGGGATTCTGAATGACCTTTCCATTCTGGACGTAGAAGCGCTTGATCTCGGAAATGGTGCTCCCAGAGCCTAGGAACTGCGTGACGACGGTGAACTTGGCGTTCGTGTTGACCGTCTTGCCTGGGCCGTAGAAGTCTTTGACGCCCACGCGGTAGGGGTTGTAGTCACACCCGTTTGCGTCGCAGTTTCCAGCATAACGATCATCGAAAATATTTGTTAGCAATGCTCCATCGTATAGAGTGGTTGCATACCTGAGTAGGTCCCGCCGCAGCCAGAATCGGTGCACACGGAGTAGGCCTCCGGGCTGCACGAGTGCGGGGTAACGGCTGTGGAGATGGAGTTGGCCTCCCAGACGTCCATTTCGGCGCTGTAGGAGGTTAGTGGGGATGTGCGGTTCTTGAAGGAGATCCGTACCAGCAAGCACCCTTTTTTCCGACACCACTGTTTTCATCGTTGCTGGACGGAACCCAGCCTTCAGCATTGGCCTCGTTGCAAGTCAGTGTTGCAACTATCGATCCAATGCGGGACGTACCGATCCGCCGACGAACTTCAAGTCGCGAGCACATTGAGCATCGCAGTAGCCTTGGACTAGTGAGCAAGCGTTGAGTAGGCCCAGGGTCAGATCAATGCATACCGGTCCCGTACTTCGCACCCGGGGTACCTTGTCCCTTCTGGGGCATAGACACGAAGTAGAGGGCGCCGTTGAGACCGCAAGGTAGCCGCGAGAGGTCCACATCGAATGTGAATTCGTTTCCAGGGAGCTTGAACATCTGGTAGTTGCTGGAGTCCTGCAGCAGGTAAGTGCGCGACCTGGCAACTATTAGCTATTTGCTCGCTTACAATTTGGAGACAGCTGGGTTCGAAAGACTTACCCGATGTTGGTCGAGTATTGGCCCTTGGTGATGAACTTGAGGGTCAGTGCGTCAGTGCCCGTGGTGATTCCGTAGGTGCCTATTGAACCTGGCTTAGACGGGTTGTTACAGCGTGGACTATAGTGACCTACCACTGTAGTCGGCACCGTCCATGACACAGTTCGAAGAACAGGCCGAGTTGGTCGAGCACAGGGACGAGTCCCATTTGTTCCCCGTGTAGCAATTGGTCGTGCCACTTGTAGTGTGCAGCCAACGCCAGTTCGAATCAACAACGATCTCGCCACTGACATTAGAGCAGCTAGTGCCGCCCTTTCCGGTGCACGTCTTCCATTGCAGCTTAGGGTGCGATTCACTTTGCTGCGTGCCGATTCCGAAAGCGGAAACTGAAACAATGGATGCGGAGAAGAATGCCACGAGGGCTTTCATGGTCAAGGAGGGAGGCATGTTAAGGCGAGTTCTATCAAGACTGTCCAGCCGTGCCGATGTGAATGGCAACTCGCCCCCTTTTATGTGCTCATCGCCGCCTCAGTCCGCAAATGTTCGAAGCGTCTATTTTCGTCCCATATTTTTCTCGGCCATGTACAAAGCAGGCCACAAAGTCTCTCGTGATAGCGTCCCCGGATCGCAGTGTCGTCGGACCGTGAAGAGGGGTATTTCCATCCATTCACAGTACTCCACTAAAGGATGGCCATATACCATACCATCCATTCGGTTGTATCTTGCGCCTGATCCAGAAGTGTTTGAACAAGCTACGTGATCGAGACGGGGCCAAGATGAAGATGTTCCGACAGACTTGACGATGGTGACAGCCAAGTGCGGCAACCCACCAACCAGGGAATGCGAAGGAGCACAGCATAGGTCGCATAGCCATAAAAGGAATGCGCGCTCGACCTTTGGTGCTTTGAACCCCCCTTTCAAAGACGAATTGGCTGACCCGGCGATTTTTTTGTTCCGCCAAGCTCCAACCTCGGTGCGGAAATATAGTGACGGCCACAGGGATATAAATGAGGTGAATGCGGGGAAGCGAGTGACTAGTGTCAAGGGATATTGAACCCACGAGGGAAACTTGGCAAACAGTCACAAAAGGCATGGGCGTTTTCAAGGCTTGAATCGCGCGAGTAAGAGACGCCGCTGTGCAATCTAGACAAATTGGAGAGCGATGAAGTTGGCGCAGCGTGACTGGTCTCCGGATTCCAGAATCTTGGTGGTTGTGATACACTGCGCTCTGCCGAGATGGATCAGTGTAGTACAATGCTCCGGAAAGAGTCTGGAAGACTTGGGTTGCACCCGGTTGTATCCGCAGTTCCACAGTCGAAAACCTTCGCATTCGTGCGCACGGTTAGCGGACCTCAGCATGACTCAGAGCCTGCATTTAGATTCCTCGACCGCCGACAGAGTGTTTCAAGGACCATAAATGTGCACTCACCTCAGTTGAAACGAAATAGGCAAGGACGCAACGGTGATGAGTGTCCTTTATGCGATGGCAGTGTGTTCCAACACGAGCCTGCACTCCAATGATCGTGATAAGAGGGAATCACATTCTAGCTATAAGCGCCCCAAGTGTAAGTTCCGGTCCACTGACCAAAAACAGCCTAACAACGAGGACACTGGTCATTGTTGGCAACTCAACAGCATTTTCCGACGATTTTTTCATGTCAACTGCGGCCATGTTGACATTGAGAACCGTTACCTGACAAGATGGTCATCGTAAGCTGAGACATGTGGCGATTGCTCCGCTATGCAGTGGCCGGTTCGATAGACTCGTCGTTTTGAAAAGACGCGTTGGGGCTACTTGGGGAGAGGAAATCATCGTAGGAAGAACGTAACCACATTGTGGGGTCTAGAAATACGACGTTTCCTTCGACGTGGTTGCTTCAAGTCGACACGGATCGTGAAAGCATGATGTATGCAGCCATACAAGGGGTACATTACACCAGATGTAGATGACACAAGCAAAGAGGAACCCAAGACAATACTGTACGCTGGGGATCGTGACAAGCATCCCGTAGCGTAGTCGCCGATAATACAACAGCTTTGGAAAGGAGTCGGGAGTCGGGAATCGGGAATCAGTGTCGCTGATTGGTTGGTTCGATAACGGTGAATAGTCCAGAAGCTCTAACGTCGGAGATTTCTCGTCAACATGTCCTAGCCAAGAGTAGGGTCGATGCGAGTTCAAACTGAACTAGCCCTCGAGGTGGGGTCTGAAAGCGTTGTGCGTTCAACATTAGTTGTCGGTCGGTTTAAAGGTTATGACTCGTTGGGCTGCCGCTAACCAATTGGAGGGCATATCGTGACGAGACGCCATTCAGGTGCTGCGCTGGGTATTCGCTATAGGTTGCCTATAAGCTGAACTGAGGCGGGTCACAAATGTATTCGTGATTGTTGGAGGACACGAGAGTGCGGCGTCATCAGGGAACAGAGTTGCTCGTGGGCACCCTGCTCGTTGTCGCTTAGCATGCCCGTACAGGCTTGGCTCCCACACGCTTCCCGCAGCCGGGAAAGTACAACGCGACGCCGGTCCTACTCAGCCTCCTCCGCTTGAGCTGGAGCATGTACTGTGTACATACGTCTTGGAAGCAAGATACCGTAGTGTTCCAGCGATAAGGGGTCTGACGGTCTATACATTTTAGCCCTTTAGAGATAGTCTTTACCTCTTGGACGATGGGGAGTATTTTGGCTACAAGTAGAAAAGCTGGACCTTGGTCTACTGGCCGAGGACTCGCGAACTGCTCGATGGTCTTCTTGGAGCCGGGTCCTGGTCTTCCGCTCCAGATAAGCATTGTTGACGACGAGGTAGGCCTGGCAGGGATTGACTAGCAAGAATTTATGGAGATTGAGAAGCGGGGCATCGAATGTCAAAGCCTAGTAGAAGATGGGGTCAGTGCTAGAAGTGGCTTGAAAATCTTTGTCCCCCGTGCCTCGACCCCGTAGCGATTGGAGATGATACTGGGTTGCTGGTCCCGATCCACTGGACTGCGATCATGTCTCGAAGCAGTACACCTTTTGTCCAGGCTTGGGCCGTTCGCGCTGGTCCTCCACAGTTAATCGTCTCGAGAGAACACAGGCCTGAACAGCTAACGCGGCGGTTAGAAGTTTTCGCTCCAGCCATGGCAACCGGGAATGTATCCAACCCACGGATCTTTGGGGCTCCGCACGGGGTTTCAATTGTGCAATGTGAGGGGGGCGGACATGGCGACGTGTCCATGTTCGCCATGGATGCGAGGGACCGAAGGATGCTTGGGAACGAAGCTCCACAGCTTGGATGTCAACGTCGTCAAGGCCGATGGCTGGTTTGGTGGTCTACTCGGCGTGGCGGCGGCAGGCCTGGTAGACTAAGGCGCCGGCGTTGAGAAAGAGTCTTCATGTACCATGTGAGCAGGCAGGCGCAAGCATCATGGACAAAGGGTTACATTTCTCAAGCTTGGTCGCGGCACACTTGCGGCTTGGCTACAGCGTTTCGGCCGACGTGATTGGCTCGCGCGCTCCGGGCTCCGCTTGTCAACGCACGTGAGTCCGCGGGGATGTCTCTAGCAATCCCACGCTAGCCCGACGCGGCCTAGTGCTCTCTGCTTCTGTCTGTTGCGTGTACGTCGGTGGCGCACACGCTTGGGCTGCCAGCTCCGAGGCGGCTCAAGTCCAACATGCAGCCTGCACGCCCGGGCACTTTTGGCCTGCAAGTCGAGGGGACGGCGACTGAGGAGCCAACCACATGCAGCGTGGTCGGACGGCAATCCCGAGAGCTACGCTGGCGCATCGCGAACAAGCCCCAGCCGTCCCCCGAATCCGACGGCTGCGGGTTGCGTCGCTCCTTCTCCGCATGGGGTATGTCAGCTAGCGCCACAAAAAGTGGGCCTTCTCCATGAACGGGTGCTAGCGCGACGGTGGTGGGCGGCCTTGCCCCAGAGTCGTCACCCCAGCGCCCATGGGTGCGTGCCCCGTACACGGTTGGGGTTGGTTTATTTAATCTGCCTGCTTGTCCGCTGCCTCTCTGTCGATCCGTCGCTCCCTTCCACTCTCGCCTCTCGTGCCCTCCACCGTGAGACAACATGGCCGAAAAACACATCGACACCATCCACGACCCCAGCGAGCCCCCGCAGTATGGCGCGCTCCACGACAAGTCCGACAAGCCGCACACGGAGCTGGTAGACGACACCGCTCGCCGCGCCTCCGTCGCCTTGAACATTGTCCAGAACCCCTTGCAGGTACGCTGAACCTCTCTCTTGCCGTCGCCGTGTGTGTTGATGCTGATCTGGCTCGCCCATAGCGTGTCTCCGCGCAAGCCGCTGTTGCTGACGCACGTGCTTTTGCTGAGGCGAGCGGCCTGTCTGAGCACGCCTCGCTTTTTGGTCGGGCTGCCATCATTGCGCGCGATCCCACGCGATTCGAGGCACTCGCCGAGCTTGACGAGGAAGAACGCAATGCCCTCATCTACGAGCGCGACCACAAGTGGCACGGCTCCAAGATGCTGTGGTACTCGATTGGATTGTGTGCCATCGGTGCCGCCACCCAAGGATGGGATCAGACCGGTTCAAACGGCGCCAACTTGTCCTTTCCTCAGGAGTTCGGCATTGATGGCCCAGGCAAGGACGAATGGATCGTTGGAATCATCAACGCAATCATCTTCTTGACTGCTGGACTCATGTGAGTGCCTCCATCCGCGACGTCGCTTCTGGCACAGCTAACCAGAACAATCAGCGGTGCTTTCATTGTCGACCCTCTCAACAAGTACCTCGGCCGACGAGGTGAGATTTTCGTGACAGCTCTATGTCTCACGGCAACCCCCATCGGCTCCGCCTTCGCAAGGACGTGGCAAGAGCTGTTCGCTGCTCGCTTCGTCATGGGCATTGGCATTGGCGCAAAGAATGCGACCGTACCCATCTATTCCGCTGAAATGGCGCCCGCCCGCATTCGAGGTGCTCTCGTCATGTTCTGGCAGTTGTGGGTCGTCATTGGTAAGAAGCTTCCCTTGGCCGCACTAAGCTCCTGCTAATCCCTTCAGGTATTTTCTTGGGTTTCTGCGCCAATGTCATAGTCAAGGACACTGGCCGCATCTCTTGGCGTCTACAGCTTGGCTCTGCCTTTATTCCATCCTTCATTCTCGGCATCGGAATCTTCTTCTGCCCGGAGTCGCCTCGATGGCTCATGAAAAAAGGGAATTACGCAAAGGCCTTCCGATCCATGTCGAGGCTCCGAGCTCATCCCATCATCGCGGCGAGGGACTTCTACTACTCATTCGTCATCTACGAGGAGGAGAAGAAGTTGGCTGCTGGATCCAACTACTTCACTCGTCTCTGGGACTGCTTCAGGGTGCCCAGGATCAGACGCGCCAACTACGGAGCATCCACCGTCATGCTTGCCCAGCAAATGTGTGGTATCAACATCATCTCCTTCTACAGCTCCACAATCTTCGAGAATGTCGGATACACCCCGACGCAGGCGTTGTACGCCTCTCTCGGCTACGGCGCTGTCCAAGTCGTCTTCACGATCCCCACGCTTTTTCTGATCGACACCAAGGGCCGCAGGACCCTCACCATGATCACCTTCCCACTCATGTGTATCTTCCTGCTCGCCGCAGGTCTCTCCCTCCTGACGCCCACTACGGCCTCCAAAGGCGCACAGATCGGACCGGTCGTGCTCTTTGTGTACCTCTTCACCATCTGCTACTCCCTGGGCGAAGGCCCCGTAGCCTTCCAATACTCCGCCGAGGTGTTCCCCACCATCCAGCGCGAGCAAGGAATGGCCTGGGCCGTCTGCATCAACAACACCTTCGCCGGCATTCTCTCCCTTACTTTCCCCCGCATGAAGACCGTCATGACGCCCCCAGGTGCGTTTGGCTTCTACGCCGGGCTCAACCTCATCGCGTGGTTCATGATCTTCTGCTTCGTGCGCGAAACGAAGCAGCTTACGCTCGAGGAACTCGACCAGGTCTTCTCCGTGCCGACCAAGACGTTCATCGGGTACGAGTTGAAGGTCATGGTGCCCTACTGGATCAAGCGCTGGATCTTCTTCCAGAGGCACCACCCCAAGCCTGCGCCTATCATCGAGAAGGCCGAGTTCATTGAACCCGTCACCATCTAGAGGTTGTAGCGCCCATCTTCAAGACCGAAACATAATGCAGGGGGGGAGATACTTGGCAGCGCGGTCACCGCTGCGGATGGTCGCAGAGGTTCACTCTGGTTAGACCTGCTTGTCGTAGATACTTCACATACCCAGGATCTTAGATCGTTTCACGTTTCGTGCGTGCATATATTGGAATGAACATTCGTTTCACACAAACCACATCTCTACATCTCTGTCATAACGTCTCTAATCTCACATCCACATCATTGCGCCATAACGTTGAAGATCCCACCCCAATTCATCTTCCCCGATTCGTACCCCATCCCCACACCCACATACATATCCCCCCACACCCCCACACTACCCCACAAAAAGCTTCTAAAACAACTACAGAAACCCATCTAACAATGACAACCTCAAGCCCCATAGCAGACCCCTCGCCTAGCAACCCCTACCCCTGGGGCCCGCCCAAGAGGTGGGGCTGCTGCCAGTGTGGGCAGGCGAATCCGCCGCAGCAAGGTGCTGAGCCTGCGATGTGCAAAGGCAGAAGGTGTGTGCATTTTTGGTGCGCGGGGTGTGTGCGTTTGGAGGTGGGAGGTGGGAGAGGGAGGGGCTAGTGTAGTTGTCCATAGCCGCAGTGGACACTTTTTTTCAGTACATCGTGCACCGATCGGATGGGCTTACTAAGTCTGTTACAGTGTTACACCGTGGTTCTGCTGCGTGTTGGAGCTAGGGGAAGGTTGATGGGAACCTGGGGAGAATGCGCGGCTTGCTTGCTTGCTTTTCCTGACACTGAATTCACGCATGGTCATACCATGATCGCGAAGCGGGTTGGTTTATATAACTCCCTATGCTATATGTATCCATCCATTTCCTGCATCTAAAGATGCAGGCTTCGCTGGATTTTCAAAGCGAGTAAAGTCGCGGGGTTTTTTATGGGGATGGAGAGACTGAGATCGAGGCTTTGGTTGGTGGTTTCGATTGTGCATTTTGCAGTGGAGGGGAATGCATCTGTATCGGATTTGGCTAGGTAAGAACCGAGTGTACATTTTGTACTCACATGTCCAAATAAGACGCAGGGATACTATGCTTCGTGACCTAGTGAGACGACTCTTTCGGACAACCGCCTCAAGATCCGGCATCTCCACGAAATGCAACGGGTACAATGCTATCGGACGTTTCGAGATACCTAAGGCTTACCGCCGTATTCCAAGAGTGGATCGCTTGAAGGTCTTGACACATGTGTGCGAACATGACAGTGCAACAAGCAGTTCAGGTTCATCTTTCCGAACCGATAGCACCGAGGGAATGATTATGCACGAGGAACTCTTGTTTCCACCCTACTTTGACAGCCAGCAACCGTTTCAGCTTCTTCTCTAAGAGACAGCGGCGTGGATTCATTGTTTGAGCTGAGCAGCAGTCGTCAAAGGAACGGCAAAAACAACGTGTCTAAGCAGGCACAAGACAAATCCATCAAAGATACACTGTTCTGGGAACCAACAGCAGTGCGCGGTGGAAGCGAGCTATCTAAGACCTCGTGGGAGGCCAGCTGGCAATTTATCTATATGCGTGGCTGTGGCAAGCAGTGCATCTACAGTCGCTGGACACCACATACTGACTTCTGAAAGAAACGGGCACAACGTGGTTCCCAAGATCACAGCCGATCCACGTACGACTTCTCTCAACCAGGCTACGTGCCACAAATCGAGCGTTTGTCCTCGACAACTGCCACTGGGTACGTGGCACTAGGTACTGAGTGGATTGAGTCGCACGCGCTCGACCTGAGCGAATTGTCTTGTATATCACTGGAGCCAGATGTCACATACACATGTGGTCTTTGAAACCTCAAGAGTTGCCACCCTGGCTAGTTAGGATGACCTGCTGTCTATGGTCGCAATGCCATTTCTGTTGCGCGGTGCGGAGTTGCGGCGAGTCGCGAATCGATGCGTGACTGTTGGTCTCTCGGATACGCCGAAGGAGCCTGCTCCGCCGAACTTGGAGTTCTTCACGGGGAGGCCAAATTGTTGGGCTTTGGTTTGATATAGGGGAGCAATCACGCTCGGAGCTGACTCCGGAAACTTGAATGGCTTGGCCATATTCCAAGGGGCTTTCGTGGAGGTGAACAAGATAGCAAAGGCCGCGAAAGAGTCTTTGAGGGTAGCCGTTGTAATCAGAGGAGTGGGAAATCTATTGTAGTGCAGCTTTAACGGTGGAAGCTGTAACGTAGATGTACGAGGAGGTGTAATTTTCCACCGATGGGCGAATTGAACTACACAGTATGCGCTAACGTGTCACTTCAAGTGTTTGTACTTTGATTGCAACGGAATTCTACACCCCTAACAGTTCAGTAATATTCTGCGCATTTCTTCTATACTTGGCAAATGTGATGGCCAACTGGCACGTTGCCTTTCTGATGCGTGGTCACTTTCCTTACTGCACAGACACTCCCAGAGATCTTGGTACAATACCACTAATCTCGCATTATTTTCCATAATAATACAAGATCTACTATGCGCGCTCAGAACCACACATCCAGCCAACGTCTCATCGCGGCATCTCTCGGGAATTTCCCTCCGTCGGGGCCGCCGAAAGCTTTCCCCAGTTGGGTCTGCCACGTGTGTAGACAGCCCAATGCTCCCCAACAAGGCGCGGAACCGGCGACATGCACATCCATGTCATGCCGGCATCTCTGGTGCATGGAATGTCCGGACCTGGTCGATATCATGGAACAAGAAACTCGTCTCGTTCTCGGAGAATGGTTCTTGGGGAGAGCGGAGCAGATGGAATGGCGCGGTTGGCATTGAGCAATGGAAGCATCGAAGGCCTCCTTGCTGGCATTAGCCTGCTGTGATGGGATTTCAGTTTGTTTTCGGTTGTATAGCAGTCACGGTCCGTAGGCGCGTATCCTGGATCCAGTCAGTCTATTATGCGTTCACGTACGTCTCCGACCACTATAATTCAGTCATGGCTTCCAAAACTCCGAGTCCCAATGATTTGTTGTTTGAAACTTCCTTGGGCTGCTTCACCAATGTGCTGCGACATGAGCTTCTGTATAATCATATGACTAGGTACATACCAAGGCATGCCAGCATGTACCAGCAGACTGGGTAGGCTAGTGAAATGGCGGGAGGATGCATGCGAGCATCCTCGGCGATCGCATATAAATGGGCTAGGCGCAAGTGCTGTTTATCCAGCCCAAAGACAGCCTTGGCAGGCTCATGTGCTTCGTGAAAGTATTAATTTCCTGTCTGCGTCGTGGCGTCTCGATCTGTAAGGCGACGACTACATCGGTATCTCGTCGATCTGTAACCAAACGGATTTCCTACCAAGGGGCAGCTGAAGAGGCTCGAGCCTGAACTTGAACCCGACGGACTCGTGCAAAAAGAGTAACCGAAAGGACGAATAAGAAGAAGGTCAGGCTTTCGAGGTTTAGGAACCCAACCGTTATGATTGCCGCTAGTGACCGTGAACGGTCCCTCTGGTTTCAGGTCGCTTGGGGTTTGCGGAGTGATGGGGTTGGAAATGTCATCCAATGACAGCTCGCCGGACGACAATCCGCACCGTGAGCGACCCACGATATTAGCCTCAGTCGATCATATGGTGAAGCGGATTGTGAAATCTTGGGACAGGGGTGATTCGATGTGTTGGAGAAGGTCCCAGGTCTCTTATTGGCTCCGCGACCCTTGCCATGCGATGTACCTGCGCGTCCTAGTTCAGTTACCGATGCTGTTACCGGCCCTTCCGCGGTAGGCTGCCCCTTGTTCTTCAACGTCTTTTCGGAAGCCAAGCAGCCAGAAACTGTTTCATGACCTCGGGCTGCGGCGCCCACCGCGAACGTTAACTGCCCGAAGCGCGTTATGGAGGTTCTTCGGGGCTTTGGACACTCGCCAACTGAGCACGAACGTCAGGACATTGCGTCTATTTGGGCCGGGGAGCGTGGGGATTAAAAGGTAGCTAGACAGTCGCTCCGGTCCCACAATCCCTTTCTGTAGTCTTCTCCGCTGTCTTTGTTTAATAGTTTACTTTTTCCTTTTTAAACGACATGGACATCGCTTCTATTGTCTATCGCTCTGCCGACGTCGACATTCCCGAACGTATAGAGATATACGTTGACGAAAAGGCAGAGCTTGAAAGAACCCAACCTCAGCCTCTTAGAAAGCCCCGACCCGTGGGATCATCCGAGGATGTCGTGGAGCAGGAAGCGTCTTCCCCAGAACCCCTCTTTGATGCCGAATCCGACAAAAGCTTCAACACCACAAAGAGGAAGCATGAATCGTACGATCTTTCGGGCAGCGTCTTTCTTATCTCTCGCGAGGGAAAGACGCTTGATTTACCGATACCCTCGAACAGTCAGCACGATCCATTGAACTGGAGCTCGTGGAAGATTGGTGCGGCCATGGTAGCTGTAGGCTGGTACTCTGCTACTGCGCTCACTGCGGTGCAAGCTGTGAGCCTGATGATGGACGGCATTGTTCCTGATTACACTGAAGAGGTAGGTTTGCACAGAACCAGGCATCCTGACCAATTCAATGGATACTGACGTAATGGCAGATGACCGCACCCTGGTCCCCGGCGACTCTGACAACGGCGCCTACACTGTTCATGGGACTCGGCTGCTTCATCTGGGTACCCTTGAGTCTCGCCCTGGGTCGGCGTCCGGTCTTTCTCCTTGCCGCACTCATCGACTTCCTCGCTATTCTCGGAGCGGGGTACTCACAAACATTCTACCAACTCCTGGGATGCGTCTGTCTGCTTGGGTTGAGCGAGGGCTTTGGGCTGAGCTTGGTCAGTATGTCA
This sequence comes from Karstenula rhodostoma CBS 690.94, assembly GCA_010093485.1. Lineage (NCBI taxonomy): Eukaryota > Fungi > Ascomycota > Dothideomycetes > Pleosporales > Didymosphaeriaceae > Karstenula > Karstenula rhodostoma. The sequence goes on along the minus strand of MU001495.1, from coordinate 1,109,541 downwards.
GACACCTTTGTGTTGTCTTGCCTAACTAATTCGCATAGGCCTTCTTGATGGTTGTGGACATGACCTTCATCGACAGACGACCTAAAATAATCGCGAGGCTTTGGTCCATTGCAGGCTTTTTTGGCACCGGAGGCTTGTGTTTAGTTCCTATCTTGTCTGAAGACGGAAAAGAATGGCACCTGTTCTACCTCCGATGGGCCTGTCCTTCTCTCATTGCGCTTCTTCTCGCCTTTTTTCTTTACGATGAAACGTACTTCAAACGGCCCACGGTGGCGTTTGATGGCATGATACTCATGCAGAGTGCAACCGAGAAGCTGACCATCTACGATGACTTGGAGGCAGACTCCGACATCTACAGAGATCTCCCTAGCTTCGATGGGGAAAAGCGAGGACTACTCCATCGTCTCGGCTTTGCTCGCTCCCCGTCTGCATCATGGAAAGCTATTGGTCGATGCTACCTACAGATGTTCTTCTGTGCCATCAACCCTCTGATATTCTGGGTGCTCATCACATCTGCGTTCAACTTCGCAGGCATGATGTTTATCGGAGCCACCTTCGCAACCATCATGGACGAACATCCATACGATCTACCCTCGTATAAGATTACTCTTGTCAACCTCTCCTCCGGCACTGGCGGTCTTCTCGCTTACTTGTTTGCTGGGTACTTGTTGCCCAAAGCTCTTACGTTTCTCTCGAAACGCAATCGAGGCGTTCGTGAGGCTGAGCACTATCTCGTCGGCTACATTGTCCCTGTCATCGCAGGTGCCCTCAGCACGCTCCTCTATGGCCTTGCAGTCCACAACCACTGGCACTACTCCATGTACTACGTTTCATACGGACTAAATGGCCTCTCGTATGTCACATTCTCCATTGGCAATACACTATGGGTTACGGAGGTCTTTCCACGATGGGCTGCTCCAGCGCTGGCAGTCGTTACCGGCGGGAGCTACTTTTTAAGCTTCTCCATCAGTTTCGGGCTCGTACTTTGGATTGAGGCACATGGCTATCTATTGGTAGGCATCGAGCTTACAGTGTTGCAACTTGCTGGTGGCATGATAACGTTGCCTATTGCTTTCTGGGGCAAGAGCGCAAGGCAAAAGATTCACGGGAAGTGGGCGCACGAACGGAGCGGAGCTTTGAGGCCATTGTGAGCGAGGCCTGCATTTATTAATCCCTAAGCAAGGGCGAGGCTTGCGTTTACTGACCATGAAGCGACGCACGCTTTTCTCCCTCTCAAACGCTCTGCAGCTGGCTAAGCGTCGCACTCTCTCCCCATTCAACATGTCGTACGAAAGATTTCTTATAATACTGTACCTCTAACCCATAATTTCCTTGCCTTACCTTATTCGTGCAGAGTACCCATTCTAGGGCTTCTCGTCATTTGCGACGCACGCACCGTCACCCACCCTTCACTAGTGTTTTCATTCTCGGCCACTTACAAGGCCGCAAGACCAATCCTTCGTCGATTGATAATCGTCTGTATTTGTACATAACATTCGCAAACAAACCATCTTTATCTGCGTCACAAAATACGATTCTTAGTGAGATCTCGATTCCCAGAGCCACACGAGGGACCTCTTAAACGCGCTACCGTATATAAAATATCTGAAAAAAGCATGCGCAGCCATACTTCATGGCATAGTGTACGTGGTTACAACACAGCGATGATCGCTTGTCCACTCATTGTCCGCATAAGACGGATACGCGCTTGGTGTGCCAACAACTCTGACCTCAGACCCCTTCACCTCAAGCTTGCTAGTTCCGTATATGAAGTCGATCCGATCTTGCGGCTCTGGTTGGCCCTCCCAGTCGTCTGCGTTCTTTGGATAGATGGGAGACCAAGTGTTGCCGCCCACGGCCTTTACATCCGGGTGTACCTTGCGAAACGAGTCTACTAGACCGGCGTCGGTTGGGATCTTGGATGTGGGCCAGTCGAAGCTCTTGCCGCAGTGGTTTTGTTTGTTTGCAGAGGACCAATCAAGGTGTGACGGCGCATTGAAGTCGCCTACAATGGAAAACGGGACATTGGAGTCGCGCTGTGATTTGGTTCCATCGATTAGTACTTTGATCTGGCTAGGGCGGCCAGCCTCGTTTTCGTCTGCAGTGACGCCTGCTGCATCTTTGTTTTCGAAGCAGAAGCTGTATGGTCCGTACGGATAAGCTGCAAGATGCGCAGACCAGAAGTTGAATGGCTTCGACGTGTCGCCTTTAAGCGCAAGCTGGACACCGCTTCCCCGACCAATATTGCCGTGTCTTTTGATTATTGGTAGTCGAGAGATGATACCGACACTGTTGTCTCCACCGTCTTGATGATAGTTCCAGCCCAAAGCTTCTCCGAGACGCTTCGCATGATCACCGGTCGCTTCTTGCAATCCGACCACGTCTACGCCCGCCCCCGTCAAGAACTTAACCTGCTTATCGTGGTACCCGTTTACCTTGGTCCCACCATGCCACAGATTCCATGTCATAATCTTCAACTCATCTGGGTTTGCTGTTTCCTTGGCATTCACTTTGATGGGCTTTGCGATCCACTTGTACCCATCATTTGCGAGGAAGTAGGCCTTGAATTTGCCGCCTCCAACAGGTGCTTTTATGGTAAGCGAACCCTTCGCATTGGGTGCGTAGGCCCATTTGAGAGACGGCGTTACTTGCTTTTCGTCATCAGGGCCGCCGCCCGTAGCGTGGTAGATGCCGATCCAGTTCTTGGAGTTTGCCGTTGGTGTCGAATATTCGAAGGTAAAGAGTTCTTTGTTTGATGCGAGACTGAGCGAGCCTGTCGGATTAGGTGCTGCCGATGCCAGACCTAGCAACCCGGACACAAAAGCGAGAGAGGAAAGGAGCCGCATGGTATGTTACAACGATCGAACATACGGTGCCACTATGCAGGAGCGTTGTGTACTTATAGTCATTGATGACAAGAAACCGGAATGTTCATCGACGATTGTGTAACAGATAAATTGTAAGTTCGTAAACAGGCCCTCAGGCGGGTTGGACGCCAAACCGGACGTAACGTTGATCGATGGGTCCGAAACCGAAAGAGGAAGTAAAACTGTTTTCCTTACGCTTCGGTACCAGGTGCCAAGTCACTGCGCCACTGTGGTCCGAACTTCTAAATGGACAGACAGTTGGGATGGAAGGCGTAAAAATAGACCTGACAAGTAGATTCCCCATGCGGCAAATAAGAGCGGGTCGATCAAGACGATCCTAAACAAACGACCCAGCAAATCAGCCAACCACGAACAGGCCGAAATCGTTTTGTAGGTGGAGACCAGGGCTGGGATTCCAACGGTTGTCTAGATGTATTTTGGCATTGCATTGCTAATACACTGATTTGAATCGACGTAGTTGTCTGGTTCCCCGACAAGCAGGCACAATGCATTCGCGGGTGCGACGAATCTGGTTGCGCTACTGCTAATAACTCGAGCTTTCGCCATCCTGCGGAAACTTCGCGCCTCCCTGTCGTCTGATCTCATCCATCATCCACATAACGCGCAGCGTCTCTGCGTGTGGCATAATCTCGTTCTCTCTTCGCCCAGCGGCGATGTCAAGTCCGACGGCATCAGCTTCGCGGTACAAAACGAATCCAACGTCTTCAAACCTCTTCTGGAGAACAAGCTCGGCATGTCTCGTTTCATCAGGAGCATCCTTTCCTGCGCTCCGATTTCGCCACACCGAAAATTCCTTCGGAGATGAAGCGTACGGTCCGCCTAGCAGGACATAACCATCCGCTCCTTCAATGTGACAAAAGTTATAATCATTTTCCAACTCCGAGGTCGATGTGAGTATCCCTTGGCGGCCAGTTGCGGGATAGCGAAGTAGGATGACAGTAGCCACGCCCACGCCATCGACCAGGCTTTGGTCGGCCAAGATCTCGGTATGCGACGCTTCTAGTCCAATGTGTTCATCGAGTGTAGGAAGGCCCTATGCCAGCGAGTGGATCCCGATGGTCAACAGACTTCAGGCGCCTAGGTTAAGATTCTTGAGCCTCGATTCTGGTCCGAGCGATGCGAGCTTGTGGTCCTGGCCAAAGTCGCAGAATGTGCGGCGTACGTCGCCGATAAGTTTGTCGGTGAAAAGAGCTTCGCGCAAGTCTTTGACGAGTGGATTAAAGCGTGTCCACATCGCTTCCCATAACGTAAACATTCTTTGCAGTGGCTGCGGTGAATATTTCCTCGGCTTCGCGAGCAGTTATTGTAAATGCTTTTTCGCAGAGAACGTGCTTCCCTGCTGCAATAACATCAAGGCAATTCTTCCTGTGGAACGCATGTAGCGTGCCGATGTATACAGCTTCAACCGTAGCATCTTGGAACACCCCTTCGTAAGAAGCGTAGATATGTGGCGTCGCTACAGAAGGGATATTGTTCTGAACGAACGATTCGCCTTTCTTCAAACTAGATGTGCCAACTGCACTAACGATATGCTTCGCTTCCGCATCCTCTCGTTGAAGTGTATTGTCCTTTACGAACGCAGCGGAGACTGCGCCAGCTCCTGAAACAGTGAGTCAGTAGTACAAAATGCTGCCTGACGTGGACGATAGCTATGATGCCCATCGTATTGTTGGGAGCGGGGAGATATGCTCAGTCATCGTTGAAAGTCGTTTCGAGAACGGCACATTCTTTTTAGAATGTATACGGTTTTTGTAGGTCGGCTATCGGTGTAGCGACGCCCGAGTGCAGGCGCGACAGCGTTGGCGATTGAGAAAGACTATGAGGCCACATCAGTGAACTACTGCGTGGTATGTCGCCTTTTGAACTCGCAAATCGTTGCTTCGGTTTACGTCAGTTATAATGGGTACTGTGTGCCGGCATATGTGAGGTTTAGGCCAAATATTCACGTGGCCATGCATCATCGGCTTTAGGAAATGGAGGCGTTTCCCAATGCCGAAGCTTCCTCAAAAGCGTTTCAAAATATATAGAGAATGGATATACTAACCGACCAGCTCATCGAAGCACCATAGAGGAGACGAAAGTGTATGGCGCCTAGCAAACACATTTGCCTAGACAGGATCGCACACGCGTCTAGGCACTCCCAACATGCCAACTCCCAGGTACAATGTCTAGATAGCAGAACGTAACCACCCCAGACCATCTCTGCGTGCTCGATCCTCAAATAGTGATAGTATTATTGTACAGCTCTTCTTCGTACCCCTTCACCATACATAAGTTCCAGTATTATGCAGGAAGGCTGGCGTCTCAGCATCCCTCTTCCCCTCCACCACCTCCATCAAACTCTCTACAGTCTTCTCCGCGCTTCTCGCACCCCTCTCCGGCCTGTTGTTCTGGCTCAGATTGCTCACTGTGAACCCAGGGTCATACAGGGCCACCTTGATACCCAGCGCGCCATACTCCACGTACTGACACGCAGTGACCATGTTCAAAGCCGTCTTGCTCGCCCGGTACTGGACATGCGACAACTTGTGCATGGGATTTGCCGGATCGAGTTTCCTCCCGATGCTTCCCACACCAGAGGATATGTTGATGATGCGTGCGCCGGAGGACTTCTGGAGGAGCGGCAAGAGCGTTTTGGTCAGCACCCAAGGTCCGGTTGCGTTGGTGTCAAATGCAAGACGGAGCTGTTCGCGGTCGTTTCCTGGGGGTATGGCAATGGCGGCATTGTTGACAAGGATATCAAGCTTCCCATGTGTGGTTTCCACGGTGGTAGCTGCTTCATTGATGGTGTTGTCGTCAGTGACGTCGAGGTGTATTAATTCGGCAGTCCCGGGGTAGTTGCGCGATTGAAGGTCTTTGAGGGCGGTTGTTCCCTTTTGAGTAGATCGTGAGCCGACGAGGACGTGATACGTTCCTTTTTGGAGGAACTGGGCGGCAAGCTCGAAGCCGATGCCGCTGTTCGCTGTGAGCCTGTCAGTATGGGAGGATGGAGATTTATCGAGTGTACGTACCGCCGGTGATGAGAACTATGGTCTTCGCTATAGAGGTCATCCTGTGTAACAATTCTAGGATATTTAAGATGATATAATACTTCGGCTGGGGATCCGGAAACTTTATACCTTCTGGTGGTGCTTCTTCATACTACATTCGTTAACGCCGCCCGTCAAGCGCAGGGGGTGAAAGCAAGAGCCACCTGCGGCACCAATCACGTAAAGTCCGGCCAGTGCAAAATCAACGCTAGGCTCGAAACGTAATGTGCAAATCCTGGGCCCCAACTCGCCCATTGAGGAATAATCTTTCCCCGCCAATGTCCGTCTGACCGTCACATAGAAGGATTGTGATCCTGAATCAACAAGAATTACCTTCACGATCGGGCTACTTTCAGGATACCTCAGCGACAGACGACAGATCGCAGACAGCAGATATATGCTGGTTACGTCACCCAGCTCCTCTAAAATATGACCACATACCATAGATAGGCAGTACTTGAGTTTTAGATATATGATTTTCACACACCACTGCCCTGTTTCCTGGTTGGCTCAACAATCCAAAAGAGGGACGCAATTTGTGTTCTCTTCGGACGTAAAATATCTGTTATCCTGCGGATGATCGAGAGCCACTATATGTTCATCGGCCCCACATACCTCCAAGAGTGAATGGATGGCAAGCTCAAGGAAGTGGAAGTTCAGATCCGTCAAGATCGGGTAGATGACTCAATGTCTACTACGGTACTAGGACAAAAGTCTGGGTGCAATTGGCCTATATATTGCCTACCCTGGTGTAAAGCACTGTATTCAGAACTTTGTCCTGGTGCTATAGGGTCGGGCTGGATAGATGTACCGTCAGGCAATGTGCCCCGGGTAAAGGCCAAGCATATTAATGGCCATAGCCGAGTGCGGAGTGCAGCAAACACCTTTGATATTGGCCAATGAAGGATACATACTACGACTGGTTTCATCTACGCATATCATGTTTGGGATATCCTTTACATTTGTGGAGACATGCACTCCGATGAGTGCGTAGTATTGCCGACCCGATTAGTACTGAAACCGGAAGGGCGAAATAGCGCCTCTGCACCTGGGAATAAAGCGGAAATCTCTGTATAGATAACTCTGGGTTATCGTGAGTTTCGATGGAACAACAGTGAACTACTTGACACTGCAAAATTTTTAAGATCACGACACGAACCCCCCACCATGCTACCAACGCTCCTCTCCCTAGCTTTCGCAGCCCCGACCCACGCCTCCTCCACGCCATGCGACCGCACCTTCCTCCACGACATGACCGCAGCCTATCTAGCGGCCCAAACCCTCGGCTCGCCCTGGCTGATCCCCTCCGTCGCCCCAAACCTGACCTACACAGAGCAATTCCAGCCCCTCTCCATCAACAACGGCATCCTCAGCACGCCTCTCAACATCACGAGCCACCGCAGTTTCTACGACGACACCCTCTGCACGGCCTTCACGCAATACCTCGTCCTGGACGCGGTGCATCCGTACGTCATCGGCACACGGTTCGAGGGCGATGGATTGTATCTGAGTAAGATTGAAACACTGGTGACAGACGAGGGGGACTGGGCTTTCAACGCGACGGGGTACAAGGTGGGTGGGGGGTTTGCTCGAGTGAGATAGAGAAACCGACGTGCTGACATGCAAGACAGTACTGGGACGAGCGAGAAGACTGGAGCGAGATAGCGCAGGACAAGCGGGACAGCCGCGCCGTCATCCAGGCAGCGGGCGACGCGTACTTTGACCGTTTTGCACATGCGAATGCGACTGTGCCGTGGGGGACGCCTTGTGCGCGGCTGGAGGGCGGGGCGTACACCGGAGGCCGAAACCTCACGGGGAATACATGCGATTTGGGACTTCCGAGTACCATCGCCGTGGTGGATAGGAGATACGTCGTGGATGAGGTGAATGGCGTGGTTGTGATCTACGTTGGGTTTCCGGGCCTGGACCGTGATGATCCGAAGCCGACGCCGGATAGTCATGCTTTCAGGGTGGAGGGGGGGAAGATTCGGTATATTCATACGCTGAGCACTTGTGAAGGTCATCCAGGTTGTGGGTTTAATGGCACTGGACCGCCGCCGTCGAGGAAGATGTGAGGGGTGGGGCTGTTGATGTTGGGTCGTTTTTGTAGCACCGGCGGCAAGACGAGCACAATACCGCAATGCAATAACAGATTCCGCCATATTATCGAATTGCGTTGTTGCCGTGCGGTTGTTCCTGCGTATATGGGCGCAGGTGGAACGGGTGAAGAAAGTGGAAATGAGGGAGATGGCGAGGAGGTTTAGCAAGAGGGCGGAGGGGTTGGGGTAGAGGTGGACTGCGTTTGAATGGATCTGCGTGATGTAGACAACGATGCATCTTGCGGTGTTGGGCGAGAATATGTTTCGGTAACGCAGAAAGAGGTATGGCTAGACGATGGATTAATTCAGCAAGTAACAGGGTTAATTTTGTAGAGATAAAACGTGCAGCTACACTGCGCCACTGGACAACCCACAAAGGGACTTTAGCACAGCTCACATGCGTATCGCAACGACCAGACGCCTCGCTGTTGTACAAGAGAAGAAATCGATAGATAGCGCACACAAACCAGATCGCACACATATGGGTGCTGAGATCGAAAACCCTTTTTTTACCATCCCCGCACACAGGTCGTGACAAAGGCAATTACTTCAAGATAGCGGCGAACCGCGGGTTGAGCGGGAAAAGCCACTAGTCGCATCGGCGCCGTGTCCCGGAACAGCAACTCACAGCCGAAGAGGAAACTATGCTCATGCATGAAATCGTGTCGTACATAACGGTGCTTAAGCGAGAAAAGAAAAATGAGCTGGCAGGTTTATTTTTGTATGCGGGATATTGGGACGAGCGATTTTCGACGGTAGTGTTCGTGTACGATGTGTAGTGTGGCGAGGGAATGCGGCGCGCGGATACCTCCGCAGTGGAAGAAAGCCGCCTGTATGCGAGCGGCATCACATCGTCGATGGAACGGAGAGGCAAAAACGCCTCATGCACCCCACTCTGATCCAACGGCCTTGGCTGATCGGTGTGAAGCCATCTGTGCGTAAGCGGACATTGGGGGGCAGATGACTTGCTAAGGGAAGAGAGACCGATCGTATTCGACTCCCACGCAAGACTTGGCTAGTCAGGCGTGGAGGATCCGTTCTCCGCGCCTCGCAGAGCCACCAGTGCGCGCTTCAGCTCGTCTTCAGCTACCATGACGGTACCCGCGCGTGCCGTACTCAGGTAACTCATCTCGACCGCGCTCTCCAACTGGCCTGCAGTGCCCCCAACGAGACGCCCCGCTACGCCGCAGATGATGCCAGTGCTCTCCATTGGAAGATCGCGGAGGTCGAGCGTTATGGGGATGAGGAAGTCGTCTTTGGAGCCAAGTAAGATGTCTGGGGCAAAGTTTGGTAGGAGCGAGGGATCGAGGAGGAGCGACGCAGGCTCAGTGTCGGTGAGGGTCAAAGACAAAAATTTGGGATATGGCGGTGAGATGAGGCACTTTACGAGGCCTAGGTGGAGTGCGTCATCGGCTGTGCTGGTCATGCTGCTGCGATTACGACCCTCACTTATGCCGTTGGCGCCATCTCTGCGGCCGGCACATTGTACCAGACGTAAGCATGAGTCCACGGTCGGGACGATGTTGCGGCGCTTAAGGGTGGCAAATGTTCGGGTCTGCAACTCCGATACCGTCGCCGGTGGAGGGGTGCCCGGCGGCCGGACTTCGAAAGATTGAGGCGAAGAGTGCTGACGGCTGTGATGGCTCGGGTTGACGTAACAAGATGTTTGGTCTTCGAATATGAATCCTCGTTCTTCTAGCGCATGTACAACTTGAGTCTTGTAGCGTATTGGCACCAGTATGTAGTCTGAGAAGTATGTCGTGATGAAGAATATTGAACTTGGTTCGATCAGTTTTGACATGATTTATGAGAAGTATGGTGAACTTACATGCCAGCCAACGCAAGTGGACTGGTCAGTTCAAGCACTCGTTGGCCTGCATCGAGACCCTCGCCATCGACTTGCATGACCACATAGTCTTCTGAAGTGATGGAAACCTGATCTCTTGATTTTGGATCGAGTAGATTGAGTGCCGGTACGAAGATGTCGTTTGCGAGCTTCCTGGAGCATACTACCGAGCACTCAATTGGTGTCACGGAGATGTTGACGAACGGATGTTCGTATGGCCACGCAGGAGGAGGCTGCACGGCGCCAACGCCGTTGAAGGTTGAGTGACCGTCTTGGGAATCATTGGGAAGTAGGATTTGAAGGATGCTTTGGAGGAAGCTCGAGTAAAGAGGCAATGGGATGTGGATGAGAGCCAACTGGGTATCCTTGAAAGCGAGCATGGTGTTAGTAAATCTTTCCTAGGCAGAGAAGTTCCTGTCGGACGCCGGATTCAAAAAGAGCCCTACGGAACGCTGCGGGCGGGACGACGGACAAGCACAATCAGGCAAGGTACAGGACACGAAAACAACCAATGCGTAATGCGTTGGACCACATGATCAGTGACGGAGTGGAACATACCAGAAATTGTATGTGCGCACTCAGCAGCGTCAAGGAGGACTCCATTACGTGCAACGCACGAAGATAAGAATAGCGGGCCCGATGACGACCAGTCTCGTGCTCGTGGGGAACAGTGCCTGCAGGTGCGGTGCTGCAATGCAACAGATCGGAGGGTGGCAGGGCTGACGAGGCTCGAGAAGGCCGATGGAACGCAGGAATAAGCAAGCGTATCTGACTTTGTGACCCAAAGAAGCGATATGCCTCGATCCGAAGCCGTGATATGCAGGATGGTGGTAGACGTCAAAATGCGGGGGAATGGAGCACAGGTACGATCTGATCCTTAGCGGTTGATGTGCTCTGTGAAGATTAGCGCGGGTTGAGGTTGGTGTTGCTTTTTCACGGTTCACGGACCTTGTCCAACGGCCCAGCGGTAGGTACTCTTTTTGAAGTTCATTCCCAGCTATTGGTGTTGAAAGGTTCTTTTCGGGAGAAGGTGTAACGTCAGGACAGAAATGGGCGGGTGCCGTTACCGTTGCCTTTTAACGGAGCAGTGTAGTGGCAATCTAGGACGTGGAGCAGAGTGTCACGACGATAGGACCACAAAGGTTTGGCGGCAGGCGCAGGAGCCGCCGTAGAGACGTGGACTCGCGCAGACTGCTACCGACGTAGTTCCGGGACAGGTTGCAGAGGTGCAGATTGGCCAGCAGGCTAGGGTTGTTCGCGTACCAGGGCGCAGCCTGAGGACCCCCCGTGGCGTGCAAGCGTGGGGTTGACAGTGAATTGTCGTGGAGACAGGCGGGCGCGTGCAGCGGATGCTGGCGTCCATGGAGAGAGGTATGGTATGCAAAGGATGCAGTCCACGACCAGGGTGCGGACAGCAGGACGAAGGAAGAGCTGACATACGGGCCCCTGGGCGATTTATCAAGGCTTCATGGTGCTAATGTGGAGCTAGCAGTACATGTTGAGATAGAACGGTTGACTCAGGGCAACGACTGACGGCCGAGAATTCAGCTCCACAGCGGGCCGTCTTGCTGGAAGCGCCCTATGATACGGGCGACGACGGGCGGCGGAGGCATGGCGAGAGGGTCCTGCACGCTCGCTGGCGACCTGGCCTTCACGATGCGGGCGCGGCGAGCATGTGGCTGAAGGTACCTGACGAGAGCAGGCTGGTTCCAACATGGTGTCCCCGTTCACTGGCGCGCCCTTGTCCTCGACACTGCGGGACTTGCAAGCGAAACGGCCGCCGTGCTCGAGGGAACCGTCGCCCATGGCCCCATGCATCACACTTCGCAGCTGGGGGTACCGTTGAAGGTACAGGGCCTGTCGCTGCACTCTCCGTCCCGCTCCATTGCGCAGCTAACCGCCAACACAGGAGGAGTCCCGCAGAGCACCCACGCGGCACAGGAAGGAGTCGAGTCGAGGACGACCACGCTGGCGAGAAAGGCCCTCCGAGGCGCAACACGACGACGAGATGGCAGGGGAGTCGGATGTCTCCGCCGCCGCCTGTGACGACGGCCGTGGCGGCCTACCTTGCCTACCTCTGCCCCCGCAGACAGAAGCACCCACGCACTATGGAGCTGGATGCAGAGCAATCAATCAAGCTTGCGCCATGCACGCAGGACGTTGCGGCAAGGTGGGGTCGGCCACCCATCACCACCGCGGTGAAACGCTTAGCACCGCCAGCTCATCAACGCGCGTCGTCTCCTGTGCGCCTCGGAAGAAGATCCGGATCCATCAACGCTGCCGAGCACGAGGGCCGAGGACCTCGATCCAATCCGCAAGCCCGTCTTCTGGTCATCCACTGCGACACCAAGGCATTCTCGCCATGATGCACCTCTGCACCTCGAGTCCTTGGTTACACGGCAGCGGCGGATAGTAAAGCAGTGCTTTCCTTGCGTCGTTTCCTTCTGTCATGACATTCTTGGAGCGCGGCCAAGGAGTACAGCACTCGCACTGTACTGCTATGGAATTGACGCCGAGGACCCATTGACGTCGCACATGGTCTATTTGCTTTGGACATGGCACCACAAGATGCGATTTCTGGTGCATACCATCTCCATACTTTGAGGCAGCAACACAAGACCCAGCTGTTAGAACTGTGCCTCAGTCAAGTACTACTAATCTCCACTCTCATTCCAACCACCCCAGGATTACTGCCTACGCATCAGTCTTTCTCGTTCTTCACAGTACGAGCCAGCAGCGCTTGCAGGACTAGCATACCCTCCGTCTTCGTACAACATCGCCACATAGGGCCATTTCGCAAATGGCAGCCTTCTCACTCCATCTGGTGTGCCGTAGCAACATGTTGCGGAGAGGGGAAGCAATCAATCACATCCGAGGATTGCAAGCCACAAAGACCTTTTAGGACGGGTGGACAGTGTAAAATGTGCATTCGTTGCGGCTTCACAACCTCCCTCTGCGCACAGCCCAGCAGCCCTACGTTCCATAGCTTTCAAACATGGCTTCGATGCCTCCTTTTGACTCCATAAACGCCCGTCGTGGTATCCCTAAGAAATGCTCTCGGACCGCTCACTCGCCCGTCTCACCCAGCGCATCCTAATACTTCTCGGCAACCCTCTTCTCTGCAGAAACATTAGCTTGTCTTCGCTCGCCCGGCTCAGAAGAACATACTCGCGGCTCCACCAGCCTGGAACGGCAGCAGGTTGTACCTCTTCTTGATCGTCACGCGGTGCCTGTCTTGGTCAGCCATCGGATCCCTCTACGTAGTCCCCCCTCCCGAGCCTCGCCATCGCCAGCGTCGCATTCGCAGTGGAGCGCAACGTAGACTACGACGGGCCGAGGGTTGGGTCGGAGCAGCGTGCGCACCTCGAATATGTGTCGTCGGGGGAGAAGCGCGCGGGGTGCGCAGAGTTGGCAATGCGGCCGTCGACCACCTTCTTCAGCGTGTAGACGCGCTTGCCCTGGGCGTCGAGCGTGTACATGAGATGCATCCTGGCAGCACGAATTAGCCTGACTTCCTCTTCCTGCTTCTTTCGCAATTTTCTTCTTCTTCACCGGGCGAGAGAACGAGGATGAATCGCTTACTTGGCGGATGTAGTTACGGACGTGCGTGGGCGTCTGGTCTGGTGTATGTGAAAGCGTGTTGCCGTTGCGTAGTGTAGTGTATGCAAGCTCGACTTTCTTTCCCTCGAGCCGATCGCAAAAATCCTAGCTCGACCGCGAAATCTTGGCGCCCGCCCCGACCCACCTGCCCGCACGTGACGGGCCTAAGCTCCACGACAGCATCATCTCGAGTCCAACGTCCACAGAATAGATACCCGGTCCACGACCCAAGCGCTGCCATACAGACCGCCCGAAATGGAGCTCCGAGTCGTCATTCTCCTCCTCGCGACACTGCTCGTCCAGACCGCAACCGCGCAGTTCGGCTTCTTCGACCAGATGTTCGGCGGCCAGCAGCAGCAGCACCAGCAACGCCAGCAGCAGCAGAACGTGCGCAGCGATTCGAGCTGGTACCAGGCACAGTACGAGAACGGTATGCCACCCTGCCCACGTTTCTTTTTCCCAATGCATAGCTACCTCGCATTGTACTCACGCACCCCCAGCACACTGCGACAAGTATCTCTGTCCCGGAACGCTCTCGTGCGTGCATTTCCCGCACCACTGCCCGTGCGCGTGGGAGAGCGTCGAGGATAAAGTCGAGCTGGGGGAGGGGCTCGCCGTGTGTGCGAGCAAGGGCGGGTACAAGGATGGGGAGACGCTGAGGAAGATTGAGTTGGCGAGGAAGGGGCTGCTTTGAGTGTGGGATGCGATGCGACACGATATGACATTACTGGAGCACGGTGTGACGGACACAAGGGAGGCGTATGGGTGCAGGGAGTGGTTATGGTTATGGTTGTGGATATGGATATGATCATGATGTTGACACGGATGGGGCGCGGACACCCAACCAACGCACCTAAACAGTTGGAGGGACTCACGAGGTCATGTCGTTAAATCGTTCAAGAACATTACCGGCCGCGCCTGCAGCTTGTATCTCCCCCGCCCTACCGGCTTGTACGAACGCCAGTACCAGACAACGCCGCGCACAGAAACAAGACGCAACATCCACTCACGACCTCTGAACGTACGTGTACCGATATCCCTGCTTTTCGCCCTCCGGCGCAATCCCCACCTCCTGCCGTCCCCACTCCCGCATCAACACTTTGCCCATGAACTCCCGCTCTCCCTGCATCTTCTCCGCCCACTGCCCGTCTCGCTTGTTGACCACCGTCTTCGCGCGCTCTTTCATGGCCCTGCTGAGCACAGCCGCGAGCCGCTCGTCCATGGCTTTGTTAATCGCCATGCAATCCTGCTCGCGCGTCTCTGCGTCTGTCTTGAGCGTTTTGTTCTCGTGGCGAAGGTCGTCAATTTGAGATTGAAGGTCGGCGACGGTCTCGGATTGTGATGTGGTTTCTAGGGTTTTGAGGCGTGCAGCTTCTTTGCGGAGAGACGACGTCTCTGACTTTAGGGTCTTGAGATTGGAAGCCTGTGTGCGGACGAGAAGGCGAAGGTTTTCGAGCTCCGCGTCCTTGGGATCGTCGTGCGTGGAAGACAGCACCGAGCTCTCTTCATCTGAAACATGGTCCTTTTCGTCCTTTCGCGCGGCCTCAACACGAAGCTGCTCTAGCTGTTGCATCGTCTTCTTGAGCTCTTTCGTAGCTCTCCTTTTCTCAGCGCGTTCCTGTTCGAGCAGAGCGCCGGCCTTGCGAATTGCATCCTCGGCATTATCGCGTACGCCCTCCATGCGTGCCTCCATGTCGTCGTTCAGATCGTCGTGCTCTGACTGCAGCTGGCTTAGCCTGCTCTCCACTTCAGCTTTGGTGTCTCTGAGCTTGCTGAGCCTCTTCTCGACATCAGCAACACGACGGTCTGCTTCAGCCCGTGCATCCTGGAGACGTTCATTTGCATCCTCCAGCAAGCCCTCAAGCTGTTCAGCATCGGTCCGGGTTTTAGCATTGCCACGATGTGCTTCAGCAAGTTGCTGCCGAAGCGATGAAGCTGTGGCCTCGAGGCTCTCGATGCGCCCCTGCGCCGTGTTCAGGCGCTGTTCGAGCCGCTCGCGTTCTTCAAATTGCTTCGAGGCCTCCTGGTTCTTCGATTTAACATCATTGCGAGCGGACTCGAGCTGGTTGCGCACGGACAAAAGGCGCGATTCCAAATGGGCGTCAAGCGAATCGGTCTCGTTGGCAAGCTGTTTGCTTTGCGCATCCTCTAACTCTTGGCGCAAGGACCGGATCTGGGACTCCAGTCCTTGCTTCTCTTCAAGCTGCTGGTCTTTGTACGCAAGCTTTTCTTGCGCGGATGCTACCGCCGTTTCCAAATGGTCGACGCGAGACTGAAGCTCTGATGCGCGCATCTTCTGAGATCGAATGGCTCCTTCGGAAGACGCATGGAGTGCACGGCTTGCAAGCGCCTCGTCGCGTGCTGATTGAGTGTCTGCTGCGGCTCTTTCAAGGTCGGCCTGCAAGGCGTTCGCAGATTTTTGCAGAGCAGCGAACTTTTGCTGCAACTCAACTACCTCGGTGGTTTGAATCAGTGTTTCGCCTTGTTCGATGGAGTGGTCAGCTTTCTTCAAATCGTGCAACTCTTGTTCGTGCGAATCTTGAAGCTCACGCAGTTCCCGCTCATGCGACTCTCGCAGCTGGCTCAGCTCATCCTTCACAAGCGCCAGGACTTCCCCACTCGAAGCCACATCGGTGTCCACAGTGCGCTTCGCTTCCTCCAATGCCCGCAGTTGCCGTTCGAAGTCTTCTCGTTGTCTCTGGAGTGTGGCACTGTTCTGCAACCGCAGCTCCTCGCCGAACTCGCTCAACTTGCCGTTGAAGTCCTCCTCCTGTGCCTTCAACTGGCCATCTATTGACGCACGACTCTCCTCTGCCTCCTGCCGTAGCCGACTGTTGTCTTCTTGTAGTTTTTCGATCTGCGCTTTCTGCTTGTATGACCCAGTCCGCGCATCTTCCAGATCTGAACGTGTGTAAGAGAGCAAGGTCTCAAGCTCTGTGATTCGCGTCTTGGAAGTATGTTCTTGCTCTCGCAGACGCGATTGCAGCTCCTCGACTTGCCGTTGCAGCGATGCTCGTTGATGCTCGGCGGTACGTTCTGGGTCATGATGGATAACCGTTTCTTGGGTCGGCTTTCGCGGGGTATCAGAGTCCTCGACCGTCGGTTGGAGCGACCGCGCTCTTACGGGGGAAGGGCTTGGGACTTGGAGCATGTTTTGCTTAGGGATGCGGAGCGGCGTGGACGT
Source organism: Karstenula rhodostoma CBS 690.94 (assembly GCA_010093485.1). Lineage (NCBI taxonomy): Eukaryota > Fungi > Ascomycota > Dothideomycetes > Pleosporales > Didymosphaeriaceae > Karstenula > Karstenula rhodostoma. The sequence continues at coordinate 1,092,895 of MU001495.1, read as the reverse complement.
GAGCACGTTGCCTCCGAGATCTGAATCCGGCAGTGCACTGAGGTAACTTCTGACCTTTTCGTCATTCTCCATGGACGCTTCTGAAGGCGCTTTGCTGCTGGAGCGGCTCTTCGCGGTGCCGTTGACGCGTGTTGCCGTTGACGCTGGATGCAGGTCTGCCTCAGACTCGCTATCGTTGTGATTTCCCTCCCCCGCATTGGCGGCTTCCGTCCGTACCTGATCGTGTCTCACGGTGGTATTTGCCTTGGTTTCCTTTCGCGACCGGATCTGTTGTGCCAGTGGAAGGTCGGCTGTCATCCAATAAGTCATATTCATTGTGAAGTCCTCTGGCCCTTCAATGTCGCTGGTTTCAACCACATCCACCTTCGGCTGGTGCTTGTCGTCTAGTTCGGTAGATTCAAACGTCGAGTTGAGGCCCAGTGCGTCGAGGTCCATCTCGTACTGTGACCCGCCTTCCGAAGTGTCGCGCCGCGGACTGTGTTGAGGAGATCGCCACCGCGTAGGACTCGCCGTGTAGGATGAGTGTGTTCGCGCCATGCTGCATAGTATGCGGTGTCGTATGTGCGGAGGGTAATGTCGTGGGCGGAAGCTGCCGATAAGAATTGGTGGTGTTTGTTTTGTTGATCCCCCAAGCGCAGGGTACTTCGGACGCGATCGATTCTAGCGCGTTGGCACGTGCGCCTTTCCCCATCATCGCGGAGGCGTGCCTGGACAAAGTGTATTCCTTTGTCTCTGACTGCGCTTTTACATGATTTACGCATGTCACACTGCTCTACCACTGCTCTACCACTGCTCTACCACTGCGCCACATATCACTGACAGCTGATCATCACGAAGGACGTGCTTTCCGTCGTGCATTCGGGAGCACCTCAGCCTTGTTACGGTGTGTTTCGGCTCGGCTTTACCGTTCACCGCAGGCCCGCTAGATGTTGCCTGTACTGTGTAGAAGCAGCGGGTGCACGAGTGTCTGTTGCATCCGATGCCGATAGACCCGTGGACAGCCCTACACCACAAACTCGCTGCGGCACAGGTCGACCTATCACATCAATATGGCGCAACCTTTACCATCCAGTGGTCACGCACGGCACGCCAATCAAGACGGCTTCGCGCGCTAATGGATCACGTTTCCTCTTGGCCTCAGGGCGAGTCAGTGAAGTGAGCAGACATGGTCGAAGCATTGTTTTTGGGCGTATCTCTACCCTTTCAACGCAACATCTCCCCCCAACATCCACCAGCTCCGCGCCGAGGCGCTTGACCAACCGACGTTATCGAATTCTCTGCCAGGCGAACGTTCATTTGGCCCTGCCGCCCCCACCGATTCCCGCTAGCCCTCCTCCAGCCAAGTTTGCTTTTTTCTCACCGTTATACTGGCCCAAAATAGCAGTTGGATGATAAGCGAGACCGGGATGCGAATCCCCGTTGCTCTTGACCATTTCATTAATACGGATACGAGGGCATCGTACAGTCCTTCGCTTCCCCTCTTTAGTTAAAATACTTCCACGGCGCTCCTGCCCGCGAAAGCATCGCTCGCCGCACCTCATGTTCAGATAACAAGCGATGCTACTGCAACAAATACAGTCGCCATCTATTCGTACAACGAAAGGGATAAGCCGGATGCGTCGGAGAGCGACATGACGTCGAACGGGACCTCATGGTCTTTTCCACCAGCGCTCAACGCGACCTTTGTGCACGACTTTTATGACCAATATGCTCTGGCTCACAACGGCACTGAAGACGACAACGGCGTCATCTCGCTGCTACTCGCAGCTGTACAGAATCTAACGTTAGAAGATCGTGTCGATTCCGAGTTTCAGAACGAGGGCTGGGGTGGGGAAGACGCAGTCGTCACCGTGGGAGATACCATTGATGGTGGATTCAAAGACGCGGAACTCAGGGTCCACGGATTGAATTGCGTTCTATGCAAAACAGGGCGTGGACTTGGGAGCGTCGAGAACGCATGTTCTAATTGTTCGTACACATCCCGGGGCAAAACCCGCGCATTAATTTTACGTTCGGTCTAACATGGGATAGACACCGAAGGGGACAATATACAGTATTATGCGAAGAGAGAAGGACCTGCCGGCCTATATCTGGACCTGCCGGAGCTCGATCAGTACTCGAGCCTTCCAAATGAGACATGCGGTCTCTGTATCTTCAGTCTCCCTAACGAACCCGGGTCCCTCCACTTTCAGGACTATTCAGTACCGTTCCTTGTTCAGAAACAAGAAGCTTCACAGAGAAAGGTCTTCAACGGGTCCTATCCGACTGGTATCGTTGCACCACGATCATCGTCCGCCGCCTATCCTTCGCCGCCTTCAGGAGCGTCTTTAGGAAAACTGAGGCAGGATGACACCTCGAAGAATCCCAATCTAATCGTCGGCGTTGTGGTCGGCGTGCTAGCTGCTGCATCAATAGTTATGGGATTATTAATTTGGTTGTGGACAAGAAGGAGGGGCAGAAAGAACCCTTATGATTCTGCAGTGGATATACGGCTAGCAACACCTCAGCCTAGAGATGGGGGACCGCAAAGTGTTCCTCTACAGCAAGTTCAACCTGTAGTGCGAAGGCCAGACAGCGCTGGCGATGTTCCGCCGGCTTACCATGAAGTCGTACGCGCAAAGGAAACTGAACCTTAGTGGCTGTACAGAAAATTGTGGGCATCAGATGACATCTCGCAACTGGGACTGGGAGAACATGTTTGGGGCAGACGCAGAGACATCGGATCCTGCGATCTACTTCGGCGTTTTTTGTACACGCTACCTGATATCAATCACCAATGCGATACCCCAGAACCATATCTTCGTACATTATGAATTTTTTATGACAAAAGAAGCAATCGTACAGCACGTTCCCTTGCGCCCGAAGTACTTCAAGCCCGATTGCGACTGTGTGAGCAAACTTGTGTGCAGTATTATAGCTCCTTAATCATCCGCTTATGGCGATGGTTTAGCTTATTTTTGAGCTGTTAGCTAGGGGAAGCACCTTTTTGTCAACATTTTTGTCTACACACTCGATAACTCGATATTTTTGTTATTATTTCCCTCCTGATGGCGATGGTTTGCTCGTTTGAACGCGGCCGCGGAATCTTTCTCGATACTTCACAACAGATCATGCATCCTCAAATCAACGTTCTCAAGATCGTCGACGCCTGCTTAAAAATACTTACGGCTTACAAACAACCAGTTGCGTACGGCCGTACCTCAGCCCCAATAACCAAACCACGCATCCAGCAGCATATCATTAGCACCTCATACAATATACTGCTTTGTAATGCATACGTGCCGCTCTGCTCCGCGGCCTTCCCACCGCATAGGACGCTTATTCGGCTAGCTTAACCGCAAGCGCACCCGACGGAGAACCCCAACTCCAATATTCCCAGCACCCCAGCCAATGACGGCGGTGGATATCACGATGCTTCCTGCACGCAAGTGGAGGCAGCTTGTCTTGCCGGTTGTCGGTGTGGGTAAGGTTAAGTATCTGGGGTGCCCAGCGCGTGGGGAGATGGGAATTGAGATTGTACCATTCGTTTATTGTGAGCGCTCTGGATTCGGATTATTCCCTGAAAGCAATCCCATGGTATAAGCATGCGCAGGGCACTGAGTTGTAATGAGTTATTCTAGTAAGGAAATATCAGACGTAGAGAAGGGCGCGCAACACGCAACGGAGGAAGGCGGGGAAACAACCCAGTTTTCCAATCACAACGTCGGCGAGAAAGCCGATGCCAACGAAACAATCAGACACCACGCGGCGCCCTCGTCACCACCACAGGAAGAATACGAAGAGGTGGAAATTGAGCGGGTACCAACGCATCGCTCTCGCGCGGTGTCAACAAAACCAAATGCCCTGAAGCAAATCACGAAGACGATAACCGCACGCTCCAATGCGTCGGTTATTGATCCAGGTCCGCCGCCGGACGGAGGTGTCAAGGCGTGGCTGCAAGTCTTTGCGGGCATGCTGGTTATTACGAATACGTGGGGCATGACGGCGACGTTCGGGGTGTTCCAGAGCCATTATACGACGGAGTTGGGGATGGAGCCGAGTGCTGTGAGTTGGATCGGTAGTATGCAAATGTTGGGGCACTTTGGGCTGGGTAAGTGTCAATCATACAGCCAGATTTCGGGAGTCTGCAGACGTGCAATGCTATGTGATGCTCCAGGATGACTCATGTTCTGTGTGGATTGAACGGACAACCGACATGATGTCCTACCGTCCAAAAAGTACAACGCTAACTCACCCCCAGGCATGTTTACCGGCCGTGCCCTCGACGCCGGTTTCTTCCACTGGGTCGTCGTCCCCGGCATGCTCCTCTCCGCCCTCGGCATCTTCCTCACCAGCCTCTGCAGTACATACTGGCAGTTCTTCCTCGCGCAGGGCCTCATGAACGGTATCGGAAACGGCTGCCAATTCGCGCCCTCCATGTCCCTCGTGACGACCTACTTCGCGCGCAACCGCAGCGCCGCCCTCGCCGTCATGGCCTGCGGCTCCGCCATCGGCGGCCTCCTTTATCCCACCATCGTCCGCCAACTCCTCCCGCAGCTCGGCTTCCCATGGACCGTCCGCGTAATGGGCTTCATCATGCTTGCCGTCGGCGCCATCTACAGCTCGCTCCTCCGCCCACGCCTTCCACCCCGCCAAAGCGGTCCTCTATTCGAGCTCAGCGCCTTCCGCGAGGCGCCATATACACTTTACGCCATCGGCCTCTTCCTCGTCTGCCTCGGTGTATACTTCGCCTTCTATTACATCTCCGCGTACGCCGTCAATGTCATCGGCGTCTCCTACGGCACCTCGATCAACTTGATTCTCGTCCTCAACGGCATAGGGCTCCCCGGCCGCCTGATCCCGGGGTACATCGCGAACCGCTGGCTGGGGCCATACAACACGCTCATCCCGCTCACCTTCATCACCTCTCTGCTCATGTACTGCTGGGCAGCCGTCAAAACAAAGGCCTCGCTCTACGCATTCACTGTCCTGTATGGCTTCTTCTCCGCGGGGTTCCAGGGCTTGTTCCCGGCGGTGATGGCGAATCTGACGAAGGACCTGAGTAAGGTGGGGACGAGGAATGGGATGGGATTGAGTGTGGTGGGGTGGGCGAGTTTGTGTGGGCCGCCGATTGCGGGGGCGTTGATTCAGAGGGGGGGCGGGGATTATTTCACGGCGCAGATATGGGCCGGGACAGTGATGTTGGTGGGGAGCTGTACGATTTTGGCGGGGAGAGTGTGCATTACAGGGTGGAGGCTCAGGGAGAGGGTTTAGTTAATCGAGGAGACGTTTGGTTTTGATGTGCGCGCGTGAGGGTGTTAGGGGGTGGGTCAGGGATTGGGGTTTCTGTATCAGGGTGGGATTGTGGCACCTAATGAAACAGAAAGGTGCTCTATGGAGAGAATGTTAGTGCTGAAGAGCATAAGAGGGGCTCTTGCAACGGCTAATGGTACTGAAGGAGGAATTTTGCATAGACATCAACTGCTGGGGTTTGAAGTGTGACCAGCCTCTCAAACAATGTTAAAAGCTCAGATGAAAAGTGCACGCTAGAGACACCATGCGTGAAAACAGTGGTAGAACGGAATGCGGTGGCAAACTGGTGGGCAATGAATTTTCAAGTTTAGAAACTGAAAAGTTGTAAAGATTGAGGAAGCCAAGATGCAGTATTGCACCAGGGAGTGATTGTTCTGGAAGAACCAAAGCGATGGAAGCCAAATTACGGAGGGCAAGTGATCGAAGAAAAAAACCGATAGCAACAATGTCAAACTACAGAACGCGTCAATAAACACAACAAAACAAGATAGAAAATCAAGATGTGTGTCCAGTAAATCTTCCACCAATTACCATTAATCATAAAAGAAACTTGCTCTTACAAACACTGTTTAATCGAACTACCACTCTATACAGAGTGTGTAGTGATGTTGACCATGTACTCAGCCCCATAGCCACGGCCTAGCGTCAACTGGGGCCGGGCCCCGAGTAGGATCTGCCTCCCGTCAGCCTTGTGACCCCCAACAAGCTGGCTCCAACGTAGATTTCCCCGAACTCTTGGAAGGACCTTAAGCTTATCTGATCATCCGAGTCCTCATTTGGCAGTCAAGTACAGGCTTTGGACATGCAAGTCCGCGGTTGGAGCGGCTACTGGCTGCTGCCTAGATCTCAAGGCTTCCATGCACGCGTCGTCCCGCAGAATGGTTCCTTGGATGGTTCCTTGGATGGTTCCTTCGTAGTTCCTTCGACGCGCGTATCTGGTGGCGGGTGCGGCACGGGTATGGGGGTCGGGGGAGCTTTGTCATGGTGTTTGGCGAGCGGATGGTAAACTACCCCAGCGGGGCGGTCATAAGTTTAAAGGCCCATGTCGTCTTGCGTAAATTTCATCCCCGTGAGAGGGCGGAAGTCGTATTCATGGATCCATGTCGGCGATGGTGGTGTTGTCAATTCACAGTGGTTTGGCAGTGGTCTTCCAACACCCGTTTAGCCGAGGGCGTAAGATCCGCTGGAAGATGTTCCACCGCTAGATGAACAGGAGTGGTTTGCATCTATGGGCTGTCCGCAGCTCGGGCACTTGGGTGGTGGGGGAAAGCTACTCTGCATTATGCCCATTGTGAAGGTTTCAATGCAGAAACAGATGCAAACTGAGACGGTGTATTGGTTGACTGAAGCGTGGGAGTATTCTGAGAGACAGGAGAAGGGATTCTGAGGGGTATTGAAACATGAATAGCTGGATGAAGAAGCAAGAGGCTGTTGTTCTATTCAGTATCTTTGTGATAGTGAAAGCGGTCGTCGATATGGTGTCTCCACTGTCCCGGGACCCATTGAGGACATTTATACAAACCCAAATCCATGGTGCCATTCCCAGTAAGAATACCACAGTGACAACGCGTGGGCCGCAGAGCCAATACCTGAAACATGGTTCATTGAAAACGCCTGCATGTCAGTGCGGGATGGGTGGGCCGGCCTGGAGTGGTAGCTGGGCCGTTGGCCTGGGAAGCAAATACGAGAAGAGCCAGTCATTGCGCACCGCCACGAGAAGGTCGAGAGAAGGTGAGGATTCAGTGTTAGTGTGGAGGGCTAAGCTATTGGCCGACCTCGTGTGGGATCGATGGGGCGCTCGGACCCGCGTCGTGCTATACTTGGCTGCGCTAAGCCGCAACTGGCGATGGCCGTTCGGCCGCCAGCACGGTTCGACGGCGTCGGTCAGCGATACGTCACTGGAGAATTCACGCGGCGCGTCTTGCAGCTAGACACAGCGCACGCCGCGCCATGATAGAGCACCCATCGTAGTAGCAACAATGGCCTCGGTGAGCGACGTGATTGCGCTTGTGAGCTCGGTGGCCCTGCGCCTGAGCGTGTATATCTTTCTGCGCTGGGTGAGTAGCTCGCGACTGACTCCGATTCCGTCCGCCTGCCTAACTCCACTCCACTCCACCCCCGTCCAATGTATTGTCTAAGCGGAAACTGACTATTGATTACCACAGATACCTACATCTGTCAGTCTACACTCCCATCGAGCATACCTCGTATTCTAACGACAGGAATGACAGATCGTACCGCCTCTCGCTACCGCTCTGGCCCTGGTCTACATTCCCTCCTTCTTCATAAGTCTCCAGGATACTGCGCCATACAAAATCATATCCGACGAGCTGAACATCATCGTAAAGGAGGCAGTCGACCTCAGTGACTCCGAGTCCTCTGAACGCGCGGAGCTGCTCGGAGGCGCAGACGACGGACCCCTGCAAGAGCTGGACGTCGAGGAGGAGATTCAGTATGAAGAGCGCCAGCCAAAAATCCTGCGGACCCTGCTCACTGGCAGGCCGAGTCCGTCATCCATCTTCTGGAGCTGGGTTACGTTCGGCATCAATGTAGCTCTGCTGGCCATGACGTTAGACGTCATCTATCGTGCCCAGATATTCCATCCCCATCACCATGCAAGCTTCGGCCGCATAGGCTATGTTTCTGACAACTACGCAAACATCCTTGTCCGAGAGCCGTATGCATATGACGTGAAGGTGCTATACCGGTCAATCGACGAGTACGAGCGGTCATGGATGCAGAAGACCATCCAGTCAAGCCAGCCTGAGTACTGGCTGACGGGTGACACCGACTTTACCACCAACATGAAGCTCGATCGTAAGTTTCCCCAGAACAGACACTGTCACAACCTATACTCACTGCTTACTCATGTGTAGACCTGCGTCCGAACACTCCCTACGAATACGTCATTGAGACCTCCAGTGGTAACACCACAGGAACTTTCACCACCCCGCCACGACCAGGACACCTGTCTGCTTTCAGAGACAACAAGTACACCTTCCTCCACTCAAGTTGCATAAAGCCACGTAAGTCTATCAAGGAGAGGGTACCATGAAACAAGGCATGCTCACTGTATCTGCAGGCGTACCATATTCACCATTTCAACATCCTTTGCACTTCCCTGGATTCGCTCACCTGGCTCGTTGGATCCCGGAACTGAACCCATATTTTATGCTGTTTCTGGGAGACTTCATCTACGCCGACGTCCCGCTTCAACGAGGCAGAGATGCAGAGTACTACCGCCGCGAATACCGACAAGTCTACTCCTCCCCTGACTGGCCCTCCGTCAGTGAGAACCTCCCATGGATCCACGTCATAGACGACCATGAGATCCAGAATGACTGGAACGGCAACATGACCGGCGTCGCCGTGCCCGCTTATGACGCCTTCCAGCACTACCACGCAGCCGCCAACCCCCCAGCCCACAGACAAGGCCATACGTACTTTAGCTTCGTTCAAGGCCCCGCGGACTTCTTCCTTGTCGACACGCGCGCCTACCGCAGCCCCGAGAACTCTGACCCCAACGACGCCGCCAAGACCATGCTCGGCGACACACAACTCTCCGACCTACTCTCCTGGATCGCGACGCCGCCTCCACGGGGTGTCCACTGGAAGATAATCGTCACGGGAGTCCCCTTCACAAAGAACTGGCAGTTCGGGTCCGAAGATACCTGGGGCGGGTACCTCGTCGAGAGGCGCCGGATCCTCGAAGCCGCATGGTCGCTCTCATCTACACACGGCGTCGGCGTCGTCATACTAAGCGGCGACCGCCACGAGTTCGCCGCGACGTCGTTCCCGCCGCCCAAGGACTCGGACTGGCCCGTCAGCGCGACGGTGCACGAGTTCAGCACCAGCCCGCTGTCCATGTTCTACCTGCCTTTCCGCACGTATAGCGAGGTCGACGACGGGGACGTGTGCATCAAGTATCTGCCGGATGGGAATAGCAAGTTTGGCGCGGTGGAGATCACGGCGCCCGAGACGAGCGAGCAGAGCTTGCTCAAGTATCGGTTGTTTGTCGATGGGGAGGAGACGTGGACGCATGTCATTTCTACGCCGTCGCTGCGGGATGGGAGCAAGAGGGCTAAGGACGCGGTGTGGAATTGAGTGCAGGGGAGGGGGAAGAGCGGGACATGCGCTTCTTTGCATGAAGTGTGTTCACTAGGGTAATTCTGTATTTTCTAGGATAGGGGATATGCACTGGAAGCACGATTGGCAACGGATTGGAACACTGGGAGCTCGGGTCGTATGCACCATTCAGTACGGCAGCACTTCAACACGATGCGACAGCAGAAGTTGGATAGAAACGCGAGTCAGGTTTATGTAGCAATAGCAATAGCGCACACCACAGTAGAATTATGTAGATATACCGTCGATAGTATACTCCCGCCTTGAGCTGTGTGAAATCTTGTGTGTTTTGGCACCCCACCGAGTTCCTGCACGGCGTTTTGCCGCGGCTTGCGAAGAGCCAACAATCGAGTATACTCCCGCACACCCTTCGATAGTTAAAACAATAAAAGCGTGGAGCCTACGTCGTTTCGGATGTCAGTGCTGCCGTGAATGTCACGATGCGGTTGTGCGGTCGCGGTGTGGCCGAAGGATCGACGTGGAGCGAGGGCTATGAATAGGTACTTAGGGACCTGAACGGCGTGCACGTGCGCTCGATAGCGTCAACGAAGATTGGGTACCGGTAACCGCCAATGGGAATGGGACGGCCCAACGGAACAACTCTGCTCGCCGCGAGAGAAAAATGGCAGGTCACGAGAGGAATTGGGAATGGGGTGGATGGGGAGGGGAGGGGAGGGGAGTATTGGTGGCGGTATGGAGGCAAATGGAAGCAGGGAAGTGGGACGCGGCTTGGGGGTATCGTGGTGTATCGTATTGTATTGTATCGCAAAGCAAGTCGCATACGCATGCTGCGAACAGGTCCAATCGCGACGCGGCGTGGATAGAAAGTAGGTTCGAGAAGAAGCCTACGCACATTGAAACGTATCTATTCACCCCCATTTCCTCCTCGCCTTCTCCTCATCCTCCGCCGTCCACTCTACCGGCAACATCGCAAATACCAAATAGCTCGTGTGCGTCTTGATCTCAGGCTCCGTCCTACACACGAGCCTGCCCTCCCTGAACAGCGCTCTGCTCTCGGACTCCTTCTTCGCGCGCTCCAGCCGATCGTGCTTGCTCGGCGGCAAGCCTTCGGTTTTCTTCTTCAGGCCGTCGGCTTCCCCCTCACCAGCAGGTGCCTGCTCCCCGCGCTTCTTCGCCTCCGCGCGCCGCATAATCTGCTCCTGCTTCTCCTTCTGCAGCCCGTGGAACACCTTCGCGCGGTCCTCGACGTCGCGCAGGCGCTGGACGGCTTCCTGGACGGTCGCGGGCGACGGGTTCGCGCCGCGGAGTCCTTCCTCTGCGAGCCCGACGCGCTCGCGGCGGACTTCCAGGCGCTTGTGCTCCATGGTGAACATCTCGATGTCGAGCCAGCCGTAGGAGCGCATGGCGGCGACGGTTTTCTGGACTTGCTCGATGCACGGGGAGAAGGTGCATATTCTAGTTGTGGTTTTGGGGTTGAGCGGCGAGCGGAAGGGTTTCGGTGGTCGGGGTGCAGAGGTGGTTGTGGGAGGCTCGGCGGTGTCTGAGGCGATAGATTTGACGACTGCGGGTGGAGGAGGCGAGCGGGTGAGGTGCTTGAGTGCGAGCCAGGGTGCTGGCAGGTCGAGGAAGATTACGTCGGCGTTAGGTGCGTTTTCATTCTCTGCGTCGACGCAGAAACCGTCGGCGTAGACGTCGCGGTTGGTGACTGTGACAAGGGGATCGAGGCCGTGAGAGACGAGCTCTTCTCTTAGCTGCTCGGCGCGGGGCTTGTGGTATTCGAAGCTGTAGACGTGGCCGTGGCGCTGCTGCCGTCTCCTTCTCTTGCGTGAGGTTGTACCGTTCACTTCCTGCTCGTCCTTCTCCTCTGGTTGTTCCAGCCCGGGGTAGCCATTGAACACGGTCCTTGCCACGGCATGTGTGAAGCTGCCACTGCCAGCGCCTGCCTCAATGATGTGGTCCCCCGGTCGCAGGCGCATCTTCTGAATGATGAAGCTGTAGTCCGGTGTGTACACGACCTGCGTCCTGTGGGGCAAACACAGCGTCCAAGTCTCTGGTGTTGGCGGCACGAGATGCGCAAATCCACTGCTCGCCGTCGTTGCGGCCTTCACAACACTTCTCACAGGCTCTTCACTGCGAGAAGCATCCTCTGCTGCATTTCCCTCGCCATTGGCTTCGCGCTTCCTTTTCTTCGATCTACCGCCGCGCGAACCCGTATCCACGACCGAGGCGAGGATCTGTGTGCCCCAAGGCTTGCCGATGAGACTGCTGTGCGTGAAGCTGCCGAAGCGGGTGTTCACGACATTTCCCTCGGCGTATTCAGTTGAGGATGCATCGGAGAGCACAGTGGGAATAAGGTGGTCGCGCTTCAGCTGGAGGATGCCGAGGCTGTGGGCGGATGAGCTCGCGCCGGGGTCGAGGAAGGGTGAGACTGCAGGCGCCATGGTCGTCGTAGGCGCACCTGGACGCGGTCAAGCAGCTCGACGCGATCACGAAAAAATCGGGCGGGGCAGCAGCGCAGCAGCGGCCTTGTGGGGGCCCAAGGATCAGATTGCGTGGTCCGCGCGCTAAGAGCAATCTGGCACCTCACAACGCTCACGCTTTCGCTTTCGTGCAATATCCCACTACCTACCCACCCTCGCCTTTCCTTCACCCATTCGCGCGTCCGCCCTCGTACGGCCTGACGCTCTCTTCATCGGAAATCAAGAGAAGGACTTGCGATACTGGGACGATCGAAGCTCGTGCGGTCTCTTGCATCGTCCACGTCTAACAACCAAGCCCAGATTGGGATTCTGCGTCACCTGACCTGACTCACACCTGTCCGTCGACGGTACGGTTGTCGTGCACCGACGCAGGGACTGAGCCACTGCCTTGGCTTGCTGCTCGCCTCTACGGCCTTTCCTCTCCCCCCTTACCTTTCCTCTCTCCTGAATGCTCCTGCATTCTCCAGTCGCCCGCTTTTCACGAATTACGATCACGACACTTCGATTCACCACACCCCTTCGACACCGCAGCACCATGGCACAGCAACCTCCCTGGCAGGAGCCGCGTCCCGGGGCACCCTCTAAGCTGGTGCTCTACAATTCCCTCACCAAGACCAAAACGCCGTTTCGGCCTATCGACCCTGAGGGCAAGAAGGTCACATGGTACAGCTGCGGCCCGACAACCTACGACTACAGCCATCTAGGTCATGCAAGGTAGGAGAAAATCCCCCCTACACCAAGAATGAGTTGGCTTGCCGCCTTGACTTCATTCTGCTTTCACGCATCGAATCGATCTTCCCGCGCACCTATAGATCGATTCCGCGTTTTTTACTCCACCATTCTATCTACAGACCCTAACGATGCCCAGAAACTATGTCTCGAACGACATTCTCCGCAGAGTAATGAAGGACTATTTTGGTTTCCAGGTGCAGTACGTGCAAAACGTGACGGACATTGACGATAAGGTTCGGCCATACAGACCCAAATTAGCTTTATTCTTTGAACAGCTCCAACTGACTCGATAACAGATAATTCTCCGTGCAAGGATGCAACATCTTTTGTCTGAATTCCGATCACAGCATCCTCAACTCACGGCTGATGTCCTCACCACCACTCTCAAAGCGTTCCATGCATACGCAGCAAAAAACTTGCCTCTGCTCGCTCCCGGACTGAAACCTGAAGACTTCAACTCCGAGTACGCGGAGAAGTATGGCCTGGTCCTCGCCGGCAAGTCCATGGACGGAAATGGCCCCCCTGGCGACAAGGAAGCCAAGATCAAGATGCACATCCAGGTCCTTGGCAAGGCAGTCACCGCGTTGCTTTCGCCAATCGAGGACACCGCCAATTTTTACGACAACGCCGACGATGTGCTGATGCCTTATCTGGACTCTTTGTACGGCCCCTCCATCTCTAGCAGCGACCATGGGATCTTCAGTGCCCTTGCAAAGAAATACGAAGATCTGTTCAACGAAGACATGGAATCGCTGAATGTCCTCGCGCCAGACGTGACAACAAGAGTCTCCGAATACGTTCCGCAGATAGTTTCGTTCACCGAAAAAATTGTCGAACGGCAGTTTGCCTACCAGACCGACACCGGAGTGTATGTCATCTGCGATTAAGGATGTGGCGTATGCTAATACACATCAGGTACTTCGACATCACCGCGTTCGAGAAGGTCCAGGGCAATCATTACGCAAGACTTGAACCGTGGAATAAACATGATAGTAGCCTCCTGGCAGAAGGAGAAGGGGCATTGTCGACGAAGTCTGGTAAGCGCTCGGAAGGTGACTTCGCTTTATTCAAATCGAGTAAAGCAGGCGAACCTGCATGGGATTCGCCATGGGGGAAAGGAAGACCCGGTAAGTGCATTGGGGGTACAAGTTCTGGATGCCAGGCGCAAGCAATGTTAGAGTTTCTTGCATATTGCTTGCGTAACTCTAGCTCAGCTCAACCCTATTCCCTACCATCCCCTTCACTTCGGTACAAAATCGCCATGTCTTGGACAGACATTTTGTACGTAAACCCGTTTCCATAACTCAGCTGACTTGAGTATAGGCTGGCATATTGAGTGCTCTGTGATGGCCTCAGAGACGTTAGGCTCACAGATTGACATCCACAGCGGCGGCATTGACCTCTGCTTCCCTCACCATGACAATGAGCTTGCGCAGAGTGAAGCCTATTGGTCAACGGGTAACCAGTGGATTAATGTAACGTCTAACCAAGTCCTGCACATCATGTTTCGCTGCTGACCTGCTGCCAGTATTTCCTGCACATGGGTCACCTGTCTATCGCAGGTTCGAAGATGTCAAAGTCATTAAAAGTATGTTAAAGGTGTACAAAAGAAGCAGGGCCTTCCTACTAACGAGCTTAAGAACTTTACAACTATTCGAGATGCGTTAGGACGTGGCGATTGGACTCCACGAAGTCTCCGTATTATATTTTTGTTGGGCGGTAAGTCTGGGTACCGGTGTTGCTGCTACATGAGGATATCTTGTGTGTCTACCTAGGACATATGATAATTTTCTCCTTAGCTTGGCTGAGACATCAGCAGAGTACCGTTACTCCCCTCATTTGAGACATAGACTGACTTGGTACCCTAGGCTGGCACGATGGCATCGAAATTACGGAGGACATGAAAAAAGCAGGCGCCAGCTTTGAAAGCTATCTGACGAACTTCTTCCTGCGCATCAAGGATCTCGAGATCCATCCCAACACAAATTCGACCGGCACAGAAGACGCCAAAGTCACGGCTGCGTTGGAATTGGCGAAGTCGAAGGTACATGATGCCTTGGCGGATTCATTTGACACCCCTGCAGCCCTTCGCGCGATTCGCAGCTTGATCGAAACTTGGAATACGACCGATAAGGCGGGACTCAGTGACGATGTTAGCAAAGAGCTTGGCGTATACATCACCAGGTTGGTACGAATCTTCGGTCTGGACGGGAAGGCGTCTCCAGACGATGGCGGTATCGGGTGGTCGGGCTCAGGCGTCGACATACCCGAGGAAGGAAAGGAATGGATCTATGCCGCATCTCGTTTAAGGGACGAAGTCAGACAACGTGCTATTGCGAAGGAACCCTTGTCCGTGGAGGCGATAGATTCACTCATCTCGAAGGACAAGCCCAGCAAGCAACAAGACGCAGCAGCCGTTCCCTGGGCTGAGGTCCTTTCGAAATTTCAAGAAGACCTGCTCCTCCTCTCGCAGCAAAAGGCGCAGGCGAAAGATTACCTCGAACTATGCGACGAGCTCCGGGACACGCACCTCTGGAGTAAAGGCGTGTATCTCGAAGACCGCACCAATGCACCGGCGATGGTGCGCCCTGTTAATGCCGAGCTGCGAGCAGAACGCGAACAGAAAGAAGCCATCACCCGACAGAAGGCTGAAGCTAAACAGCAGCGCGAGCGTGAAGAGGCGGAGAAGAAAGCTAAGTTGGTGGAGCAGGCGAAGATCAGCCCCAAGGACATGTTCAAGACGGAGGAGTATAGCGCGTGGGATGACGATGGTGTGCCGACGAAGGACAAGGAAGGTGCCGACGTACCGAAAAGCAAGGGAAAGAAGTTGCGCAAAGAGTGGGAGAAGCAGAAGAAGCTACACGAGGAGCATCTGAAAGGCATTGGCAGCTCATAAGTAGGGAGTAGTGTGCCAGCATAGATATCCGGTTCATTGCATTTGTCCACTCTCCAATCTGCTTCTAATAACGGGCTTGTTCGTGCGTCAATTTACCAACTTGCTGCACCATCTACTTGGGGTTTCGCTCCTAGGCGTCTAATGTGGGCCTATAAGACCAAGTTCTTTGTCAGGCGCGTTTGGACGCTCCTGCGCTTTCAAACGGCAGCAGGGCGAGCATTGCCCAGTTCTCAAGCCACGTGCTGCTCTACCCCATGAGGAAGCCCCCACGCCGTTGGGGAAAATGTAATTTTACCGTACAACTTCGCACTCACTCACCAACTGGTGAGCAGTGCCCCATACCGGCGCGTGAACCAAGGTCCGTCCGCTCCCCAACCAATACCCAGGACACGCACACTGCAATATCAAAATACACCACGTCTCCGCTCGGATTCAACGTTGGCCTCCGCCCTAACATAAAACCATATAAAAGGCACGCCACTCACTCACCCGCTCACACCTGCGCAATCCACGTCACCACACTTCGCACTTTCCACACCGCTCACGGAACACAAATCAACACTCACACACGCACCTCATCGACCACACCGAAAACATGCACAACCACTATCTCGGCGGCCCCACCCGGCCCAACCTCGACTTCTCCGACAACGGCTGGGGCCCTTTCTTGCGCCTCACTCCAGTCCCGAAGAAAGAGCAGGAGCGCGAGACCGGTCGTGCCTGCAGTGACATCGGCCACACTGTGGCTTCACCGGTTACGAAGTGCACTTGTGGGGGCCGCGCCGGTACCTCAACAGTGACCAAAGACAAGGTGGCTGCGACGGACGATGACGGACAGAAATTCTTGCTGCCGTTCACGCCGCTGAGGCTTGTTCCCGGGGCTCGCGAATCAGCGAGTAAAGTGGAGGGCGATGGAAATGTCGAAGAGGTGAAGAATGACACGAAGAAAGATCTCGAAGAGGGGGAGCCGGCTCCCGAGGCCAAAGAAGTTGCTGCCCCTTGAAGCAGCGACTGAGCAACGAGTGCACCGAGTGATGACGGTATCGACAAAGATGGTTGGTGGACATTTACGGTTTGCGAACGAGGGCGACATGACCCTCGAAAAACTGCAGCTCAAGGTGGAAGGCGGGATCGCGTTGGCCGTCAGGCAGTGAATCACGCTGAGGATAGCGGATGCTGAGGCGGGTTTTGTGCCTGTGTACGGATACCATGGTATACATTTGGGTTCACAGCTTTGGGCTTCTCGCTGTGTTGCTATGGACTAACGGACGTTATCAAGTGGAAATCAATTGAGCATGCAATCTGCATCCGCTACACATCTTCTTCTTGGCTATACGAGACATGCAGCAGCTCTCTTTGCAAGCTGAGTTCTACATCTGGTGTTGTTTCGAGCTGCTGGGTATTTGAATAGCGTGACCGGAACAGGACTGGTACCAGTCACACCACCTGCACAATGTGGAGAGCTAATCGAATCAGCAATAGCGCCCAGAGTGAACAATGCCACACGTGACGAGGATACCATACTTTTCACCTCGACCCACCTTATCGTTGAAGCCTTATCGCCCCAGGCAACACCGTTATATTCCGTTTGCTCGTGTTGTTATTCAATTGCCAATGACGTGCTGGTGCCTGGGGGCGTGTGCGCCTATAGATATTTTTCCCTTTCGGGTCAGTCTTGTTTTGCCTCTTTTTCTGTTCGACTGACAAACTTCAACCGCTCATATAATTCTACAAATCGCTGCGTACCAAGCGTCGTGGGTCGTGCTAATTCAACCAGGGTATCCACCACAATCACACATTTTTTTCTTTCACTCCAGAGACTCGCAAAACGTCCCTCGAAGTAGAAACACGCACAGCTGCTCACTACTGCCCGAATCGAACAATCGAACAACAAGAGCGCCTGTCACTCGTTATACTACAAACAGCTACCTACCAAGTACATAAAAACTTCCCCATTATCCAAACTACACTGACACAAGTCAGGGCAGTCGAACACCTCGAGCAACAACCCATCACCTCGATCTCGAAAATCCCCAGCAACCCACCACCACAACAATGTCTTCTTCTCCCGCTCAAGCCTCCAACCCCGCCAACGCCTCCGGCTCACCCACCAAGCGCGACTCTAACCCTTCCGCTCAATCTCCGGCCCAGAACGCCACCGGAGGCCACGATACCACACCCACTACTGCTGCAATCACCATCCCCCAAGCCCAGCCCATCCCCAAGCCGAAAGGCAACTTTCCCGCAGGCTGGCTTCACAGCGACAACAACACCAACAATGGCGGTATCGACAAAACGGGCTTCAGCATTCCAGTGGGCCGCCCTACGACCCCTCGGCGCCGCAATCGCAATGGCCTCACCATCAACACGGAGCGCCCGAATCCGTTTCTGAATGTGGGTGGAATGGCGTCGCCGGAGAAGACGGAGGAGGCGAGTTCGAAGATGACGACTCCGGCGGAGTCCCCCACCACGCCGAATTCCAGGATGATCTTCAAGATGGATGGGGTGGATGAGGAGAAGTAGGGGGTACTGGGGCTGGAAGGGGGAGAAAAGTGAATTTTGTGAATTTTAAGGCGTTTGAGTCTTTTCGGGCTTACATATGACAGCGTGAGGATGCTGGTCAATGGTACTTGAAACTTGTAGTTTTGTTAGTCTGACAATGTATCAATGATGTAAGAGTTGCAATGATTTTGCTGGCTGTATGGATCTGTGAGTTCAGTCTGGGTGTATTTTCGTAGGGTCTGAGTATTAACTGGATGTTCTGGGTGGGAAAGTTTGTTGAAGTTTTTTTGGGGCCCTACTGAAATTTCTTCGAGTCGTGTCAAGGGGGTTGAGTTATAACGGGACTAGCTGTGACTAGTTGGGAATACTGATTTGTGGCGATGAGACAAGATGGTACGATATCTTTGGTGTTTTATGAGGTACAATGTTTCAGAATACTGTGTTGACCCAGGGAGAGCAACGATGTGTGTTTCTAGCCGTTGTTCCAACCGATAAGAGCGTAATGGCACACTATTGGGATACATGAACATCATCTAAGCTGCCCAACTGTCTCAGCATTCACACTCACAATATCCTTCGTTTGTTTCCTCCACAGTCCAGTCGATCTCCTCAGGTCGGACATTGCCTGTGCGTCTTGCTGAGTCCAGAGCGTCAATCCATTTGCAATAAGTTGTTTCGCCAAAGGCTCTTGCCATCTCCCCAGGCGTTACACTTTTTTCTCTAATCATCAGAGGCACATGGCTTGATGTGCATGCGCTTGGGCTTCCGGGTCTACACCTTTCTCGAGGAGATATGGAACTGCCTCGAGGTTGACGTATCCAACCGCAATGTGTAGCAAGTCCCACCCACGAAGATCTTGTTCCTCACATATGCCACGCTCGATCCTAGGGTTGCACAATGCTTGCAGTGTTTCGATGTTCTTGTGAGCCACAGCACAGATGAGTGGCGTCCAACTCAATCTACGCGATCGGAGGCTTTGCATCGTACCGAAACGTAGTAGGATATTGACGTCATCTGCGGTACCCCATGCAGCGGCGCGATGGAGTACGGCCCATCCATACACATCCTGTGAGTTGAATTAAGAGAAAGAACGACTAGCCAAGATTGCGATGAACTCGGTCTGTTGCTCTCTGGCACGTGAATGGCCATACAATAAAGAAGCTGCCGTGTCACCTTTGAGATACAGCGTTTCCCCATGGACTCTTTTGGTGCGGAGGAGCTCTCGAGCAATGTTAGGTTGTCGCCTCCATGCTGCTCAGAGAAATTGTCTTCTGTTAAAGGATTAGAATTCACCCACGATGTCCATTGCAACAGGGAATCATACGATTGTACAGGGGCTCCGGCCTCGATCAGAAATCTTATCAGTCTCGTAGATCCGCTCTGAATAGCAACCTATTACCTTTTAGCGAGGGTTGGAAGCAGGTGTGTCTGGCGCTTACGCTGACTAGGGTCTCACGCTCTGCTATCATATCATTCGGAGCAGCCTCCATTTCCGAGAAAAGTGTTTGCACTGCCACAAGATCACCCCTCTGACAAGCTCCTACAATTTCAGAATCCACTGGTATGATGTTGACAAAATTCAAGCCACCGCATATAACTGATACGTTGGGCAAGAAGCCCCATATACGCCGCATCGATAGCGTTACCAGAACGACCATCTTTCCAGTTAACGAAGGAGTAGGCAGTCTCTCATATAGCTCATAAGCACGCTGGTACTCGTTATTGGATGTAGTCAGTTCCACTTGGCATTTCAGTAGAGTGTTCCAAAAAGCTCCGAGGACAAATGAGTAGTTGTGTCGAAACACGTTTGTTGATTCGACATCGGCTTCTTTGGCTGCTAGCACGAGGTCGTTGGTTCCTTGCTGTTGGAAACTTGGCTTGTTTAGCTGAACCTTGATTTCATCTAGGATCTGGGTTCCAAAAGTAGCCTACTCCCTGTGCGTAACAATATTCAGGCGCCTATAGGCAATCAACATTGAGCCTTTGGCAGTACTTAGCTACTTACAAGCTGGCTAGTTGCATTACGCAGATTAGTCGGTTTTCGACCCGCTCAAGCTGTTCAAAGACATCATCCACCGACTTGCGATCGAAAAGCGCCCACGCCAGCCGTGTCGATACCGGTGGCTTACCCACCGTCACTTTTGCACGTTCGCATAAGCTCTCGTGTATGGATGTGATGTCGTTATTTTCAATGTGTATCGCATGATGCATCAGCTGTAATTCCTCTGCGGGAAGAATGTTGTGCGATAGTTCTATATTGGTCAACCGTTCCAGGTACGTGAGTTCGAGAAAAACAAGAGAACTCTGGTTGCGCAGCCGCACAAGCTCTTTAGGCGCATCTCGGAAGTGGCGCACGAGTCTATCGGAAACCTTAGCAATGTCTTTTGTCAAAGCGACGAGAGACGCGACGGTGCTAACTACTTCCATCTCAGCGTTTTGCTCGGGTACATGTATTGAGGGCTTCCGTTTTATGAGATGGAGCTTCTCATTGACGAGGTCAATGAGGGAGGCGCAGCTCATTCAGCCTAACGATGCAGAGCTGCGTTTTTCACGTCGTGCAGAGGACTCAGCCTGACTCGGACAGCATTTTCATTGGATTTGCGTATTTGTGGATCAGGATCTCGAAAACACCGGGCCACTGTGTCTTCAAAAGTCCAAATCTCTCCATGGGTCAGTTACCTGTCCAACCGGAATCATCCTTGAGTCACGTCGAGTTACAATCGATGTCTCCATGCCTCCTTGCTCCCAGCTACGAAAGACACATTCAGCGCTGGACTTGCGTCGATGGGAAACCGTATAAGTTGAGGGATAATGGCCGAAAATTCTAGTGCCTAGTTTAAAATGGTGCACGACGGGAGAGACCTAAATCATACGAGTAAGGCTGATTTTGGAAGTGAATGTACAACCTGTAATTGCAGTAGCGCGTCATCAACCTATCTGGCTCAGCCACACGCGCGAGGCATATAGATTGACCACCAGAGACGTCAACGCCTCTCGGATATCTGAGCGTTCATTCTCTGGATTCTCAGCGTTAACACTTGGCTAACCAACCTTTAGCCTCGTTGAGAGCCCATCTGCAATTGTAATGTCTATTCATACGATGTTATTTCATTTCATGAACCCAATACTTGGATTGCGCATTGGCAAAGCACAACACCTTCTTGTCCCCCCTACTTCATTAAGCCACCCTACCTCATAGTGAATCTCTACAATATATATACTTGGATTCTACTGCAGTCCTCGGTCTTGCCCGTGCGATGAAAAGCAACCGAGGGATAACGGGTAAGATGCTCGTTAGCTGTCGTGAGTTACATATCTTCGGTAAGTTCAAGCTATACCCAATCCATGTAGTCATGGCTGGGGATTGACGCTAATAGGCAACTGCGTGGGTATTGGTTTTGTGGGAGCGGACGGTTGACAATAGACCACATCTGCCACTTTGTATAGCTGTGCGACGGAGAAATCTCTTGCAAAGCGGAATGGATGATCCCAAACGCAGATAAACAACCATTATTCCGATTACACAATCCTTTCTCTGACGAATGGTCCGAAGTGATCTCGTTGTGGGGTAAAGATATGTTAATGAAGTATGGATGTGACGGTGTTTGATAGTTCAAGTCCACGTTGAATAACCCGATTGCGTGAAAAATGTTTCAGTACCCTCCCTGTGAGGACCTCGGGAGCTGCCTTGGCACGTGATGCCAGGATAAGGTTTGTCGGACAGTGCACATCTAGCTTGCGATAGTTGTGGATTTGATTTGAACATTATCACTGGAAGCCAAAAAACGAGTTTTCCAGGCCACAAGGCTAAATCTTGGTGACGAGGCTGGGCACCGGTGAGGACCCCGCGACCACGACCGTTGTGGAAGTGGCATTCTATAGGTCAGCCTCGCGCGACCCCTCACTTTGTGCATACGCCACTTCATTTGGTCCAACACTGAGGTCGAAATGCTTTCGAGCCTCAGTACCATCCGAAATACTTATAGATTGGCTCAAGACGTTTTCTTCCACGGCCGCCCGAACTTCTGCGTCTCCCTGATCACTCTCCTGGCGGCACTGTACAGCATACCGACCATTTCAGCCAAAAACCGAGTTTTTGCTATCGTCGTGATACCCGTCCAGAGCTAGAAGCCTTCCACGGTGGCAGCCTGCAGTGCTTCGCCGCTTCGCGGGGCAAATCGGTAGCATGCGCTGCCCCAATTTCTCAAGTTGTTGCGATTCCGGTGGTACCGTAGGTAGAAGGGCAAAACTGAAGACGAGGCTACAAGGCTACCACGACCGGTGAAGCCACAGTCGCATAGCCACACCATGAGACAGTAGCCGGTGAAATTGCAGTGCAAAGTCCCCCAGCGGGCTGAACACCATGGGCGCTGTACAGGTGCGGCCGCTAAGCCACGAGAAAAGAGTCAGAGGAATGGAGTTGGCAACAACCGCTAGAGCATGGCTGTGTATCTAGCTGGCGAGTTTCCATAATATAAGAATGTGTTCGACTCTCGCACCTCGGATACATTTACACCTCCTATCATCGATATCTACTAAAGACCAGTATCACAGAAAGCCACTGGTCACATACCTTGACATCTCCACCTCACACTACAACCACATCTCATCTACCGCCAAGAAAAACAACTGTCTCCACCCAACTCCACCTCCAACTCCACCTTCAACTCCACCTTACACTACAACTACATTTAAGTCATCGGCAAGGAACGCAAGTCCCTGCACAATTCTTCTTTCACCTTGGACCATCAAATCCTGTCACAAGACTCCGCGCACAACGGCCGCTAGAACCACATCAATCATCACAACCACCATGTCCGGCGCCATGATCTTTACCTATGTGTGGGCCTGGGACGCGAGCGGAGCCCTTCGGTGTGACGAATACCAACCGCGTTGCGGTGGATACCCCCATTGTGGATGAAAGACCGTCAAAGAGCTACGTACGACAAAGGCAATACCGAAGGAGCGCCCCTTTGATGCGACGAAAACTACCCCTCAGTATGGCGAAAGCCTGTATTATGGACGAGAGCGCGTACTGGATCTCTTCTCGACAAAGACGAGGGAACATCATCTGTATTATATACGACGCCGAAGATCATTTTGTGTAAACAGGGAAGGTTTAATGTAATTATACTTGTACAGTTAGGGCGTCTGGTTTATAGAGTCATGGGAGGATTGTCTGATCCACCACCATTTAGATCTCTCAGGGAGGACCATCATGCATCAATTTTAGCGTAGAGGATGTCGCAAGACAATACAGGAAGTGTAGCATCTAATGGGAACCAGTTACTAAAGCACCGCATTGACATGAGAGCCGCTCGTTTGTGTACTGTCAAAGATCAATCTCAAGGAGGACCGAAAGAAACAAAGCACCGAGGGATGAGAACGAAATCCGGAATCTCGAGTCAAACACAGGCAAACACATCAGGTAGACCTTTTCTCTCCCGAACACTGCCTTCCACCGTGCCGGTGAAGAAGTCATAACAACACCGCAAAGCCACACCGCGAAGGACCCGTCACCGGAAATTTTCCACTCCCATCTCTCAAGTTTCGTCCAGCCGCCACCACTCAGCCACATAATGAGAGCCTCAAGGCAGAAATGGCAGCACCGCACAAAATCACGGATGAGTATACATAGCTGGTTTTCATGCTGTAGCTGTGATCATCTTCATCTCGCTCGCAACGTTAACATCTCTGATCACCGTCTCTATCAGACCTTCTGTCTCACATCAACGTATCTTCGTGCTACATCTGCCCTCCTATCCTCAACTGTGTACCTTCAAGTCCAAGTACTCCTGTTGCCTCCTTGAACACTACAGTCAGTGGCCCCTTACATTCAGATCCGCAATTGCAATATGATTGACTCTACAGTCTATCTGCCCGACAAAATGGCACTCTCCAGCTCGCAGACCAGAAAGGGAAGCGGGTTCCTACGGAGCGATGGCACGCAGCCCCGATGCGGCGGGGGTCCCCATAGCGGTTGACAGCAGCATGGATTTGGTGGATAGTGACGAGTTTGGGTGGCGGAGTCTGTATGAAGGCGTTCAAGAGTGTGGTGGTGTGCTAAGGGAAGAATAGTACTATTCGCTACATGGTTTAAACACTGTTTTATAGATCATAGAGATTTGCCGCGGCTTGCAAAAGCGCGCGAAGCGTCACATTTGATAGATCATAGAGAAGGATTTCTCTCCTCTGCTTTCTTTCAAGTCTCCCAAGGATCGTGGTTTGCTGTTGATGGAAGCTTCAAGTAGCCCAGCGACTAGAAGATGCGTACATGTGGTCTTGATTGCCATATGCCGTGGGGGCAGCTCTTATAGGAATGAGTTCGTAGCTTGAAATGTCTGGAGTAGCAGTTGTGGAGGGGAGCCGGGATAAATCGGAAAATGCGCTACCCCTGCCTGCTCCAGATCTTGGCACCGGGGGCGGGACCTTCTTCCAGCGCAACACGCGAGCAGCTCGCACCTGACGCATCACACCACCGCCTCGTCGCACCGCGACCTCGGGAGACAGGGCAGGCACGACTCATCGCAAACAGTAGCATGAGCGTGACCTGAGCAATGCTTCGGTCCGGCCACTTTTGCCTAATGGCGCATAATGAGATCACATAAAGCCACTGACCCCTCACTTACTTCAGTCTTCCATCAGCTTCAATCGCATCAGACTCACTGACCACAACTCAACACACTCCTCCATTTGGCTCGATTTCTATCCAAATTCGCCAAGATGAGCTTCACACGGCGCCGGTCGTCCCTAGAGGCCCCCCTCTCCCCCTCGACCATCCCCGACTTCGCTCTCCTCGGAAAACCGCTCCCCAACACCGCTATCCCTGTGGGCCAACTGGTCTCCAGATCCTCCAAGCACGACCCGTCGATGCTTGAGCACCGCGACTATGACGATATCGGTACCAAGTGGTACAAGGATGTCATCATCTTCAACAGCGAGTCCGGCCGCTTCCTACAGTCCCTCGGTGGCGCGTACATCGTAAAGACGCAGCTTGAAGAGGGTGTAGAAGTGGGCACAATCGAGGCGGAGTCTCAGCATGTGAGGTTGCTGAAGGACGCCAACGCAGCACTCAACAAGGCGTTGCAGGACGACAAGGCGAAGGCGTGGTTGAAGGAGAACAAGGAGGCGGGCTTTGTGGTTGCTACCAGGGAGGTCCTAAATGCAAGCTATAAGCGGGCGAGGCTTGTCGCTACCGGTGCTGGGAACTACGAGGTGCGGCGCGAGGTCGGACACGAAGGCCAAGGCGGAAAGAGGCGGGACAGCGGACTGGATGTGCAGACTAACAGCAACACGGATATCGTAGGCGTTGTGGTGCGGGAGATCGTCGAGAATAATGGCGAGTATTCCCTGGGTGAAGAGCTGGAGGCTTCCTTCTGGGAGTAACGTACTTGAATGGGCGTTCGTGGCATATTGGCGCTTGGGGAAAACGGCGCAACTGGTTATTATGAATATCCTTTACCACTGTATATACTATCTGCGTTTTATCTCATCCACCTCTCAACAAACTGTCTTTGTAAGTCGACATTACCAGGAACTGATGGTCTGTGCTGACCCCGCTTCGACGTGCACCTCGGCACCCATTGTCCATGACGCCAACCTAGGAGTACAATCCGGACTATATTCATGATGGCGTTTATACTTCGAATATCAGCCCTGTTCTTTCCCTATAGCGATGCCTTCACAATCTCCCTTCCAGATAGACATCCCAGCGACTGATCTTCTCACCTATCTCTTTCCGCCGTCAAAACCAGCATCCGACAAGCCGATATGGATAGACGCAGATGATACAAAAAATGCTTTATCATCACGACAATTGTTACAATGGGTCAAGAGACTGGGGTCTGGGCTGCAGAATCTGGGGTTAAAGCGACAAGATGTGGTCATGATGTATTCTGCTAATCACATATTCGTGCCCGTTGCATATCTCGGTACAGCCGGTAGTGGTTGTATCTACAGTGGATGTAATCCTGCTTATGGCGTTGAAGGTCTGTCCGTAAATCCACGATGACGGCTAATCGCTAATCGAAACGTAGAGGTTGTGTATCAAATCAAGAATACCGAATGTAAGGTCATTCTCGTCGAACAACCACTCCTCCAGACTCTCCTAGAAGCAGCAAACAAGACAGATTTTCCCACTGACCGGATCTTCCTATTCTCTGATAAGGAAAATAAATCATTAAAAGGCATCAGAGACTGGCGCAGCATCCTCCCATCCGCTTTAGAAGCCGAGTCCTGGACATGGAACCGAATGGACGCAGAACAATCACGCACCACCGTCGCTGCTTTGAATTACTCCTCCGGCACAGTAAGTTGCTTCTTCTTGATACTCGTTAATAACACGTTTCTGAAATCTCCCCAGACAGGCCTCCCCAAAGGTGTGATGATCAGCCACCAAAACGTAATCGCCAACACCGAACAGAGTCTCTTCATGCGCGACCTCGAGCAACCCTATCCCAGTTCATCCTCCCCCCGCCCCGAAGAGCGCTGGCTCGGCTTCCTCCCCCTCTACCACGCCTATGGCCAGCTCTGGTCCATCGTCGCAGCCGCCCGCACCCTGTCGCCTTGCTACTTCATGAGGTCCTTTAACTATTCCAAATTTCTCGAAAACATCCAGAACCACCGCGTCACCCACATCCAGACGGCGCCGCCCGTGCTCGTGATGCTTGCGAAGCGCCCCGAGACTAAGAACTACGACCTCGGTTCTCTAAAGAATATCCTTTGCGGCGCTGCGCCACTGTCGAAAGAGCTGCAAAACGACGTGTCCGAGAGGTTTGGTTTGAAGGTCGTCCAGACGTGGGGAATGACGGAAGTCACATGTTCCTCGCTCCACGTCCCCGGCGGGCGCGACGACCGCTCCGGCAGCGTGGGATACATCGATCCGAACTGCACTATCAAACTCATCGACGACGCCGGGAAGGAAGTCGGGCCCGGGGAGCGTGGCGAGATACACGTCAAGGGGCCGAACGTGTGCATGGGCTACTGGCGGAATGAGCGGGCAACGGCGGAGACGTTTGACGACGATGAGTTTCTTAAGACGGGGGATGTCGCGATTATGGATGAAGAGGGCTGGTTCTGGATCGTGGATCGGAAGAAGGAGTTGATCAAAGTGAAGGGGTTCCAGGTTGCGCCAGCGGAGCTGGAGGCGTTGCTATTGGAGCACGAGCATGTGGCGGATGCGGCAGTGTGCGCGTTGCAATTGTATGGTTGTGTTATCTTGGTGTGGGTTGGAGAGGTGCTAACTGAGATGCAGAGATCACGAAGAACTGCCCCGGGCGTACGTCGCGTTGAAACCGGAAAACAAGAGCGCGTCGTCCGAGAGGGATATAGAGAAGTGGATAGCGGGGCGTGTTGCGAAACACAAGCAGCTATCCGGGGGTGTTGTGTTCATTGACGAAGTGTGAGCAGCTTACCTACCTCGTGCTCTGGTAAATGCTGATATCACCCGCAGACCAAAATCGCCGAGTGGGAAGATTCAGAGAAAGGTTCTGAAGGAATGGGCGAAGAATGACGCGGAGAATTTCAAGAATAGACGGGAAGCAGCGAAGTTGTAGACGGAGTAGCTGTTTCGCACGTATGCTTTTGACAGTGCAAGTTGTCGGGGAAGCATCAGTTCCCAGCATGCATGACTTACATGATCTTCGTATCAGCATGGGCTTGAGATCGATGTGTAGAACATGATGTACTTCCAGTACGTGCAAGCCTCAACGGACGATTACAGCCCCGCTTAAGTCCGATTAAATCCTTTCACCAACCTAAACGACTACATCATCACTACACCCAAGCCCGTATACATTGTCTCGCTCAATACCTTCGGCCCGAGAATAGACCAAAAGTGGCGCACTTGAGCTGTGGGATCGGGACCGGCGCCGCATTATCTCCCGACATCATGAACACCTCACGCTCTGGGCCATAAGCTCTGCCACGCTACTCTAGGATTCTGTCTGGTCATTGGGTGCAAGATAATCTGGTCGATATGCCACGCAGAAGATATTCGTGCGAAATACGAAGTGTAATCGTGAGGGATGAAAGCCGTACGAGATGACGGAGTTAAGCTTAGGATCGCTGGACACTGCGATGAAGTGAGTGCGCTACATAAAGCAGCGAAAGGACACCACGATACCATCTTTTTAATATACAGAACCCTCAACACTCGCACCTTCGAGTCGTTCGTCAAACACCACCATACCCGCACTCTTTACGTCATTATGCCCCAAGAACGCATCCGCAACATCGCCATCGTAGGCGCAACAGGCCAACTAGGCAAACACATCACGGCCGCCCTGCTCAAGAACCCATCTTTCACCATCACAGCCCTCACCCGCAGCACCGACACCTCCTCCTTCCCTCCAAACATCACCGCCATCCCTGTCGACTACTCCAACCCATCCACCCTCACCTCCGCGCTAAAGGGTCAAGACGCCCTCGTCATCACCCTCGCCGTCAGCGCCCCGCCAGACACTCAACCATTGCTGATCAAAGCCGCCGCCGAAGCTGGCGTCCCCTGGATCCTGCCCAACGAGTACGGCGACAACAGCGATTCCCCCGCCTCAAACGACGTGCACACGGGCCCACCGAAGCAGGCAGACCGCAAGCTCATTGAAGACCTGGGCGTAAGCTCGTGGGTCGGTATCGTGAGCGGCTTCTGGTACGAGTACTCGCTGTCCGGCCCGGGGCTGTACGGGATTGATATAGGGAAGCGGGAGGCGGTTATTTTCGACGAGGGGACACAGCGCATCAACACGAGTACGTGGGCACAGGTGGGGCGGGCGGTGGCAAGTCTTCTTGCGCTGCCTGTGGAGGCAGAAACACCTGGGGAGGTGACGCTGGGTACGTACCGGAATAAATTCGTGTATATCTCTTCCTTCACGGTGAACCAGCGGGAGATGCTGGATGCAGTGAATCGGGTGATGGGGTGGGATGATGGGGACTGGAAGATTGAACGGATAGGTGCGAAGGAGCGGTTTGAAGATGCACAGAGGATGATGGCTGAGGGGAATAGGATGGGGTTTGCATATATGCTGTATACGCGGTATTTCTTACCCAGGGAGGATGCGGCGTTGTATGAGAAGTCGACGGTGCTGGACAACGAGAAGTTGGGGCTGCCGGTGGAGGATTTGGATGAGGCGACGAAGTTGGCCGTGAAGATGGCGGAGGAGGGGTACTTCGCGAAGCTGTTCTATGCGAAGTAATACGGGTTAGTACATTTCTTTCAGTTTATGGGGTTTCATATAGGAGGTTGATCCATAGGTATAGGATGTATATATGTAAGCAGGGCCTTGTCGTATATGGGTGAATTTAAGTACGAAGGTGGTGATGATGGGATAATATTGTATAAATAGAAACCTCACTTACTCACTGCTCAAGTATTATCTACGTCACTTTCGCTCTCCGCAGATCTACTGCTTTCAAAATACCAAGAAAGATCTCCCAATGTCAGCGAAAGCCTAGCTCAGTCAGAGCTTGACCTCCTACCTTGCTTGTTCCCCCATTGTCTCAGCGTGTCCTGCAACTT
Organism: Karstenula rhodostoma CBS 690.94; assembly: GCA_010093485.1. Taxonomy (NCBI): domain Eukaryota; kingdom Fungi; phylum Ascomycota; class Dothideomycetes; order Pleosporales; family Didymosphaeriaceae; genus Karstenula; species Karstenula rhodostoma. The sequence continues at coordinate 1,063,392 of MU001495.1, read as the reverse complement.
CTTCTGAATCGCCGTTCTGGCAGCATCCCTACTCATACCGCCGTCTAGCAACTTGTCATAGTTGGTATGCCTATGCCTAATGTGCGCAATTACCGCGTACAGCACCTTTCGCGAAAGCGGAATGAGGGTTGTCCGCCCAACTCGTCCCGAGTGCTTCTTGAAGCCATGCTTCAGCACCAGCTCCCTGTCATGTTCTGGTATCTTGGAGAACTGCGAGTCGAGCTCGGCAGCTGCTTGGCGGATGGTGGCCGTATCGCGTTTCTCGGTTGCGAGCTTGCGGGCGGCAAGGGTTTCGTTTGCCTGTGCGTGTACGCGAGAGAGGATGTCCTTGGGGACCCGGATACCGAGGACTTTCTTGTTGCTCTCAACGACATACACGGTCTTGCCTGCTTCGCGTGTGAGGCGGCGAGAGTGTAATGTCTTGTACTGGATGCCTTTCTTAAGGAAGGCATAGCCTTTCGGCATTGCAGTCTTAGGACTGACAGTGATTTCTTGAGGCGCCATTGAGCTTGAATGGTTATATGCAAAGGCTGTAAGGTTAACTTTACGTGTTGATGTCAATGCAGAGTGAACGGTGAGCCCTGCGCTGTATTAGTATTCCCATCATTGCTGGATGCTAAAAGAACAATGCGAAAGTCGCATCTTGGTCTTTGTTCGCTTCAAATAGGCACAAAGGCCATTGTCTGTGGTGAAAGAAGCCCTGGCTGAAGGACTCGAGAGACGCGTCGCAGGGACGCTTATTCCCTTTACGTCATCCATGCCGCTAACCCGCTTCCGCCAATGCGCACGTGAACACGCGGCTGCAGGGTTTCTAACCGTCTTGGCTGTCTCTACACTACACATGGCAGTCGCTGCTTGTATCATCTATTGTACGAGAACAAGTTTCAAACCAGGTGCTTTCCTACAACGTTGGTCCGATCGTACGACATGACTACTTTCCAAGTCCTAGACGCGCTGCTGCGTCAGCTTGAGCCCCCACAATGCCAGGGATCCAGCGCTTCAGCGCAAGCTCTTCCCCACGCCACACAGACAGATTTCCTACATCAATGAAGAATATCCTTACATTGGCACCATCATTCAATTTCAACTCGGTTGTATCCGTTTGAGACAAACGGGAGCTTGGACCCATTGCCGACCGTGCCGAGACTAGGCTGAAGAAGAAGCCCACGTACCTGAACTACGCGCCGCGAGGACACGAGGCCGTAGTAACATCATCAATCAACAGCGCGGTTGCGCTGAGATTCTGATCAAATGCCACTACAGATTCCGCAGATCCCCGAGAAGATCCCTGACATCAAACCTCTGAGAAGAGCAGACACGCTTGGGTTGGATGACCCTGCTACTGCCTATATCGCTTACAACGATAAATACATCATCGTTTTCGATTTTAGCAGCTTAGGTTGGTCTCGCAAGTTGAATACGCCGTTCAACACCGTTGACCCAACCTAGATGTTTCTGAGGCATCCAAGCAATTGTCCGCGCTGCTGAGTGACCTTGAATCTGTGGGCTTGCAAACGGAGATACGTGTTGGCTACGACGAGTCCCTTCTCGTATTTGTACAAGCACCACGAGAATTGCTTGGTAACACCGTGCATCATTCGCGGTAAGTAGCCCCCCAATTCCAAAGGCTCCGGATGCTTTGAAGGGTTCTCGTTGAAAATCTGGTGTAGCTTGACCGGTTGCCCATGTCATTTCTAGCAACGAGGCTAACGCATCGATAGAGTAAAGGACTGGCTATACGGGATCACAAAAAAACATCCAGGCGGAAACTCCAACTCCATAGTAGCCGGAGACAACGAAGCCGAAGACCTGCAATCATTGTACCATCTGTTAACCTGGAGTAAGGAGCTCGGTGGTGCGGGCATCACCCCAGGATTTGGCAAATGGGAGAATATCTCATCCGCTTTTCCTTTGCACAATCCTATCAGGAACCAGAAGCTCCTGGTACATTTGAGTAAAAAGTTCTTCCTAAGCTCGGACGACCTGGATCAGATACGCGATCTCTGGGGCACCAAAGTGGCCTTCTACTTTGCTTTCATACAGGACTACTTCCTTTCTCTTGCGTTTCCCTGCGTAGCTGGTGTGCTGGCTTGGGCTTTCCTGCCCAAATACTCGCTTGCGTTCGCGGTGGTCATTTGTATCTGGTGCACTGTGTTTTTGGAGTACTGGAAGATCAGAGAAGTCGATTTATCCATTCGCTGGAATGTACGAGGAGTCGGCAAGCTGAAAGTCAACAGACCTCAATATCGGTACGAGAAAGAAGTTGTGGACGCTGCTGGTCGGGTACAGCAATACTTCCCTAGATGGAAGCGGATTGTCAGACAGCTGACAGTTGTGCCTTTCCTTGCGTTAAGTACTATATTCCTCACCATCGTCATCGGTACCGTCTTCGCGCTCGAAACTTTCATCGTTGAAGGATATGATGGACCGTATGATTACTATCTAGTAGGTCATTACCACAACCCTGGCACGAGCCTGGTGACACCTCTTTGCCTAAACAGATCGGTGTTTCTCACGCCAGCGCGATGAATCGCATGCTGACAATCTCCAGGAATATGTTCCTACTGTAATGCTTGCCCTTCTGCTTCCATTCATCAACAACTGGCTGGAGAAGCTGGCCGCTCGATTGACCGAATACGAAAACCACCGCACGGAAGACTACTACGAGATGTCGCTCACGCAGAAAATATTCGTGCTACAGTCGATATCGAACTACTTGCCCATTTTTCTCACTGCATTTGTATACGTACCATTCGGGGAGACTTTCATCCCACACCTACGGACCTACATTCTTTCCCTTGCAGGCGGAGCTGTAGATCCGAACTTCGCCTTCCACGTGGATTCCAACAAGCTCCGCAACGAAGTCATCACTCTGACTGTCACAGGCCAAGTCTCAAGCGCAATCGAAGAACTTGCCCTGCCATACCTCAAAACCAACGCTCGCGACTGGTGGCGCACGTGGCGCACAACACACACCTTCGCCATGGGCGGTCAAACTAGATTCGTCAGAGGTGACGATCCCATCGAGGCTAGGTTCCTCCGTCGCGTTCGCAAGCAGGCAGCACTCGCACATTACGACGTCCACGAAGACATCTCCGAAATGGTGCTGCAATTCGGCTATCTCGCGCTCTTCAGCCCCGTATGGCCACTCATTCCCATCGGCTTCTTCGTCAACAACTGGTTCGAGCTAAGAGCCGATATCATCAAGATCACAATTGAGCACCAGCGCCCGGCTCCCATCCGAAACGATGGCATCGGTCCCTGGGTCGCGAGTTTGGAGGCTTTGACGTGGCTTGGAAGCTTAACGTCTGCGGCAATTGTGCATCTCTTCGGTTTCCACAATGCTACTGTTTACGGACTAAACACGTGGTGGACGCTCCCCATTACAATCTTCGCTTCAGAGCACATCTTTCTTGGCTTCAGAGCTGGGGTGCGATGGGCGCTACATGCTATTGGCTCCGAGCACATACGGAAAGAAAGGTCGGAGCTTTATGCAGAGAGAAAAAAGCACCTGGACGAGCTGGAGGCCAGTTCCGCCAAGCGAGGTCACCTTGACGTCGTGGAGAGAGAGCGCAGGAAGAGCGTCAGGATGACAGCCTCGGATGTGTTCTGGACGAGGCAAGTCGAGGAAGGCGCCAGCATGAGGGCAGGCTTGGGTATGATCCGTGCTTTGAAAGGGTCTGATTTCGACGAGCCCATGAAGGAGGAATGACAGACGAGCACAACACGCCCGACGAGACCCTGCTGCACGACCCACGCGAATTATGTACATCCTACTGAATATATACAAGCATGCATGCCTCACCCCTAAGAAGAAGACGACGCCGCGTTGATAGCATTCAACACACTGGTGTATGCCGATTTCGCCTTGTACGACGAGTCGAACAGCAGCGGGTTGCCCTGGGGTCTCCACGAATCGTTATCTCGCACGCCCCACACAGTGATACCGACACAGTTCTTCTGCTGCATGCACGCGTTGGCAACGTTGGCCCAGTCTGATCCCGACGCATTCTGGATATCAACCTCCGTCAGCGCACACTCGGGCGCCGCAGCGCACAGCGCAGCCATCGCAGCCGGCGCGTTCGCGCCCTGGCCGGAGGTCAAGTGGCCCTGGGAACCAATTCCGTCAATCGGGATGCCCGCCGCAATCCACTTCTTCACGTTGCGCACCATGCCCTGCGTCTTCGCATTGCTTGCCGAGTCCAAGTTATAATCGTTAATGTACCGTTTCGCGTCCGGGTCAGCAGCCTTGGCCGTCTCAAAGGCAATGCGGACGAAGTCTTCGCCCAAAACGTTGTAGAAGACGGACGAGCGGAATGAGCCATCCTCGTTGAGCATCTCGTTGATGACGTCCCAGGCGTAGATCTTGCCCTTGAAGTGGGTCAAGAGCGTGGTGATGTGGTTCTGCATGACCTGGGTGAGGGTGGCCTTGTCGCGGATGGAGGAGACCCAGCCGGGGAGCTGCGAGTGCCAGACGGTGGTGTGGCCACGAATGAGCTTGTTGTTGGTGGTGGCGAACGAGACCAGTTGGTCGGACTGGCCGAAGTTGAAGTTGCCCTTGGAGCTCTCGGTCGAATCCCACTTCCTAGACTCGGGGGTACAAGTTATTGACAGGCCCAATTTTGTAAGGTATTTAGGAAGGGGGGATTAAGAATGCTAGAGTTTAGTTACCAATATTCGAAAAGTTCGAACATTGGTAACGCCTAACATCCAGAACATGTACCCCGGGGTTTCTTACATGCTGAGCTGGCGTTAGTATTGGTTTGGCCCTCGAACATGATATAATGGGTGCGTCTACCTGTTCTCTGGGGTGACCTGGCCGAAGTTCGCCTTAATAATGGCCGAATTGGAGCCAGTGTTCAGGCGGCCCTGGTCAGCGCATGTACCAAAGTACTTCTTTCCCTTCGCAACCATGGCTTCATGGATGCTCTGGGCAGCCTGACGTTCATCGATGACTGGCTCTGCCACGGGAAAAGCAGAGACCAGGGCGCTGGCAGAGAGAAGTGCGATAAGCGAGAACTTCATGTTTGCTGGATGTTCTTGACGTCCGTGGGAGAAGACACCTCATCAAGAGGCCACGCCTGACACTATTTATACCACACTCCGGATACAACCCGGGACCACTACCAGCTACCCCCATCATCCTTTGCCCTAAATAGCCTTCCATCCCCACACGCCACACGGGATATGCCTGGTCATTTTGAAATGTGGAGCCTGTGGCACCTTTCAGCAGCCCTTGATTAAATCCCATGGGGCCTTGCTGCCGAAGTCCAATATCTGGAGCCGGCATGAATTGCAGCAACATGGTCTATGCGCACTGGCGGATTGGTTTGGAGAATTTGGTGTTCCTAATACGGCCTCTCCACGGCTGATGAGGCTCTGGGCGTTCTCCGATATATTGTCTATCCCTCATTAGGCTAATCTCACACCAAGGCTTCCCCGGTCAGATGAGCGATCATACCCTTACAAGATCATATTGGCCGGGTCATAGAAATGATCCACATATTAGTGTACAGATCGCGGAATAATCTGGAAGTGCAATTTGCTGTGTGGCCACGCCCGAAGTCGCCTGGAGTAACAAATCGTGAATGCAAAGCGAACGGTATTGTGAGGGAATTCGAAGCCTTTGCTATTGAATCGATGATCATCAGACTATCAGCTGCACATGTGTGCAGGAGAAAGGAACGTGTCGAATCAACTCGAGGGAGATTCAAAAAGGATATCGTTGCATTCGGGTTCGTTAGGTTCAATAGCACGCGATGCGTGTGAACTTGGGGAGCACAATGGTGAATTTTAGGTTGTCACGCATGCAGTTCGTAGCGAGTCTCCAAGTTCCGATGCAGCATAATGTGGAGTCTCACCAATTCCATTTCACGCGCACTAAGAGAGTGTGGCTGAAAAAGGGTAAGAACGTTGAACTAGCTCGGAAATACAGTATCGTGAGTGTCCTTTGCTGCCTTTACAACCGCAGATTGATTTTTAATGAACGCTTCGCCACATGCGCATTCCAAACTCTTCTTAGGGACGATGGCACCGGCCTCGAGTCCTTCTTTCTCCATCGTCTTTGCTTTTGATCCGCCAACTTGTCTGGATCTTCCTAAGAACCACTGGAAGCGGAAGCAACCACGGTGTTGCAAGCCAACAATGTTCCGCTCTTGCTGATCGTGGGAAGCCCTCTGTCCTCAAGGTGAAACACGTGCACTGCATATGCTAATACAAGACGACGGGCACACAGGACGGACGTATGCGCACGGGTAAGTGCTTGTTTGGAGGAGCTCGAAGAGCTTGTCAGGCGCAAAGACCCGGAGAGGTTCGAAGATCCTTTCGGTGTCGCAGAGGGTGCAGAGCCTTGCGAGAAGTAGTAGAGGGACTGGCCGAAAGGGTGGTGGTTGGCATGGGCGCAAGCACGTGTGAGATCAGCGAGATTGCGACTCAGGCCTACGGGAGACCGCAGCGTAACGAGATATGTACCCGTGGGTGTGATCCAAGTGATTTCCGCGGCGTTATAGAGTCTGGGCATCAGTGTTAGCGAATTTGCCCCTCCGTAATAGTGGTTTTGGAAAGGCTATAATAAGAGGACAAAATTTTGAGTACAGTGTGTAACCCCGGGGTAGGCAATACGTAGGCCGATTGTACTCAGGTTTTTGTCCTGGTACTGTAATAAAGTGGTCCTATGACTAACATACCTGTTATCAAGTACCTTGTTGGATTTCTTAGGCGCAGGGCGTGGGGCCTTCTGCGTCCGAGTGTTGCTGCTTTGAGTCGGGTCTTGAGGATCCAACAATCCCCATCGGTCGGCATGTCGCAGCAAAGCCGCGCGCGCGAGCTCGCGCACGAGCGGAGTCGGCCAAGTCATGGTGCATATATCGAGAAAAATGGCTCAAACAAACGAAGGTAAGTTGTCAAGCGGTAAGACTGGTGTGGTTGAAGAGAAAAGAACGTCAAGCCGCTACTGGAGATTAACATCATCATCGTATGGAGGAAGGCGCTTTCTGATGGCAGGTGCTACCATGCATAGCTGAGCGGTGACTATTGGTTTTCCACAGATGTCAGGAACGACACATCAACTTTATTTAGGAGCACTACATCGTCATGAACCCATTTCGATACCCCTCTACACGCTGTCGAGCTCGGGGCTGTCACCAAAGCATGCCGCGAGAACAGCTTCAGGAGATCGCGCACCTTTCGCGCCGCCAATCGCATCCAAGCCTGACCTCACTCGCTTCTCGTCTTGTGCGGTGAAGCTGACCTTCACTGCACCAGCGTTCTCAAACAGATACTTGACATGTTTAGTACCCGGAATTGGAATGAAATCTAAACATCCAGCTCAGTCATTGCGATCATTGAGACACCAGTTCACTCACCATCTCCTTGAGCAAGGACCCAAGCTGTCCAGTAGTGACGCCCTTTTCCTTCGCGATGTCCACAAAAACCTGGAATAACTTAAGATTGGCCAGGAATTTTTCCTCTGAAAAGCTGGGGAGCATATGAGGGCGAGGGTTGTTAGGTCCAAAATCGGCTCTGCTCTTGATCGCCCCGAATAGGAAACCATGACCCAAAGGCGAATACGGAACGATCGTGACACCAAGCTTCCGCGCCACGTCTTTGAAGCCCGTGTCCTCGATTTCCATGGCGAACGGCGAAAACTCCATCTGTACAGTGTCAATCTTGGCAACTTTGCTTGCGCGCTCCAGAGTTCGTGAGGAGCACTCCGACAGACCGACGTGGCGGATTTTTCCTGTCTTTTTGAGCTCTGCAAGGGCTTTAACGGTCTTCTCGATTGGTGTGGTTGGATCGATTCGCTGAACGTAATACAAGTCGATGTAGTATGTGCCCAAAGTCTTCAAGCTCTTCTCGATAGCCTCGTGCACATACTTGGGGCTTCCAATTGTCTGGATATCCCCAAGATCTCCTGGCCCATTTTTGCCGCCAAACTTGGTCGCGAGAAAGATCTCTTTGCGGCGACCCGTCTTGCTAAACCAGTTGCCAAGTATCTCCTCGTTGTCGAAGTAGAGGTCGCTGGTATTCCGAAAGGTATGCCCATATCGGCAGCGGTAGTAAGAGTATTGAAGATCTCTTCATCATCGCGCTTCTCGCCATTCATGCGTTGTAGAAAGTTAAAGTGATTGAGAGATGGTGCTGTGCCAGTGGCTTCTCAACCCGTCTAGATACCAAGATGTTCAACGGGGCTGTGAAATAGGATAGCGCGGCGAAGCAAGTTCCCACACTGGTGCACCTGAGGCTGCGGTGAGTGATCAAATGCGCAAGGCCTGCGTATTGTACTGGACGCGGGCAAGCTAAAATTGAGTACGTAGGGCGCGGTTTCACTAGCCTTTGGCAGCTATCAACATCCGACAAAGATCAGACCAGTCGAATGTTTCGTGAGGGTTGAGAAGTATTAGCCAAGCAGGTTGTTTCGTTTCTCAAGGCATGAATGAGCTCCACAGATTGCGCGGCGCGGTGACCTAAGCGCGGTTGTGGAAACGTGGGTACCATTTGTCTGGGCTCTTAATATGGTGCGGGCTCAGCTTGCTAGAAGCATGTATCGTTTCACATAGCTTGCTGTTCATGGGATATAGTGTGAAGAGCTTTGGCTCCAGCATTGGGATGGTCCAGGGCCAGAAAGGCTCTTCTTTCAGACGACAATCAGAGACGTTGCCCTCGCACGCCGGAAGATTGTATACGCAAAACGTTTGATAACTGATCTGTAGAGTCGATGGATGGAAGACCGTTTTTAAGTGTGGTGACGCATGGCATTAGTCAGACATGAGTCAGCTAGCTTATTTGTCGTCGTCCTGAAATCCGAGGTTTACTTCACCTCCTTCCGACATCTACTTATAGATTCCCCGCTCCGGCAGCCTCGCCTTTCGCAAAGACTTTCTTGTCTTCCAGGTCTGGCACTCGTTCGATCATGTTTTCTTCAGCGATTCCATCTGCTGCCTCGACGGGCACGTGGTCCCTTACTACCAGCCAAGTCGGATACACTGCCAGAACCAAAAGGATGGTGTTTACAGCCAAAGGCACCCTGCCACCTTTCCATTTCTTCGTGTTCAGGCCGAAAGAAACCGCCTGCCCAAAGCTCTCTTGGCCTCGAAGAATGCCTGAAAAGCGGCTCAGCTCCGAGATATTGTCCGTCTTCGTTGCCAAGAGATAATAGAGCCAGTTCTGCAGCGATTGCCTTGCAAAATCCCAAAGGATGATCACGAAGAAGCCTCTGGTGAATCCGGAGTCCTCCCAATCCATCACCGGCGGGTTTCGAGTATATTTTTCCTGTATGACCCAGCCGTAAATCCAGGCGAGGATGTGCAGCGCAATAACGTAGTAGAAGCCGAAGGTGATACGTTGTTTGACAGAAAGTCGCTTATAATCCAGGAACATGCTGATCAGCTGGGACGACAATAAAGTGCCGAAATTTCCCACGAAACCAATAAGAGCTCTGGCGCGGACACCGAAGTAGTACGTCTTGATGTGGTCAGCGACACTGGGCGAGAAGAGCGCTCTTGAAATGGTCACATACCTTGAAGTTTCCGGAGTACTGATTAAAGTACGCAGCGTAGAAGATCGGGAGCAACAACAGGACATCTTTACGCTTGGAAGTGCGCCACAGTGCTTTGACTTCGTCCTTGAACGACTTATCCGCCTTGATGATGACCTTGGAGCCGTCGCTTCGCTGCACCTTGTCCGGAGGACTGAGCGCAAGTGCAAGCGGGCAAGCGAGACACTGTAGGGCGATGAACACGAGATAGGCTTGATAGCCTACCTTGCCCTTCTTCTTCGCTGATGCGGAGTTGTTCAGTGCGAGTACGATAGCGCCACCAACCATCGGGCCACCAGTACGAAACCACAACCAGATGTTCATGTATTTTCCTCTTTTGCCTGGTTCGGGATATCCAAGTGCAACAGTGCCCTCGGATACCCAGAAAAGACCAGCGCTGACTCCGCAAGCAACTGCGCCCACTAGCACGAACCAGACATTTCCATAACGGTTGTTGGTGTAAAGACCCGCTACTGATGATTAGCCTTGGAAGACTTGCTTCCGTTGACGACACATACCTGAGTAAATCGGATACCCTACAGCACCCAGGAACAGAGTCCACGCTAATCCAATCCTGTTCGCAATCGGTGCACCAAACATACACAGGAAGCCCATGAGGCCAAAGATCAGAGCGTTGGCGGCATTCACGAGGTATGGATCAAGCGCGCCGGCCGCTCCAAGATCGTTCATCGCATTCCACAGACCAGGGGCCAGGAAGCCTACACCACCAATGACGAAGGCGTTGAAGAGACCGGAGCGATACCATTTCCGCGGAACATCATCAGTTGATGGTGCTCTGGACGTCGGGAGCGACACATCCTCGATGGAGGGGCGTTTCACGGCGGCTTCGGAGGCTGCCATCTCGAACGCCGACTGACAATCTGCTTGTTGTGTTCACTCTGCATGATGCGCTTCTGGACTTTATTAAATCACAGAAAATTGCATGGTCCACCGTCGTGATCTGGGAGGCGATTGCGACATCGCAAGGAATTCGTGGTGTTCGCATATTCGACCAATGAGAGCATCGGCTACAACCCAAGACTACTTGAATAGGCAGTCGGTAATGACTCGCCTGCTCGAAAGCGAAAGGTTTGCTGCACACTTTTTCATGTTCAAGGGAATGAGCTGGGAAAATTGTGTTGCCAAGTACATTGGCAGCCATACACGGGTGTCAATCACCCGACAAGCATTCGATAAGTATCTGCTGGGGTAGTGTTTGGATTCTTCATGATACTAATAAACTAAACGAACCAACACCTCGTGCAGGCGAGCTCTTGGCACAGGGTACTTGTTGTGACAGCAACTTTCTCCTATCGCGGGTGGGAGCCGCCCTCAGACGAAACCAATTACCTCCGCTTAGATGACGTACTTGTTGGGAGCTTCCTGCTCCTCAGGCTCGTCGAAGATGTTGATGCTCCAGCGAGGCTTGTTCGCCGTGTAGGGAACGTTGTACCTCCTCCTGCCCTGGTGCTCATCCGAGAACTTCCTGATCGCCTTGACGTCCTCCTCATCCAGCTCAATTTCCTTGAAGTTCTCTGCGATACGAGACGCAGTCACTGACTTGGGAATGACAGAGTGTCCACCAATCTGGCTCCATGCCAGAATGACCTGGGCAGGAGAAGCACCCTTCTTCTCGGCAATAGCCTTGATCTCAGGGCGTGTAATGAGCAGAGGGATGTCGAAGAAGTTGTTGCCAAAGGCTGAGTAGGCGGTGATGTGGATGTTCTTCTCCTTGGCGTAAGCGATGAGCTCGTCGCTGGGGAGGATGGGGTGACGCTCGATCTGGTTGACGGCGGGGACGAGACCTGTCTTGTCGACGAGCTCCTTCAACGATTTAGCAGTGAAGTTAGACACGCCAGTAGAGCGGGCCTTGCTCTTGGGCAGCGCGTGCACCGCCTTCCATGTCTCGCTGTTGGGGATTGAGTTGTCGATGTTGACCTCGTTGGGGTCGGAGGTTGCAGGGAAGAGGTCGGAGTGCGGGTCCTTGCCCGGGCCGAAGTTGACGGGCCAGTGGATGAGGTAGAGGTCCTACCGTGTGGTTAGCCATGTGCTACAGCCATGTACAGCCGCGATCTGGTCAACATACAAGGTACTCAAGCTCAAGCTCGGCAAGAGTGTCGTCGAGCGCAGCCTCGACGGTCTTTGGGTCGTGCTGAGTGTTCCAGAGCTTCGAGGTGATGAAGACGTCTTCACGCTTGATGCCGAACTCCTTGAAGGCGCGCTTGATACCTTGAGCTACTTCCTTCTGGTTCTCGTAGCTGGTTGGTGGAACATCTCGTCAGCCCAATTTCTCCGAATGAAAGAAGCCATAGCTCCCAAGCTACCCCACCACCCCACCGCGGGGCAATTCAGCCCAACTCTCCCACATCTGCATGTTTTATTGTCGCGGTGGTGGTGGTGTGAGCTTTGGAACACGGCGAGGTAGGAGGGGTGCAGTGACTACGGGGTACGTACATCTTCGCAAGATCCTAAAAGCATACATTAGTCATTGTTCCAAACCCATTGTTAAAATCGACTTACAAGATGGCGGTAACCAATCTTCAAGGCCTCATAGACACCATTGCCAACCTCACCAGGTGCGGCTTGCCAGGTGCCGTATCCCAATTGTCTGCGGGGGAAATTGCCATCAGCGAACGCTCAGGTATTGATACCAGGGCAAGAAGCATACGGGATCTTGTGGCCGGTGTTAAGAGTGACGGTCTTGCCGGAAGACATTGTGAAGGTATATGCTTTTCAGGAAGAAAGGGTCGTGTGAGGAAGTGCTCAAGTTTGCACATGCACAGGGGCAAGCAGGCTGTTAAGTAGGCAGCCAGCCACCCCCATGCCCATGAGTCCAGGGGGCTGAGCGCGGGACGGCACTACCTAAACGTAGGAGATGCAGACGGCTACAGATCGAGCACCATGATGAGCCAGGGTGCTAAAATTGTGAAAGATCACGATAGCTCTCGACCCCACTGGCGTCATTTGGAGGGGTCTAGCGGGGCATGCGCGCCTAGGGGCTCGGTGTGAAAGCTACCGAACGACTACCTCAACAACATCTGATTCATCCGGCGCTTCATCGTGTCTCGGCAAAGGCTTCTCGTAACCTCTCTGTGCTCGTTGCGAAAATCTCCGGTATACCGAACTCGCGCTTCACATCGACGAAGTCACTATCCTCTGCTACCATCTTTGCTACCGCTTTCGCACCCGTCGGGATGAGTGCCATGCCCCCGCCATTGAATCCAGCAAGTACCCACTGGCTATGCCGGCCGGGAACGCGTCCCATATGCGCCCAGCCGTCGGGCGTAGACCCCATGATCCCCGTCCACACTTTCTCCACCACTGCTTCACTGTTCTCCCACCCAAGGAAAACGCGTTGCATGTAGTTATCCCAATACTTCTCCACCTCGCCGCTGAAGCGAGTCGAGTCGTCAAAGTTATCGAACCATGACGGCCGGTCGGACTTGAACATCGAGCCTCCTCCGCCAACGACGATACTTCCATCTGGCCGCGGGTTGAGGTAGTCGGCCGATTGACCAGAACTGAAAGTGATGTTGTAGGTATGGGAAAGATGCGGATGCACCGGGACCTTTGGGACGATATGCGACGCCATGCCTCGGACTGGTATAATGACGTCTTTGAACTGGGGAAGGAGACCAGCCGTGTACGCATTCGTTGCGAAGACGAGCTTCTTCGCTTTCAGAACCCCTCGCGGCGTGGTGATTGCGTTTGTTCCGTCTGCCAGGACAGACACAGCCGTGACTGGTGTTGTCGTCTGCACGTTGAGCTGCTCTGGATGCCGGGAGACGAGTCGCTCAAGCAGCTGCGTGACGAACTTGTACGGCCAGAGCGAGCAGCACGGAACGCTTTCAGCGGCCTTCGCGCCCTTGATCGAAGTTACTTGCTCGAGATACTGTGGCAGAGCAAAGTCGACGTTGTTCGTCCAGGTGTGGCCCGCTTTTCTGCTCGCCTGATATATGTCTTTCAAAGAGGCCGCATCCTCGTCGTCCAATTGCACGTCAAAGCTCCGCCGGATCTCAAGCTCACAGTCCAACTCTTCATCTTCAGCGACTTGCTTCAGGCTAGCAATAACGCCTTGCACGAAGTTTTGCAGCTCGTCTACTCTATCTGCGCCGAGCTTTTGTACTTGGCTTGCAAGCGTCGAAAGCTTGATCTTGGAGTGTCCTCCATTTCGGGCTGTTGCACCTGAGCACAACTCGCGAGCCTCGAGTATCACAACGCTCGTCGGTGGGTTCTCTTGTTTGAAAAGATGGTAGGCCGTGGTAATTCCAGCCATACCAGACCCTATAATCCCGATTTCGCATTCTGTAGGCAGTTCTGTTGATGATCGTAGATTGCTGAACTTGTGCGGTTGACTGAGCCAATACGATGAGACGGGAGACGGAACGGGAAGAATCTGCTCCATACTGCTCCCTTGCATTTTTTTCCTCTTCTAGGGTATGTTATGGTGTTCATGATTGTGGTCCGGGCTGTATTTGTATACAGATGGGGGCCTCGTCATTATGCGCTGCCGCGGAGGACTACTTGCCATTCATTGGCCAGCGCAAATCCTTCGGCGTTCGGTATGTACGTGGAACACTCCGAGATAGCAGCTAGCTCCGACGTTTTGCGCCATGCTTACATGTTATCTTCCCTGTGCGAGGGTAATTGGCCATTTTTTTCTATACCATTCCTGTGTACGAAGATCCTTCCACAGCGACAACCTTGATATTCACCGTGAACCAATCCCTCACCTCAAGACGCCTCATAGTGGTCCCAACCTCAAGTCTCGCAAATATATTAACAAATAGCGTTTCACTCTTGCTTGGTCCCTAGGCGACGAGACAACGCGATGCATAGGCGACTTCAACGCAGCTTTCGTAAACTTCACCATCAAATCTCCAATATTGATGACAGCATGACCAACGACAGGTTGGACGTACAGCCGGTCCGTCCCAACTTCAGGATCTCTCCCATAAAGATGGAATTGCAGCCCACCGAGCATGTTGAACGGCCTCGTCATGCTGCTACATAGATTGTGCTCCAGTTGTGGAGAGTAGCATATCATTCTGCACCGACCCATCGTCTCCATGTCAATGACACCTCATCCCAATGAGCAGCCCTCGGTCTATATATAACACCTAGGAGTGGAATTTACCTAACCTTAAATTTTGGTTTTAGATACTATACAGAGACAAGTAATACATGGGATTAATAGGTTTAATAGGCTACTTTATAAGTAGGCCTATACGCTGCGATCTCGCCTTGCTTAAAAGCTTCTTATATATGTACCTACACCCTTTCCGTATAACGAAGGTGATCCACTTACTATAGACTTATATTAATAGATTTAGAGCCGATCGTGTGAAGGAGGATTGGATCCCAGTTACGCGAGATGGACGAGATGGACGAGACGGACGAGACGGACGAGACAGATAAGACGGACGAGACGAACAAGATATACAAGACGAGGGAATAGAAGGCAAGTATCTAGATATCGAAAGAATACAAATAAGCATAAAATGCGCTTAATGCAATTATTTTATTAGGTTCATCTTATCACACAACTTGCCACGATATCAAGTACCACACGGTAAGTGTATTGTATATAGATTTTGATAGTAATGCTTAAGTGCTAACCTTTGATTTCGCACTAGTCCCTTTTTAATCATCCTTATTATTATGTGTTAGCCTGAGGAATACGATTTCGATTGTGGGCACCGAGCTGTGTGCGAAACTACTCCTTGTGCTAGCAAAGCTAAAGGAGGTGCTTGTAGCGGTATGCAACGTGCACGCTACTATGGGGTAAGAGATGGTAAGGTCCTGAGTGCAGCTATCCTACCCCTTAAGTATGTTACATGTTACGAGAAAAGGGGATTATGCTTATGCAACGTAAGAGGCTAATTAAGATAGTTGATATTCTTATTATAATTACTCTATTAATACTTGTGCATTTATCTGTGACTGGAGTGTAGCGCATTTGATCTATTAATCTGGCTGCAACCGGTATATGGAATAGGGACCTAAGCTACCTGGCACTTTGCTGGCCCGCTTGTTTCTATACAGAAAGAAGTATAAGCTAACAGAAAGTCAATTTCCAGGTGGTCCGCGTTGACCCTAGGCGTAATCTGCTATAATGCGGTTGTATAGCATTGGTGATGGCTTGAACGGAGAGAGGGTTCCGGAGTTCTGTTAGCAAGTTAAGTAATAAACGAAGATTTTACTTACATTTGGTTGTTGTCTGAGGTTACTTTGTAATATGAAAGGGGGATTTTCTGATTTGAAAGACTGCTTGTAATGCTACAGTTAACTAGTACCTGGTATTTGGTGGGGTTTCGTGCGTTGTCGAAGTTCCTGGCCTATCGTACGTAATTAATTTCGTGTGTGTACGCCCGGCCAATTAGGTTGGAACAGGTAAGATTCGCGACAATAACAGGGTCGTGGTGTGACTGGCAAGAAATGAAGATCCGCTGCGCCATAGTACCAGTGGTAGGTAAGTGGCAGGCCGCAGGTACTATTTGGCTATTTTACCTTTGAAGTTAGGACTAAAGGGAAACAGTGCACCCGCGCCAAACCTCCATGAAACGAGGTTTTCATCCTGTTGCATCCGTCTCGTCTCGTCCGTCTCGTCCGTCTCATTTGAAAGTAGCCTTTGTAAATAGCAATATTGCCTTCTAATGGATGCGTATGCCAAGGCCATCCACACTGTCGTACAAGACTGCCATGCCTCGCTCTCTTGAGAAGTGACCCTCAAAGCATCTAGGTGAGGCATGTCGCGAAGAGGAGAAGCAACCGATATTGCGCTGCCCAGTGGGCTGCGGGAGCCAAAAGAAAACCACGTGACTACACGCTAGATAGCGGGGCAGAGAGCCATAATCGTTCACCACGTGTGCTTCCTGGGTTGGGCACATCTGCATGTAACAACATCAAATTTAAGATAATTTCAGCCTATCTAGACCGCAGGGCCTACCTTTTTATTCGTCACGGTCGTGACAATACGAAAACTGTTGCAACCCGGCCCCGCATTTTCAGCAGGCTCCTTGTTGGGCACCAACGCCTTTGCATTTTGATTACTCCCAGCAGCACGACTGCACTTCGCGGAGCATTGGTGCCTGAAGATCAATACAACTGCCTCAAAATTCGACAAATTTACGCCTCCTTGCCTAACTAAAGATCCTCACATTTCAAGGTATAAACGAAGCAAACCATACACCAATTAGCAGCTGACAAAGACACCATTACATAGTCAGCCTCTTACAAGCCGACTGTATACATTCCCGCGGTTGTGCCTCTGAAATCTGTCGTAGCCACCTCTTCGAGTTTATCGCACTATTGGACGCTAGAATCGCAAGTGTCTACCACATCTACTGTAGCACTGCGGAAGAAATCTTAATGGTATATTACCCTCCTACTAATTACGAGCAGTCTAATCATCTCGCAGACCTTCGAAGAGATACCACTCGATTCAGTGATAAGTTTTGAGGATGTAGAGGAGAATCGCGTCAAAATGATCACAGGTAGAGGTCAAATGGTATACTGGAAAGGATGTAACGTCAGCGTTATTGAAAGGAACAACAAAGGTCAAGAGCAGATGAGGAAACTTGTTGGCAAGCCTGATAGGCAAGGGATCTTACAGGCCGGCGCTGAGCTGTATATTACAGAAGGGAAGGTAAAAGAGGGTTAATTAACTGTGTATCACATTTAGGTACTAAGCTTATCTTCTATTTGTAGACCTGCTCTTAACCTAAGAGACAAATTGATGAAGCCGCTGTTTTCGGTAAAAATCATAGAGACACATTCTGTCGCACGTCTTGTCTCGGTTTTGCGTACATGACACGCGTTAATAGCATTGTGAACCTAAGGACCAAATACCACTTTAATCGCCTCATCCTCGGCACCTTTGAAAGTGACTTCCGAAGTTGGCGCAGTCACCGTCCTCCCATTTTCGCGTCCTCTTTGCGACACACCAGTCTTAGGATTACCATATCATACAGACGCAGATGCGCGCCCAGCGATGAAAGAAAGGGAAGAGAAACTCTTCTCCGCAGTCGACGTTAAATCCTGCTCATCTAGCCCACGACGTGGATGAGAGGCGTGGGTAGTATTTGACTTGCAAAGTAAGCTAAGGCCTTCCCAGTCGCGAGGCTGCTGACTGCAGAGTACATGCAGAAACCTCTGGAAAGAGAAAGGATTATCAATGTCAGCCCTGAGAAGTTCGAGAGGATGCGCCGAGGTGAGCAACGGGAGTGATATATCGGGATTCAAGCGGTCCGTGAACCATGCACAGATCGCAGAAGCTTGCGAGGTTGTTCCACGTACTTCCTCTAGAGAAGTCCATCCTAGCGCATACCTCCCCAACGTCTTCTTCATACAAACCTACATACACATGTCCAAAACACTCCAGCACCAACCGCCCAGCCCACCAGCCCAAAGAATATGATAGAATAGAAAAGAACACATCAACATATCTCATGCCCCAAAACGCCTCGTATATACAATGCAATGCAATGCTATGTTATGCCATGCTCAGTTCATCACCCCTACGTCACCTCACCTCCTCAACATATACCCCAAGTCCGGCAATCCCTCCACAATCCCCCTCACGAAATCATCTTCCGTTTTCCTCTGCTGAGCTGAGCTCGTGGCGCTCGTGGGGGGCTGTTTCACCGGCGACGTGGCGGCGGGTCTCACGAACGGCTCGGCAGAGGGTGGGGAGTTGAAGATGGACCAAGGATCGTCGGTATCGGACTGCTGTGGGGGAGCTGGTGCGGTGGAGGAAGATGGAGGAAGCGCGGATTCGAAGATGGAGAAGTCTGCGTCGTCGGCCCAGTTGGGTTCGTCGGAGAGTGGGGGTGGATACGGGGCTGGGTTGGTGGAGTCGTTGCTCTTGTGGAGAGGTGGAGAAGTAGCAGGTGGTGGAGGTGATGTGGAGTCTGGGATGACGACCGATTCTGTGTTTGTGCTGCTTTCCCTGGGATCCTCTCCAACGGGCGCCCGGCTGAGTGTCTCATCCATGCTCGGCAACTGCACCGACATCGCCCTCGCCTTTTCCGGCGTTGCTTCCCGTGATCTATCCCGCTTCTTCAATAAGTGCGGTCCGATGCGTTCCTCAGAGTCAGTGGGCACCAAAGCCTTGGGTCCGAAGATTGCTGAAGTGGGTGAGACGATGCCCCGTAGACGCACAATGGGAGACGCATGCACTGGCGCGGTTGGTAGCGGCAGTGGTGAAGATCGAGCAGACACTGGTATTGTAGAGGTGATTAACACATTATCATCACGTGTTGGTGGTTCTGAGAATTCCGCGATAGGCGTGGGCACTCTGGAAATGGGCGCTTGGACAGTGGACACTGCGGGTGACTCTACCATCTCACCCCAATCTTCGTCATCGTCATCTGGTGCAGCGGATGGTGCTTTAGGATAAGAGCCCGTGTCCAGCGCTCCGAGGCTGGCCCAAGGATCGAATTTCTCAGTGGGTGGTGCCGAAACAGGTGCAACAGGCGAGGATGTAGTTTTCGAGCTCCAGGGATCAAAGGACACTCTAGGGTGTGCTTCAATCGGTGTGAATTTCGATGAATATACCGCTGGCGGGCCATGGTGAAGCTCTGTGGCGGTAGATGTCCTTCTATGCGACGAAGTCGCTCGTGGAGACGAACTGAGATCAACGGAGACCGCTCTTCTACTTTGTCTTTGCAGCTTCGTGATTGCACTGTGCTTGGCAACTATAGGCGACGATGTCGACCGCAGACCAGAAGTGTCCGGAACGGTGTGCGTAGCCGAAGATGGCGAGCTCCAGTCAAACGCAGCCGAACCATCAGTCGATATCGGCGGGAGAGCCTGGCTGACAGGACGAACTGGTTTCGATACCGAAGCTGCCGATGTCTTCCTGCTGTGAGGAGACGCAAATGATGCTCTCTTGTCTGTTGGGGAGTGCGGAGAATCCCAGAAGAACGATGCTCGTGCACCTGGTCCTCGCCCTGCGATGCGGTCCTCGTTAGCCCATCTTGCGACGGTCTTGACTGCCTCTGATTTAATATGCGACGTCTTCCAGGTGACACGGATGTAGTTGTCATCGACGGCTCCGCTATTGTATTCGCGCATGGTCTGTTTGCGCGTAATACGATACCATACTTTGCGGGTTGAAGTCGAAGATACAGGACTGTCTGGTGCTTCTTCCATCTGCGGACTATTCTTCACAGACGGAAACAGCTCTGCCAACAGCTTGGAGTCCAAGACAAAATTGCCAACGGGACCCGTAGGAATATTTTCCGCGGGCGCTTCATCGATATCGCTCCCCATGTCTTGTTCGGTTTCGTTGGGTAACGATTTCGGTTGACCAGAGGTCGCTTCCGCATCCAGCTGAGCTTCAGTCGCCTCTCGTGCAACCTCGTCTTCGAAGTCACCAAAGTCGTCTTCCACATCTTGCTCAGGACTTTCATGCTGCTCCGTAGCGAGGTCGATTTCCTCCGAACCCTCTAAATTGCCATGTGTTGCCTCTGCGCTCTTCACAGCCGCGCGCTCTTCCTCGACCGATGTCCTCGGCGACTCAGTAACCGCCTCGTTATGACTGCCATCGGAATGCGATTCCGAGGACCGTGTAGAAGCATCGTCCTCGCGAGGTAGCTCCGCAGTAATTGTCTCATCTGTTTGCGCAGGCGCATCGTCCGCATGGATCGTCGTCACCGAGTCCGACGGCTCCGAAATGCCATTCTCCACGCTCTTCGACTCCTCCACCACCTCCTCAATCCTGCTCCACTCATTCCCCGCCTCGTTTTCTGAATTGTCATGCCTTGTACGATCGTCGTGGCCGGTATGTGTATCCCAACTTGACGCGTGCTCAACGCCATTTGCGCCTCCGTCAACAGACACCTCCTCTTGCGCCGGTGCCGTCACCCACGCGCTGAGCCCCTCCTCCACGCCCCTCCCCCCTACCACCTCATGTTGCACGTCCCAGCCTATCTTCTGTGCCACTTCCCTACCGAACTCTGTCTCTGCATCCGTATCTTTCCGCGGACTTGGCGTGGTCGCCCACGCATTACCCCCCCACCCCGCCTCATCCTCAAACCCATTTAGCACAATCGATGCAGGCCTAAGGCCTGGGCTCAAGGTCGCGCGCGCCGGCGGCCTCGGTTCCGCTACCTTCGCGGGCGTCGCGATCGCGCTGGTGGTGTGCGTGTGTGCGTCTGTATCGGCATCGTCGGCCCAGGGGTCGCCCCAGTGATCCATGGTGAAGATGGTGAGAGCATCATTATAGGAGCATCCTTGGGAGAGCCGGCTCGTGCGGTGTGGGCGTGGGGAGCTTATGTACGTTTGCGAGCGTGGAGCGTGCAGTCGTGTTGCGGAGGCTCGGAGGTGCCGGCGCCAAGAGGTAGCCGCGGTCCGGCTTAGTGCTTCGCATTGATGCTATTTACTGTCAGGATACGAGACCGACCTTTACTAGAGAGTTACTAGAAAGAAGCTCATTGGGTATGCCGAGATGTAGCTACTTGTCGCTACCGTTCGAACCGCGCTTGTACTACCAGCGTGTAGGCTCAGTCAGCATCACTCTTGCCCAACACCAACCTGCCGAGCTGGAACTCTTGAATACGTAAACGAGTTTAGTGATGGGATTGATGAACGATCTGAGGAAAAAGACGCCTTCTCATGTTTTCCATGCCCGGTGTGCTACAGATGACCGTGAACATCGGCATCTCAAACCCTCAAACCACAATATCAGAATCACTCACCCTACTCCATCTGACTCCCCACGGGCCCATTCCAATTGACCTCCACAGCCTGCTCTCCTGGACTCTCGCTCCCACACTCCGACACATGGAGGCTTCGATTCTCCACCTCATACAGCACCTCCCCACTCGGCTCCTTCCTCAGGAACTTATACTCGAGCTCCGCGCCCGCAGGCAGCTCCACCGTAAACGTCCACAGCGGCCGCGTATCCGAGTAGTACTCAGCGCCCCCCGCAACTGCATCGCTAACACGCCAGTCGCCCAGATCTGTGGAGTTGCCGAACAAGTAGATGTTCTCGCCGTAGAAGGTCGTTGCGTTGAGGTTGAACGTGACGAGGTAGGTGCATGCTGGAGCGTTCGACGGGGCACCGGCGGCGACGGCGGGTTTGTAAGTGCCTTTGACGGAGCTGGGCGTGCAGGTGGAAGAGACTTGGGGGTTGGATGGCGAGCCCCAGGAGGGCACTTGGCCGTAGTCAGAGGTAGCTGCTAAACGAGCGGCGCGCATGGTTACAAAGGAGGCGTAGGACCAGGTGAGGTCGCGCGCCGAGAGCGGCGTGCCGTCTTCGCGGCTGTACTGTTCGGAGAGAGCACCGTTCTCAGGCGCGTATTTTAGGGCTGTTTCGACGAAGCCGTCGGCGTAGGCGAGGACGGCGTCGGTGAGGTTGGTAAAGTCGGAGTAGCCGCTTTTAGTGTAGGTACCAGTTTGGGCAGAGGGGTATGCCGATTGCCAGAAGGCGAGCGATGTCTCGTCGATGGTGATGATGTTGATGGTGCTCCATTGTTGGATTGCATCATAGAGCTGCTCTGCTACGGCCAAAGTAGTCAGGTACCAAGGATTGCCGTTGAAGTAGACATCTTCTACGTAACGGCCCGTTGCCACACCTGTAGCCGATGCAGATATGTTTTTGTTGATAGTGTAGATAGTACGGAAAGCGTCGATGTACTGTTTCAAGTTTGCCAGTGCTCGCGAAGAACAAGGCTGGAACAGGGTATCATCGCACGAAGCCTCCGGATCGAAGGTAGCAACCGATGCAAGGACGGTGTTGGCATCGATACCACTACGACTGAAGCCGCTTTGCTTGACGTTGATGTTCGCTACGGCGTACTTTCCGTTCCAAAACGTCTGTAGAAAGCAGAACACATTTGGAGCCTGAGACTCGTAAGCCGACACATCTTGCTGTAACTGCTTCCCCAGCCTGGCACCCTCGATCAATGCCCGGTACTGTGCGGCAGTGGTGAAAAAAGAAGATCCATCGACCTCTTCCCAGAGATCGAAACCGGTCTGGTTCCAATATTGAGCAACAAAGTTGAGGTCGTTCTGAATGACTGGCCAGATGTTGTTGGCTTCAGTTCCGTCTGAGTCGATGCCCGTGCTGAGAAGATATCGAGAATAGGTGATCAGAGCGGTCGCACGAAGAGCCGGTCCATCGCGCTGCGGCCGACCCCAGTCGCCATTGAAGCGTGTGAGATTCGCGTAGTACTTCGGCTCGCCTAGTCCACGTCCCGATGCCAAAGCACCCGAGGGGTTCGAAACAGTCTGCACAATGGCTTGCGCCTTGACATAGTCCCGAATGTGATACTGAAGGTCTCCGTTACCGTGGAGAAACTCGTCCACGACCATCTTGAGAGTCAACGCTGCGTCTCGTGTCCACGTGTAATAGTCTACATGCAGGGCGTTAGTTGCGGTGCACGTTCCAAGCACGTCGTATAAACATGTGCTTACAATTGGGATTGTCCGTTGATGGAGAAGCGATGAGGACGCCTGCAGAGGCTCCTGGTGCCTGGCTTCCATCGGGACCGAAGTTGTTCAGCACGCCCTGCAGAGCGATCTTGTTCTCGGCCTCGATCCGGCTGGCGAGATCAGCCTGCCGTTGTCCAAAAGGCTTTGCTGACGCCTCATGGAGTGAGGCAGCTGCCAGCGCGGTAAGAATAGCTCGAAACTTCATGTTGCTGAAGGTTGACAGGGGATCAAGTCGAGCTGTTGCTAGCAATGTTCGAGGTCGAGAGGCTGTTGAGTGTTTACAGGGCTCTACTGTAGAAGGCGGTCGGCTAGATTATCTAGGGTCGGAACGTTGGTCGGAGCTCCATGACGTTCCTTCCGCCTTCGCACAGTGGTCCATGGTGTCGGTATCTAGGGCATCGTATCACGCCGAAGTTTCGACCTTCCGCATGTAACCATGTCCCTGCCATCTCAGCCCTACACTAGGCTCCCCGTATGCTTGGTAAGGTATCTTGCACTGCCGCGTACAAGGACGGGCGAATACTCGCAAGAACTATGACGTTGTTGAAAGGTGCCCAAGGCGCGTACTGCGCGTCAGCTGTACCGAAAGAGGGCCCCCGGTAGTTTGCGGCACTGCGCGGTTGAGATTGCAGTGTGGTTGGACAACATAATCTTGAACGTCCATACTAGGCCATGTGATGTCTTGGAATGTAGAGAATCTGACGCCGCACCAAGAACGCTGAGCGATGTTCGATATTGCCATTACCCCTGCTGCTCATCATGTTTGTCTTCCTTCGCCTGCAGAGCTTACCTCAACGTTGCCTTCTGCCCTCAAAAGGTTGAAGCGCGGCATCGATGCGTGCTGCGACTTGGCGAGCGTATATGGTAGGCGCGCGTTTCTTATGAACCGATGCTGATAACTGTACGGAGAGGGCGGGAAATTTGCAATTGTTGCAGTCCGTCCATCCAGCGGCGTTACACGTGGTCGCTTCCGCATGTGAACGCGCGCGAGCGCCGGAAGCGGCTAGGCTAGTACCCCGGAGGTCGACGCATCCCCCCAGGATGTAGCAGTCCCATTCTGTTGAGACTTCCGTGCAACAAAACAATATGTGGACCCCTGGGAACAAAGCAGTCTTGTGTACCAGGTCTAAGGCTGCATTGAGTCGGACTGGCTCCGCTTCTATTGGACTTTTCACCGCCGTGAAGCTGAAAACCTCTAGATACTTCGCTGCCGAGGTATACATATAAAGACAGCGGGCTTGCATTGAACGATTCGTGCATAAACTACAGATATGATCAATGCTCTTCGGATTTGCAAACAAAGCACGCGACATCACGATTGCATACTTGCCCACCACTGATAACAAGCGTTGAGACGCCAATACTAGGGCCGAACAGGTTACACCATCATCACCCAGTGTGCAAATGACATGACAGCATCTTGAAACATTTATACATTGTATTTAGCGTCCAGGTATATGGTCCACCTCATGCAGCTTTTCCTTATCCCGAACATAAATCATGACACATTAAATCGTAGCGAGACGTTTACCTGGTGGTGTAGCCTCCGTCAATGAGGAGATCCGCACCCTATCGTCACATTAGCATCTGTTACGTAGCAGATAAGGTGGCACAACTTACAGTGGTGTATGAGGAAGCATCAGACGCGAAGTAGAGGAAAGCACCCTTGAGCTCCTTGGCCTTTGCGTCACGGCCCATGGGGATCATCGAGTGCCAGAGCTTCTGGATGTCCTGGGGAACGAAATCGGACAGACCAGTGTCAATGTAACCGGGGGAGATGGAGTTGACACGGGCAAAGTCCCTCCACTCGTTGGCAAGCGAGCGGGCCATGTGGATGCAGCCAGCCTTTGCGACGTTGTACGAGGTCTGCTCCTGGGGGTAGTTGGCGATGTGGCCAGACATGGAGGCAGTGAGGATGAGCGAGCCGGTCTTGCGCTCGCGGAAGTGCAGACCAACAGCGCGGGCGCAGTTGTAGGAGCCAGTCAGATCGGTCTGGATGACCTCGTTCCACTGCTCAACGGAGGCGTCGAGGATGCCGTTGTCGGCGGTCTTGCCAGCGTTGGCGATGAAGACATCGATCTTGCCAAAGTCCTTGATGACATCCTGGACCAGCTTCTCGACGTTGGCGTAGTCGCCGACCTGGCACTTGTAGGCCTTGACCTTGACACCGTACTTCTGGGCAAGCTCCTCGGCGTTCTTCTCGGCGCCAGATGAGCGAGAGTTGTAGGTGATGGCGAGGTCAGCGCCGAACTCAGCGCAGCCGCGGGCGGCCTCGATTCCGATACCAGTGGGACCGGAGGCTCCGGTGACGACGACGACCTTGCCCTTGAGGGACAGGAGGTCCTTGAGCTCAGTGGCTTCGGGGATGGCGGAAGGCATGTTGATTGAGGATGTGGGTAGTGAGAAAAGGGGGTATGGAGAGGAATTGAGATGGAATGGCACGGGGTAGGAGAGGCCGAAGAGGGGTACAAGTACTCGTGTTGTTTAGTGGGGAAAGGTTGAGCTCGTCCATTGCTTGGGCTAGCCGGCGGCGACCGATGACGTTGACGTGGGAGCCTTTGTCTCTGCATTTCCCACGTCATGGAGCGGGTCCGATTTGCCAATTGGAGGCGTGTATCGGCTGACTGTGCGGTGCGAAGATGGGCTGGTGGCCGAGGGATCCACCGAAAGTGGGCTGGAGAGAGTCTCGCTGCCGCGCTGCTTGCTTCTGCCCCTCCACGAGCATATCGATAAGCCGCGCACAGGCTGCACGCGCGCCCAAGCTCCCCCCGGTCAACCACGCACTCCAGGCCAGCCCACACGATCGCGATGAGATGCACTCTGCCATCTTGAAAACTCTGCTTGGTCCAGCAAGAGGGGCCACGTTTGTCGCCGTGGTCTCGCATTCCTCCTGCAACCTCCTGCCTCTTCCGAGCTCTGCTGCTTTGTCCCGCCTGCACAGTCAGCGACTACGCGTTTGACAAGCGTTGCTCGTCTGCACCACCATCAGCAGATCCCCTCCTGCATTACCCTGGTCTCGTGCAGCACCGCTGTACATTGGCAGCGAGGCCTTTCTTGGTGACTGATCGGTTACCAAGGCCACAAAGCAGCATGCTTCGCTTACGAGATAGCCACGTATAGCCGTGGGGAGTTACCAAGACTTCGTGTACTGGTATGCATTAACATTTGCTCGGCAATTGCACATCGCACGTGTTGGGCGCTGGATAGGGCCCGAGTCGAATGGCTGTTGGCCAGCGGCGCGCTCAGCCTGCGAGCCATTTTCCTGCCTGCAGTTCAGCGGCGCAGCGCGGGGGCACTCCCAGCGGAAAAGAAAAAACGAGCGGTTGCCTTTTACCAACACCAACATCCCGGGTATCACGGAGTACAAGTCCGAGGAGGTTGGTACGTGTCTTACGCGAAGCTGACCTGGAGCATCGATTAGACACGAGGTAGAGCAGGCGTGAATCGCACTAAATCACATGTGTGGGCGTCCTGAGTTACGAGTAGCGGACACTGTGCTTGTGCATCGTATAGTTCTGCCGGCATCGCCACGGGAGTCGTCCCACGACCGAGTCAGAGTCAATAAGTGGGCACCTTGTAGAGCTCGGTGCTCAGCTTGTAGTCGAAATTGGACGAGCGTACGGCCGATGCCGGCGAACAATTACGAACCCGGGGAACCGTGGGAACCCGATCGCACGTGATGCGACATTCACCTGCACCATCCCCTTCATCTATCGCATACTGATGAGTGGCCTCGTCTTTCTTGCGTCCCTGCGAGGTCCAATGCAGAAGCTGTGGCAATGAACGTGCCAACCCCCAAGCCGCTAGTCTCAGTTCAGCAAGGGGACAGAATTTCCACCGTTGCCGCCATGTCAGCCTGAGCACCACCCAACGAGTACTCTCCAACCTCCGTCATCCTTCTGAGCGCTGTAATCGAGCGCGCTTCTGTCACTCTATCATCGTACTCCGTCTCAAACCTAAGACCGACGAAAAACAGCCACAATGGTGCTCCACGGCCTCCTCCCGAAGCCCCTCCCCTCCAACGATGTAGTAGTGGGCCAGCTCCTCGCGCACCCTCTCCACCCCGAGCGCGATGGCTTCTACTCGCAGCAGGCACACGAAGCCGTCGATGAGCTCAACGATTACCACATTCAGCTGCGCTACAAGGACGTCTTCTCCGTCGACAACGAGGGTCGCTTCATGTCCAGCTATGGCTCCAAGTACGAGCTTGGCCGCATCTACAGACAGCCAAATCTCCTGACGGTCACGGCCGAGCAGATGATCCAACGCACGAGCCAACAACCCCGCGACGCTTTCCACGCCGTCTGCAACGACCCCGAAGCGCAGCAGTGGATCTACAACTTGGCCAAACAGCAGCAGAACTTTTACGTAGTAGTGGGCATCACGGAGCTGCACAAGGCCGTCTTCAAGCGGGCCAAGCTACGGGATGCAGGCGCTTCTAGGAGCCTGCACGAAGCACCGCTTGACAAAGACGCGAGGGTGCCCCGCGCTTTGTCGCGGAGGAACTCGACACTGGGTGGTCTCGGCAGTGAGACGTCCATCTCTGGCGTTTTCGGCATGGATGTACGACGCTGCACCGCCCGCATCTCGACTCCGGCGGAACCACACAAACTTGAGGATATAAGCTACCATTGGTTCTACTACGAGGTTTCGGGCAGCGCAAACAAAGAACAACTGATCGTCGGATTGGGAGAGGCTCTCAAGGCCAACGAGCTGCGTCTCATGCTGGATTTGAACGAAGAGACCGTTCAGGGCAATCTGGACGCCATCAGCCAGCTGAGTCTCGATGCGCTGAGCGCAGCGGCCAGCCCCATGCTCAAGCCTAGCTCTCCTGCGCTGAGGGGCCGGTCACCCTCGCCGCACCCACAGCTCAAGGGCATCGCCTAACAAGTTTCGGCGTCACCTTGTCACAATTCTTTCGCGTTGGGGTCTGGAAACCACGCAAGTCTCGAGCATAGATACGGCGGCATGATGAGCTACCACGCTTCTGGCGATGATATACGGCCGTGCTTTTCTTGTACTCAGATTCCTAGACTGCGAATCTTTTCCTATACCCTTGCTCCTATGGTCAGCGTTGAAACATGCGTATCCGGTTGTGATTGAAGCGTTTTGGCGGCATGCATTTCTCGCACGACAGAGCGGCTGCGTAGCGTAAAGTCGCAACAAAGGCTTCCCCGCCACCAACTTCGACGCCGTACCTATCAAACCGATGCGACAGCCATAACATAACGACGCCAGGGATGCAACGCGAACATTTTAATGAAATAGTTCTCTCCCCGTGCACTGTGCCGGTGACATGTACATGCACTCAACACGGGAGGTGTCCCCAATAGGCAATATCGTTTGCCGGCCCCTCAATACGGGATCCCACGACACGCCAACATAACGGCCCGCTAGACTGGGGTCCCCTCCACACTTCTGCGCGGCATGACAAAACAGGCAAAGCACCAGCTCCTCCTCTAGCCACGCCCCATAATCTCGCGTGGCCCGCAAGCATCTGCGTGTCACCCTTGTGCGGCGCATACATACACGTTTGTCGTCCATCATGTCCGACACCCACGTCCCAGAGGCCGAAGTCTCCAACGCGCTGATCCCAGAGAGCGATGTAAGCTAAATAACCCCGGTAGCTTAGCGCATAGCCTAGACACGCAGGCTGAGTCCGGCGCCGTTGAGGTGCAAATGTTAACAAGGTCTAGGATAGCAGCGACGCCGACTCGGCAGTGGGTGGCCTGACGTATGCGTACGTATAAACACGGCACAATAGCCTCTACGGAGTTGTTCATTGTTGGCCAGGTCGTCGACGACGAGCGCACGGAGCGATGTTTACACTTCTGTGGAAGAGTTTGGGCGCACTTATCATGGGTACAAGTCTGGCAGTATGTTCCGTCCACATCATCAGGAGCCTTCGCTAATACTCGCTAGAATACCTCCTGCCCAATGATGAAGTACGCCACTGGACTTCTCAGTCACTAGCATGCTTTCTAACATGTCATCCAGAAAGAGAGGGACAGGCTGGATCTCCAACACATGCTCTTCACCATTTCATGCGACGGCGCTCTAGCCCTCGCGCCCATCGGTAAACCCAGGCGCGTCCTCGACATAGCGACGGGTACCGGGATATGGGCAATGGAATTTGGTATCCCGTCACCGCCCGGATTACACCGAAAGACGATTTGTTGACTTTGCTCGCAGCTGAGCAATATCCGGACGCACGCGTGACTGGCACCGACCTCTCACCCATCCAGCCTAGCTACGTCCCCACAAACTGCCAATTCGAAATCGCAGACGCCGAGGACGAATGGAATTTCTCGCGACCTTTCGACTACATCCACGGACGCGCGCTGCTGACCTGCTTCGCGGACCCGCGTTCCATTATCCAAAAGGCTTACGACAGCCTCACACCCGGCGGCTACCTCGAGTTCCAAGACGGCCTCTTTCCATTCCAGTTCATGGACCCACAACCTCCGCCAGAAAACCCACTCCGCTCTTTCCTGGAAACAGTAGCCGAGTGCGGCACCAAGATTGGACGACCGTGGACCAATGTGCAGCACTACAAAAGGTGGTTTGAAGAGATTGGATTTGAAGATGTTGAGGAAAAGCGATTGTACTGGCCATGCGGTCCGTGGGCCAAAGGCGACAAGATGAAGAAGCTGGGCATTTACTTTATGGAGGATATGAAACATGCTTTCGAGCCAGTGGCCATGAAGATGTTTGTAAAGATTCTTGGGTGGAGCGAGGAGAAGACGAAGAAGTTTCTGGATGAGGAGGTCATGCCTTTATTGGGAGCGAGAAAGACGTATATGTACGAGACGGTGCAAGTATGCGGGCTTGAAGGAAGTGAAATGGTATGCTAATGTGGACAGGTGCTTTACGTACGGGAGAAAGCCACTCAACCCTTAGCCAGAGCATTCGGTAGAGGAAACCTAACGCCACCACCGCATTGAGTCTCCTGGCGTACTATTCCCGTTGTTGCATGTTTCTGAAGTCTGCATTTCGCTCGTTTGAAGCTTCCTTTGGACCTCTTTAATATAATAGCTCACTACGGTGCTGGATGCTAGTATCAAGGACAATACGTAGCACTACAAAACACATACACAAGCCACCTTCCAATGACTCGGATCATTAGACTATGTTTGTTCGTAGGACTTGGACATGATAGCGCACACCGTAGTTCTCGAGAGCACGCCAAGAACAGTTTCAGTTCGCGCGCGCACACGGGCAGCGGAGTATCGCCGCTATCAGTATGCATGTTTTTGGCATGATCTGCACTCGCGGAGTATCTTTGCCGAAACCCTGTACCCTCCCCGCGCATAATGTACATCGCATCCATAGCTTCGCTCAAATCCCCACTTCAAGGCATCGTCTACAAAACAAGGTCCTGCAGAGGCAAAGCCGGTACATCGCCCGTTGTCACCGTTGCATCGACATGGATTCTTGCAATCACACCACGGTTATCATGGAATACCGCTTTTGGTCACCCAGTATTGCATGTAACCAAGTCCTGAAATAGCGGTGGTTTCCATCATCGTGTTTTGGGGTACGCCGACGTCCGCGATGCGGTCACTACTTCTGTTCACGTCAATATGCCTGCAAACCCTTGCGCAACAACAAGACGTCGTTCCGCACCTCGATAGTCGCGCCAAAGCAAAAGATGCTTTCATCGACGACCTTCTCTCGCGGATGGGGATCCCAGACCTCGTCCAACAGCTGCACCTCACCTTTGCCGACAACATCATCGGCCCTGCATCAGATAACTCTCTCTACGAACATGAACTGCGCTTCACGCCCAACGCCTCAATAGGCCACATGCATGACTGGTACCCGCTCAACAAGACCTACTACAACGATCTCCAGCGCCTCAACATCGAGAGCTCGAAACTCAAGATTCCATTTTTGCACTGGGCGGAATGCCTTCACGGGGTATTCAGCTTCGAGCAGAGCGTATTTCCGCAGGCACTCGCTCTGTCGAACAGCTGGGACACGGAGCTCGTGCATCGCGTGGGAAGAGCGATTGCTGCTGAAGCGCGGAGCATTGGCGTCCACGCGTGTCTTGCGCCCGTGCTCGACCTGTGCAAGGACCCGCGATGGGGCCGGTGTCAAGAGGACTGGGGCGAGGATAAAGTCCTGACATCGCACATGGGTGTCGCTTTCGCGAGCGGGTTGTCGAAAAACGGCAGCTGGGCGGAGAGCGATGCCGTAGCGCCGGTGATGAAGCACTTCGCGGCTCATGGGTCGCCGCAGGGTGGGAGTAATGGTGCGCCGTTCATGGGACATGGGAATCGCGAGGTGCTTGAGGAGCATCTTTTGCCGTTCAAGAGCGTGGTTGAGAAGGGTGGTGTGAGGGGCGTGATGATGGCGTATCATGAGTTGGACGATGTGCCGAGTCACGTCAATCCAATGCTCTACAAGCAGTTGGAGGAGTGGGGCTTTGATGGATTTGTGACCGCTGATGATACCGGCAAGTACCCTCTTTTCTCCTCTCGGGACAAGAACTAATCATGACAGGCATGAAACAATTGCAGGTTGGGCACAAGGTCGCTGACTCCCCGGCCGATGCTATCGCCCAATATTACAATGCCGGAGGAATGGTCCAATTCTACGACTACCCTCTCTACGAACTTTTAAATGCCACCGAAGGGCTTATCGCTAACGGCACGGTCAAAGAAGATCTGCTGCGATATAAAGTCCGGAAGGTTCTGGGTGTCAAGTATGACCTCGGATTGTTCGACGACCCCTACATCGCCGACGATGTTGATCCTTACCAGCTGACCATCAATCACATTCCCCTCACCCTGGAATCCGCACAGAAGAGTATCGTGCTCTTGGAAAACAGGAACAAGACCTTACCACTGAGCAACACGAGCAGTCAAACCATTGCACTGATCGGTCCATTTGGAGACATCCTGAACTATGGTGATTACTCAGGGCAATATGGGGCGGCTCCTGTGGCCAACTCGACCACACTACGTCAAGGTATCTTAAATCATCTTGAAGGTACCGACGGGAAGCTCGTGTCTAGTATGGGCGCGAACACCTGGCTGTACAACGCACATTATCCAATTCCCCCATATCACCTGTCAGCCAATGGCTCTTCCGGGGGCCTACAAGCTACATACTACGCGGACACCAACTTCAGCGAGCCAGTCGTACAGAGGATAGAAACGCCAGTGGGGTCTTGGGGCTTGTATCCTCCCTCTGGCCTCCCATCCAACAACTTCAGCGTAGTCTGGGAAGGCGAATTAGACCCCGCAGTCGACGGCGACGTAGATGGCTGGCTAGGCGTCGCCATAGGCGCCAACACCACCGCAAAGGTCTACGTAGATGGCCATCTGCACGTCGACGTCCCCCTGACCACCGCCGGCAACATCCTCTCCAACATCCCCGACCGCGCCTACTCCATCAACAACAGCACGCAAGCCCCGCCTGGCTCCGAGCCCTTCACCTTCGCGAAAGGCAAAACATATCACATCCGTCTGGAATACCAGACCTGGAACCTTTACCAAAAGATCGAGAATCTCGGCTCGCTAAACTCCCAGGTATACCTCTTCTGGAACCTGGTCGACCGCACCGATCCCGTAGGCAAAAGCGTCGCCCTCGCCCGCACCGCAGACGTCATCGTCCTCGCACTGGGCGGCGCCTGGAACAGCGACGGCGAGTCCGGCGACCGCGCCACGCTCGACTTCTCCGCGAACCAAACCGCGCTCGCATCCGCCGTCTTCGCGCTCAACAAGCCCGTCGTCATCGTCCTCCACGGCGGCCGCCCCTTCGCCGTCCCGCACTTCTACGCCCGCGCCGCCGCCGTTCTCGACGCGAATTTCCCGGGCCAGTCCGGCGGCCAGGCCCTCGCGGATGTGCTCTTCGGCAAGGCGAATCCCGGCGGGCGGCTCACGCTTAGTGTGCCTGTGCATGTGGGCCAGCTGCCGGTGTATTACAACTACAAGCAGACGGCGAAGAAGAAGTGGTACACGGATATCGAGTCGCTGCCGTATTATCCGTTTGGCTACGGGCTGTCGTATACCAGCTTCGCTGTGTCGAACTACCGCGGCCAGACGGCACGGGGTTCCACGTCTAATTTCACGGCGCAGGATACGCTCGTGTTTGAAGCGGATGTTAGGAATGCTGGGGATGTGGCGGGGAGTTACGTCGCGCAGGTGTATCTACTGCAGCGCGTGAGTGCCATTTCGCAGCCGCTGAAGCAGCTGGTGGCGTTTCAGAGAGTGTATGTTGGGGCTGGGGAGACGGTCACGGCGAGGATGGAGGTTGAGGTGGAGAGGTATTTGAGGATGTTGGATCGGGGGTATGAGTGGGTGGTGGAGAAGGGGTCGTATACGTTTGCGATGCTGGATCATGGGGGGTGGGACGCCCTGTGGAATGCGGATGCGGGGGGGAATGTCACGATGAAGTGTTTGGGGTAGGTGGTGGTGAGAAGGTAGAGGGTTTTGTGGAGGCTTACGTGCGGTTCGTAAGTATGGAATGATCCCAACTAGAGCAGGATAAAAGATCAGGTGTTAATTCGATAACGCTGATGTTCAGCGCAATGTGTTCTGGCTTCGTTCAATTCACAGGAAGTGCACAAAAGGGCACCTCATATCTGCACTCATCCCACGGAAACGAAGGATTTCCCGTGGAGGATAGGAAGAGCATTTTAGATAGGTGTTTGTTAGAGGCCACGAGGTGGGGAGGAAACGGAAGGTGGTTGACCAAAGCGGAAGCGACCTCTTAGCGAACCCCTTTCGTCACGACTGTGCCTCATACACCGTGCATTAGATATAGCCGCAAGTCAGTGCTTGCGCAGGCGGAAGAGACGATTACCGCAGCCCTCCTCTTTCTGTTTGTGGATTCTATGCGCATTACTAGATGAAAACGCCGTTGGCTCTTGTCCCGTACAAAGGCGGGAAAGACCATCTTCCAAGCCTCTATTTCGCGCGACTTGCAGCTTACATGGTAGTCCCTCCAAGACCAATACATTTCCTTTTGAATCAGAGAAGATACAGCCTCAACGACTGCCGTGCCGCCGTCGATGGGAAATCACTTCCAGAAAACCTAGGCAATCCCAACGTTCGACAATGCCTCGTGAGCGGGATCCGAAGACATCTCGCATTTGCTTTCTTCCCAGAGATTGACGAGTTGTGCCAATTTCAGGGCCAAGAACTCTTCGCACGAGCCCGAAATGCTTCCTTCATTATGCACAATCAGTTGCCTGGAAAAGACATGCTGTACAACAAGCTGTGGCATCCATACTGCATCTGGTACCCGCGTCTTGCAAGTGAAGAAACGTATCGACAGCTAGCAGCTATCTCGCCTGAGATGCGATACCAAATCGGCCGGGCGTGCGTAATTGGAGGCTACACGAGATTGTACAACGAACTTGAACTCCTCCCGGACCCCAGTATGGCGGAAGAGGCAAGAGAGATGCGCAAGGGACCTGCTGCTGAAGGCGCGAAACTCATCTACAAGCAGATAATGTCTGCTCCCGTACGTTATAAAGTCATGAACGATTACGAGCGTACGATAGACTTGGACAACCCTTCTCCCGGGGCCCATTTGAACGCTGATACGGCTGTCTTCGCGACGTTGCAACAACGTTTCAGACCAGGAAACGCAAACCGATACGAATATACTGCAAGCTCTTTCGATATAACCGAGGACGGGGCTTGGGATAAGGACAACTTGAATACCGGAGTTGCAACACCCCGCTTGACCGAGAGTGACATGGCCTTGTTTGAATCACCGCTTCCATTCGATCTGCCGGCCATGCGAAAAGATCTATTGATTTTAGTAGCCGCATTTGAGGGAAACCTCGATCGATATGCCCGTCTACGGCGTCCTGGGCATGCAGTTGATGGCGAACTGAACTGTGTGATCGCCGGAGTTTACAAGAGCATCGCTATGGCAAACTGGCTGGACCGCAATCCCGACATCGTAGCGCTACTCCAAACACAAGAAGTATTTGGTCCGGCTGGTCCTCTAAGGAGAGCCATTCACGCGAGGAGAGTCATGAGTAACGATGTTCGACACATACGAGACGCCAATCCACCTGTGCCTGAGAACGAGCTGCCGTATCTCATTTGGAGGCCAACCATGCCCGACGAATGGACCTTGGAGACCCTAGCTGATGCGATTCCAGCTATGCGACCACAATGCGCGGTCGCATGCATCGTTGGCAATTTCCGCGACACCTTTGTCAAGATCTTGGACATGCAGGATGGAAACGGCAACACCCTTGTTGTGGACGAAGTCCTCCTCTACTACGCTCGATCTTCCGCGCACTCTGACTTCTTTGGTACCATGTAGGACAACGCGTCAAGGAACAGAATGTTCAACTAGAAAGATCAGATGAGGACCGTTGGAAATGGATCACGCCTTGGTCTGAAGCTGGAAAAAGCAGTATGATGCGGATCTCCTCGTTCCCGGACTCTTATAACGCCATCCATAGGGACCGCGACTATCCCAGCTGGGACGCTGATGATGTATGCGCCAGGGACCTCGGCGATTTTTATTTCTACCTAAGCACTCCTCCGGCGAAGCGAGGGCATATGGACGAGAAGAGTTATGGTATCATAAAGCAGAATCTAGAGGAGATCTCTCAGGCACGACTGAAAGAGGTGGAAGAGCGACTATCGATAAATCCAGAGGTCGACGTGTCAGAGAGAACGGAAGTATAACAAGCGCAGAAGTGGGCGGCTTGTTGGTTGTAGACGCTTAGCCTCACAGTTGTAAGCTGGGCATGCTATGGTGTATTTGATAGTAATTCTCAACTCAAGAATAATCTCAGCTCCAATAAATATGGTAATCTCTTGTGATCGCTTGGAGTTACAGGGTCATTAAGATAAATACTAGACAAGTACAATAAGGAAGGCCTTCCTGGATTTCAGATGCTGTGCAAAGACACGTGTAGCCACATTCACGCCCATCTTGCCGTTATTGATTCGTTTGCTAGCATCAATCATTGCGATTGACATGACCATGAGGCGGTTCGCTTGCTTCGCAAACGGCAACCAATTCACTTATATATCAAAAGACAGAGACCGCAATATATCCAACCCCCAACACTCATGGACCCAGGCTTCTATCCAGGCCAAATGAACGCACAAGCTGAAGCAGAGGTTAGCCCCACTGGACGCTCAAGAAGCAAAAGCAATGATTCCGCACGTTCAACTCACACCGTTCGACCCACGTCTCAAACACCACCTCAGGTCCCTATGTTAAGCACCCCATCCTCGGAGCTTTACACGCCTCAGATAAACGACGATGGCACGCCGGGTTATAATCCAGAAAGATACAGGCTTGATTCTTCCGAGATTGGAACAGCGTGGGGATCTCCCTCGAAGGACATCATTCCTCCTGCTACTTCGCAACCTCTACCAGGTACAACCGGTCGACATGCTCCTCCAACTACCGAACCGACCGCGATATCACCAAGCATACAAGCCGCCATCGAAAGAGCGGTCGATATCGCGGTCAACAAGGCAATGAGGCTCATCCAAGAAGACACCATCAGGATCTTGCAGGACTACGCTGTTAAGAATGCGAAGATGGAAAACGAAAAAGCTATGGAATTCAAGAAGTTGTTTGATCATCGTCTCGCTAATATGGATCGCCGAATTCAACAGGGCGAAGGGATTTTTAGTGATGTGGACCACGGCCGAGGTCGAGAAAGCATAGGAGAAGAAGTTACAAATGAAGGCGAGACTGCGTCGGCGCCTGTGGAAGGAGAAACGTCATCAGAGGGAGCAGGAGGGACGTCTGCACCCTTGCGAGGGAATTTAGCCGCGCCGAATAGAGGGACGGCGGAGTCTCAGACGAAGAAGATAGTGAGTTAGCCTGTTCTGATATGGCATGTATTGTATCTAACCTCATTCATAGACGAAAAGGGTGTCTACGTTTTTTCGGGAGAAGGTAATGGGTAAGGATTCTTGAATACTATACATTATGTAGTCTATCGAAAGCGAAAATCTGCTGTATACATGTGCTTGAAAAAAAGTCCGATATTTTCAATTACTTTGACGCATCGATGATTCCTACTTGAGTCCCAATGTAAGGGCTCTCCAACGTCTCCAGATCATTCGCAATGAAGTCTGCATTCTGCTCCAAGGTGGTACCGTAGCGACTCATATTCATTGCAATGACAAGCACCTTCCCCATCAGCGGGATATGCCTAAGCCATGAGTCCTTCCACAAAGGCGGCGTCTGCGCACTAGCCGTCAATCTTGCGTGCGAGCTCTTCGTAGGGACGCTGAAATCCGAGGACTCTGGATTCATGTTGCTGGGGCAGAGCATGGACCAGTCGAGTGTGTTGGGTGGGAGAGCTTTGAGCAGAGCCAAGTTCCTGCCGTGGTCGAGCAAAATGGGGATACTGAGGATGTTAGCCTCGATGTCGCGGAATGTATATAAGTTCGTTGCTGAACTTACTGGTCAGACAATAGCGAATTCGTTCCTGGGAACTGCGTCGCACTCATTCCACCTAAGAACCACGCTCTCAAGGGCTTCTTTCGCTCTACGCCCGCTTGCCGTGCGCCTTCGACAATGGCGGCGACGATTTGCGGAAGATCGCTTTTGCCCCAGGGAGTCACCGCTGCAAGACCGGCGGAGTTGACAACGGCGTCGCACTCGTTTTCCAGTATGGCAATTTTTATTGCATTGGCGTCGAAGGCGCTGCCCTCGATGACGGAGAGCTGGCGGTAAACGGATTCTGGGAGAAGGGATTCAAGCTTTTGAGCGGACCGTACGTGTGCAACGACTTTGTGACCGTGTGTGAGAAGACTAGCAACCAGCCTGAGGCCAACATTCCCAGTTGCGCCAATGAGGAGGACCTTCATGTTCGCGGTGGTCGTTGCGGTGGCGGTGATTGTTCGATGATTAGATGTGACGGGATTTTTGATGATTGAGGGTAGTAAGGCAATTTGCGAATGGTTTGCGTGTGGTACGATGAGAAGTGTTGATTTGAGCGTGTTGGAACGAAGATTCCATTCTTTTCAAGAAGCATATAAATATATATTTCCTGGATTCGGTGTAACTTTCAGAGTGAGTGCTAAATCGGGATCAAGTTGCCCCGCGACTTTAGCAAATCGACTAACCGGAAGTGGGAAGGTGTATGAAGGAGGTCGGCCACGGCGTTACACTGGAGCAAGTAAGCGCCTTTATCAGCTGGTGCGCCAATCACAGTGGATTACATCTAGAGGATCGGGGCCGGCACAAATCATACAGAACTCCGATTGGCGTGGTGATGCGGTCATGCGTTGTTAGCAGACAGTTACACGCCTACACGATGTGCATGGAGTGTGCATGCAGTAATGTAGTTGCGCCGACTGCTGCTGGCCGATTTCAGAACAAAATCTAGTCGGAAGGTATTCATTCCTTTCCTCACGGGGCGTAACTCAACGGTGTTAGGGTCCAACAAGTCAGAACACCATAAATATTCGTTCAAAGTTCAAGTTAAAAAGATTGTTCCAATCATCTCTTTTGTGCAAGTATCCTTCAAGGCCAACAAGTTCTTGTCCATTACTCACAAGTTCCCCCCGAACTCTGCCTGATAACATTCAGTATTCCTTTGAGCGTGGAAAATCGAGTTACTTGTCTGCAATCGATTTCTGGTTTGCCCACGCGCAATATGTCTCCTCAATGGGCAGATCAACCCCTTTCACTGATTCCAACTCTCCCGTTCTCTAAGAACGTATGTTTATCGGCAACTCTATGACGTTCGAATTCCCCTAACAAATCAAAACAGACGTCCCATTCCGCATACTACGTGGCTACCCAAATGGCGCTCGCCCACAACGGCATGATCCGTGGCCTAAACAGTATCTACCTCCAAGCCCTCCAGGTCCCTGCTTCCGACTTCTCCACAGTCCGCGATTTTCTCACCTACTGCCAATGCTGGTGCGAGTCCATGCACCACCACCACGACACAGAAGAGGAGCAATTCTTCCCCGAGATCGAGAAGATCACCGGCATCCCCGAACTCATGGAAGCCAATGTCGCGCAACACCGAGCGTTCACGCCGGGCTTCGAAGCTTTCGACGCATACGCTAGATCCTGTCACCCTAAAGATTACGACGGAAAGAAAATGAAAGAGCTTATCGATGCGTTTGCAGCACCTTTGCATCGACATTTGGTCGATGAAATCAACACGTTGAAAGCGCTGGACAAGTATGACAGCGAGGGGATACGCCTAGCGTACAAGAGGTTCGAAAAGTCCGCTATGAACACTAACAAGGTAAGACGTCTATCCGCACTCAAGTGTGTTGCAGCGTACCTAATATGTTGCCAGTATCGAATAGGGCCTCTCGTGTTTGGAACGGCAGACAGGGCGTTCGAAGGTGGGATACACAATTTCCCGCCTGTACCGTTCTTCGTGCCATATGTGATTCGTTATGCTTTTGAGAGACCGCATCGAGGGGCTTGGAGATTTAGTCCGTGTACTACCTGGAGAGACCGTCGGGATCTGCTATTCGCAAGTGCATCAAATACGTCGTGATGGGATTGAATGGAGACGAGGATTTACGATTGTGACGAAGTTATTTAGAGAGATTTCAAATGAGAATGTTGGAATATTCGGATGATGTCAAAAAGCAAGGGAAAATGTAGATGTTTCGCCGGCAAGAGTTCATCGGAGGTGTAAACTACATATGGCACATTTGCGCATTCGAAATATAGAAGACAGCATCCCTTTTCGGCGTTTGATCGAGTTCCCTTGTTTCCGGCCCATCTGATTCGAATCAATTTTATCTTCATGTACATCTCCGACATACTACAGCTTCCGCTACGTTGTGGTGTGGAGTCGCGCTCCTGTAGTCGCTGCTGGAGCGTACCGCGCCTTACCCGTGCCTCATGTCCAAGCAACACAAACACCCTTAATATTATCGCTTGTAAGAGTTTCGCACCACCTTTCTTTGGAACAGAGGTACATTTTCTCTAGCTTATATACTATAGTAAGCTAGCTATTAGCTAAATATTACTAAATTAAGGATTTTGGGCGTAGGAGGCGCGAAAATAGGGCCTAGAAAGGTTAGAATTAGGGTGCTAATAAGGTTTGCTAATAGCTACCTTCCTATAGTATATAAGCTGCGAAAAAGGTACATCTGTTCTATAGAAAGGTGGTGCGAAACCTTTATAAGGGACCAATAATAACGACCTGGCCCAGGAACCAAACAAGGGTGTCGCAAGAAATCTGACATGTATGGACCCGGATCTGAAGGATCATGGGAACGGACTAATTTTGGGCCGAAAATCTATATATATTTGACTCTTACAGCCAACTTTAATATGTCACTGATCAATTAACTCGATCTCTAAATAACTACTTTCTAAGCTCATTTTCTCCTCCACAAAGTGTATTCTGCTTTCATCCTACCAACAGCTGCAACTTGGTGCCCATTGGCCAAGCTTGTTACCGGGGATTAGCGTGCATCCTCGGATACCGACAACACTTGCTCGCCTAACCCCACGTCTTCAACTTTCGCCGATGCTCGAACAAAGCTGCACTCGCATTTCCAAAGAGCCAGCACCATGGCAGATATTTCGCCCCCGAGCATCTCAACCTGGGTCGTTCTCGCAGCCAGAGTTCGTAAGTCTTCGTAGCGGCCAATCTCGAGACACTTTGTGACGCAAAGGGCGTCTTTCATGATTCTGGCATTTTCGTATCACTGGAACCTTCTTTTTTTCAAACTTGTGGGGATCGTTCTGACTCCCACCCACAGTCCTAGCCGTGATACTCCGCCTCCTCACTACACCCATACGCTGGCTCAACGGCTCTGGCGCAGCAACCTTCTTCGAGGATATTTTCTTCACAATCTTCAGGACGGCACTGCGGCACTCCAGCTTCGCAGTCTCGCGGGCAATCTTCAAGCCCACGACGGAGGTGTACGAGGAGCTGTGCAGGAAAACGGGGAGGGAGGCAAGGAGTTTGCTGGTGGATGGGAAGGGCGGGGAGGGAGTAAAGGCGCATTGGATTGGAGATGAGGAGGCGGAGGTTGTGGTGTTGTATCTGCATGGTACGTACCTCAACGAAAATGAGAAGAAGTAGTAGAGGGAAGTGGAAGAGGGAAAAGCTAACCGTGATAGGTGGCGGCTACACGCAACCCGCGTCTCCAGACCATCTAACCTACCTCGATGGCCTCGCTAAAGATATGAATATTGGTGCGGGCGGCGCCTCGTCGATTTCGTTTCTCGTCCTGGCTTACAGTCTCGCTCCCGATCAAGCTGTCTATCCAACTCAACTCCGCCAAGCAGCAGCAACCTTTAACCAACTCGTTAATGTACGCGGCCGCAGTCCCTCTAGTATCATCCTCGCGGGCGACTCTGCAGGCGGTGCCCTCGTCCTCGCTCTCCTATCGCACATTCTACACCCGAAAGCAGGTGTCCCGCGCGTGGAGCTCCAGGTACCGCTTCGCGGCGCCATGCTGTTCAGCCCGTGGGTTAGTTTCTCAACTGCGTTTGATAGCTACACGCGGAACGCAGAGTCCGACACGCTCTCAGCGTCGTTTCTAAAGAAATGGGCGACGATGTATCTGGGTGAGATGGACGCCGGTTCCGAGCGCCAGGTAACCTGGGATGTTAAAAGCAATGACGTTTACGCTGAAGCGTATCTCGCTGACCCGCGGTGGTGGGGTGGGCTGAATCAGGTGGTTGGGAGCATGCTGGTGTGGGTTGGTGGGAAGGAACTCCTTCACGATGCCGTCACGGAGTTTGCTTCCAAGCTGAAGAAAGGCTGGAAGAGCAGGGGCGGGCTTGAAGATGGGATCATTGTAGTTGAGGGACGGGACGAGGCGCACATCGGTCCGATTTTGAATGTGTCGTTGGGGAACAAGGGGAAGAGAGGGTCTCAGGTGGCTATAGAGGCGTGGCTGTTGGAGCGGCTCAACGCTGTGAGCAACAAGTCTCCAACTTGAGCCTTTCAAATGGCTTTTGGCCCGTATGGACTTTCCTTGCACGTGTATGGCGTGGGAGTATTGCCGTTCCTTTGCTGGATCGAGTGGTATATACACAACGACGGGTCTGCGAACGAGTCGATTAGCCAGGTTGTGCAGCGGGCACCGTTGGCCTCTGTGGCTGTTGTCCTCCTACACTCTTTCGTGTATCATTTGTGTAAAGGACCGTTGGCAATCGAGCACGAGATGCGCACCGATATTAAGCAGAAAAAGACGAGTTTGCACAAGCTGAGGGACAGACTGGAGAAGACGTGTAGGGCGGATGACGTGGAAATTGGAACGCCGAGCGATACCTTGTCGCGGGCAGTGTCGCAGTATGAGAGGCGGAGATGATCTGTTTGATAGATTCACAAATCTTCAGTCACCAACAGACAGTAGGTTTTACGTGGAATGATAGTATCTTCAAAACATAGTCGCTTCTGCCCTACACATCCCTTGCAGACCCCACAGAGTTCCCTCACGGCGTCGTAGTAACATTCTTCTGCGGCCAATTAATCCCCTTGTCCTTTGCCCCCGAGTTGTTTAACCCAGCACACTGATACAACCCCACGGGGTTGTTCGCCGTCGCACGCATGTACTGCAGATCCAGACACTCTGCGGGGCTTGACCCCGTCACAGCGATGCGGCCATCCACCATGACGGTCCAGTTCTGCCCGGGCGCGGTGTCGGAGCACGTGTTTACGTAGACGTTGGCCATGTCTTTCCAGGCGGCTGTGCGGGCGGGTTGGTTAGCCGGGTGGTGACGATAGATGGGGGATTCTAGGTGATGGGGAGGTATGAAGGTGGACGTACTCTTTGCGCCGGCATCGAGGCACAGAGTTGGCGGGTCGTTGTTTGCGAGGTAGATCTTGGAGGTGTTCGAGGTGAGGAGCCAGTGCTGGTCGGCTTTGTTGTTCACGGTGTTGCTGTTGAAGACGCGTCAGTTCAGCCTGTGTATCTGAAAGGGCGAGGGCTTGGTTGCTTACACGACCACTGTGCTTCCGGATGTCGTCGCCTTTGCTTGCACGACGAATTTAGTGTCGACCAGTGTCTGGAGGTAGACTTTGTTGTAGCCCGCGGGTACCACGGCCTGGGCAAAGCCTAAGGTGGAGAGTGCGAACGTGATCACGGAGGCAGTGAGCATGATGGCGACGTCGATATGTGGTTGCGTGTGGAGGTCGCAATACCTGGCTATTGCGGACAATGAGGGTTTATGTAGGCATGTTGCCCCATTAAGCACAGACTCGTGGCGAGTGGAATTTGAGTTTGAGTATAGAATTAATCAGAGTGCTGCTATGTAGATGGCGACCGGGCCCCCGAGAGACGCAAGGCCCTTGCTTTCATCGAAGCGGACTGCTGTCTAATTCGCGAGGAATAAACAATTGATATATTTACTTGTGCAGTACCGTAAAGTGATAGAAACCAGGCATTGTGTAGTATATGGCGTAGTCTATGGTCATCTTCTGGTTTCGAGTTATTGCAAGTTAATCTGCGTGCACCCCGGCTGGAAGGATAAAGTCCAACCCTTCCAAACTGTGGAGGAAGCCCGAACGTGGGCGCGCGCACGTGCATCCCCCGCATTAATATTGTGGAGACATGGGGCCAGCATATGCGGCAGTTGATCGTAGTCACCTGGTTGCGACGATTGGATATATTGAAATTTGGTTGCTCGATCAGACCAGGTCGTGGTCCTGATTTCTCGAGTAGAACGGGTCAAACGAAAAGGTGTAGTGGCGTAATGGGGAAATGCTGAATTGACATGAGAAATCTTGGTCTGCGATTTGATTCATGTAAACGATCTGATTCGATTGAGAGGAGTACGCCGACCCAAAGCTCAAGAAAATACAAGAGTGGATATAGCTTCGCCCGAACTTGCCTTACATACATACACTAACACCCAAACATGTTCCAAATATACAACCAGGTGCGCCAAATCATGTCTCATAGATGGTCAAGGAATTCAACTCGACCAAAACCAGCCAGTCTTCGAGTTGTTGTTCTCGCGAGGTTGTTGCTGTAGCTTGTGCTGAGCAGCGGCTTCCAAAATCCTCGATGGACGATCACTTCCTTGCCCCGCAGAACCCTGTCCCCGCTCTGTGTATACAGTCTCGGAGCTTTCTTCTCGGCCGTCGTTGAACCGGTTCTTAAGCACAACCTTGGTTGCGACAGTACCATCCGGATGAACCGTGCGCTCGGTAGTGGTAAGAGTCGACAGTATAGAGGGGCGACCTTCTGTCTCAGAGTTCCCTCCGAAGGCGGGTATGGGACCAAGCAAACGCTCATAAGCTTCCAGTTCCGTTTCCGGCACGTCGCTAGACCAGCTACCCTGCTTGCTCTTGGGGCTTGGAGGCTCGTCGTGCTGATCCTCGTGGTCGTGAGCGTACTCGTAGTTTGGCTCTTCCGCCGTCTCCTCGCCTTCCCACGGAACTCTTTTGGGATACTCATTCGTGGATGGCCGACCGACGAAACTCCGATCTGTCCGGTCGAAGAAACGACGCGACCAGCTGTCATGTAGCAAGTGGTCAGACTGGCCCAACTTCTCTGAAGGTATCAAAGGATATCCGTTCTGAGAGCGGAGGAGATCCTCAAAAGCATCTCTCGATACTCCAACGCGTACCAGCTCTGCAGCTACATTTGAATTTCCAGCCATATCATATACATCCTCGGCCTCGGCACTCTCGTGACGGAATATTTGCTGGAAGATGGGAAGAAGCACTTCGTCTAGTTGATGTAGCCAACGCTGACGCTCGTCAACCCAGCCCTGTTGGTCAGAAGACATGGAGCGCTCCTCTGCTGCATCGCTGTGCTCGTCTGCTTGTGTGTGCGTAGACATGGACTCTTCTCGACGGCGGCGCCACCGACGGCACCGGTCGCGACGGTTTGAGATGTCCTCATCCCCGTCAAATGGCTTAGGGAAGCCCCAGTCCCACGACCAACCCCACTGCTGTCCTTTTTCGTTTGCCACACGTTCCACAAGCTCTTTGCTGCTGTTGCCGTCGCGTGCTTGGGAGACAAGGCCCGCGCTTCTACTGTTGCCAAGCTGTGCCACCTCTCGGTCGTACCCGTGTTTGCCGGTAAAGCTGCTT
This sequence comes from Karstenula rhodostoma CBS 690.94, assembly GCA_010093485.1. Lineage (NCBI taxonomy): Eukaryota > Fungi > Ascomycota > Dothideomycetes > Pleosporales > Didymosphaeriaceae > Karstenula > Karstenula rhodostoma. The sequence continues at coordinate 1,018,423 of MU001495.1, read as the reverse complement.
CCCCGACTCCCTTCCACGATCTGCTTGCGGAGCTCGTCGGCAGCATAGTTGAGCTGCAGCAAAGCCTCGCCCTTATCTAACGCCTGTTCCACGTGGCCAGTGCGATAGAGCTCGCGGCATTCTGCGATGACCTTCGCCGTCTCTTCTTCGAGCTCGTGGAGATGCTCGCACTTTGCTTTGTCTGCGCGGCCGAAGAGGCAGTTTTCGCGTGCAACGTGGACGTTTTTGTAGTTGGCGATGGTCGCGGGCAGCGTGAAGACGGTGTTCATGAGCGACGAGACCTGCGAGTCGGCGAAGCGGCGGAAGGTGATGAAGGGGTTGTGCTCGTCCCAGTGGTCGCGTTCGTGGTTGCGGTTGCGGTTACCGCGAGGGTCGTTTTCATCTGAAGCCATGATGGGTGAGAGGCTGTGGGTGCGAGAGTGATGGATGGCGGCAAGGGAAGAGCAAGAGAGGTTGCTGCGTGATAAGAGGCGGGGTTGGAGCTATGGCCAGCCAGTGAATGGCGGCCTGTTCCGCGACGCGCCATCGTCGGCGTTTCATCTCGCGCGGCTCCGACCTCGTCTCATCATCCACATTAACTCCTGGACGCCTACGTGCGATATCATCTTCGAAGCCGGCATGTGTACAGAGACGTAAGCACGGTTCTAAATCGATATAGAAGACACAAGTAGCAGCGATATCTGCCACTCCAAAGTATATCTTTCGAACGCCTCCCCTAACGTAATATCGCGTGGGAGAGTCCGTCAGACCTTTAACCCAAACCTTCCACCCAACAGCACAGATGCACACAAATATCATGTGGGTGTTCCCGTCCCAGAGCTCTGTGAAAAAACTAGTATACCTATAGCATGCACCAACGGCAACGTGACTGAGAAGATCCGTTCAAAACACACAGAACCACATTTCCGTCTACTCACCCCCCGCCTTACAGCTGCTCCCCACCCTCCCACACCCCTCCGGACACTCGGCCTCCAAATCATACTGCCACCCAAAATACACATCCGTCTCGTTCGTCAGCACCTCACCGATCAACCTCGTCGCAGTCCCCAGATCAAAGCTCTCCCTGAAGACCTCCATGGAACCGATTCGGATCTGGCCCCACCCCTTCTCGACCAGCGTGTCGATGCTGGTGCCGTAGATGTACTCTTTGAAACCCGCCCAGCGTATCGCAGACGCGCACATGGGGCACGATTCCGCGTTCGTGTAGAGCGAGAGCTGGGAGAAGGCGGCGAGGGCAGCCGGAGAGGTGAGGTTGTAGGGTCCCGAGGGGGAGGTGAGGACGCGGGTGCAGTTTTGGATGGCGGCGATTTCGCCTTCGAAGTAAGATGAAACGTGAGTTCAGGCATTACTTACACGGCGTGGAAAGGAGAACTGTGGATATTGGTGGGCTTACCGTGCAGCGTCGGATCACCCGTTTGGCGGTTCGAGTTCGCGCCGATGCAGACTAGCTCCCCGAGGCCCGGCGCTGTGTGGTTGACTATCGCGGCGCCAAATGCGCCGAACGGACAGGGGTCGCCGTGGACATGTTGCAGTGCTTCGTTCGCTTTGCGCATCCAGTGTGCGCGGGTGGAGGGTGGGATGCCGTTGATGGCGAGAGGCGCCTGGGCGAGCGCATTGGAGTCGGAGCGGATGTGATGCTGGTGCCCCAGTGCACGTGGGAGTAGGAGCGCGAGCGCGAGCGCGATGGGGAGGAAAGACCGTATAGACATCGTGGGTTTCTGTGCAGCCTCGATTCCCCACTAGCGTTGAAACGTGCGCAAGATCGTTGTGGGCGTGGAAAGTCTGGGATGCGCGTGGCTATAAGTCGAGGTTTGGATGCGCTATCGTATCATAGGTGGGGTGCGACGCCTGAGCATCACAGCCAACTACGATAACGCTATGCCTGAGGAAGTTGGCCGAGTTTATCGTTCTATCGCCATGGGGATCGAAGGACTTTGTCAGCGGAAACTTGTCTTTGGTCGATGCGTCGAACGGTTTTCTTTTTGTCGGAACCATTCCGTCATTGACTTGTCGTTTAGGCGTAAACTACTTGGTGCAATTGGAGATGCTCGGGCATGTGGGGATCCCGGGCTCGTGGAAGACAATAGGGAGGCGCCCGCGAGGAGGAGGAAGTGTTGGGGTGATCGGTGGGGTGAGTCACGTGTATCTACACAATACAAGCCGTATTACGGCACCTTTGGCTTCTCGCTGGCGATGTGAGAACGTTGTATTGCATTGAATTTTGTTTCCATCGACAGACTAACTCTAGCAAAGGCATTACACACTGGCTTGACGCAAGACCTTCCTCATGATATGCACAAATACCTAGTGCCGCTATCCCCATTCGTGTACTCCATGTTTTCCCATATACTACCACTGACTGTCGTAGTCTGAGGCCCGCAGGGTTTCTACATCGGGGTCAGACCTGGCTGTGTCATACCCCGTGCATCCCCTACGATCCTAAGGGCATCAGCTCCTCGAACTGCTTTGAAGCGACATGATTTGGAACACGAGTTCCCGAAGGTACGGTAGTGTCAGAAACCGTGCACCCCTATCCCTCCTCCTCACTCGCCTCTTCTAAATCTCTAAGCCAAAACACTAGGCTCGGCAACTTAGAAATGGATGACAGCTCATAGGTATAGAAGATAGTAACTTTATCCACAGTCTTCAAGCCAAGCTGCGCCTTATGCTGTGCCAGCAGATACGCTACCCCCCACCCATTGGGCGTACTTAGGATAGCCTTGCCCTCGTCGGTATCCATGGACAACTCTATGCCTGGCCAAACTGGTTTACCGACATCGTGAATATCGAGTATGTGCCCAACCATAGATTGGGTGATACTGTTCGCAACGCCGTGGCGGATGATGTATTTCAAGTTCAAGGTCGTAGAAGGCGTCGGAAAGGTGGCAGAAGGCCCCAGCAGCTGAAGGTACGCAACATCGGACCAGTACTTCAGCTGTGGCGTTTTTTTGACAGGCGCGGGATATGCCTTCAGGTTCGAGACAGCGATCAGCACACCTTCTTTACGGTTCACCGTCTGCGAGAAGTGCGCGTGGGATACCTGTTGTGTTTAGCGATTGCCCTCAACTATTTCTTCCCATAGTCCGCTCCTCGACGTACGGTTTTCTCGGTATCTCCCACCGTATCCTTTTGGCTGTGTGCATGGAACATCTGGACGTTCATTCCACCTTCGCTTCTCAGCTTTTCGTCCACACCAAAAGCCTGCAGACACTTGCTCAGTGGCTCGATTGCAACTGGCTCTGGCTTGATCTCGATATATCCGTGCTTCGTTAGATCGGTGTATTTGGTGAAGGGGCTTTGGAGGATAGAGGCGGCAGAGCTGCCTTGGGAAATGTCTCTGGTCAAGTTGAGAAGGCGGGCGCCTTTGGCGACTGCCTTTGCAAAGTCTTCATCGGCCATTTTGGAATACGATTCGGAAATCTAGAAAGAGCTAGTATAAGCGTGATGTGGATAGTAAAAGTATGTATGAAATGCTTGTTGTTTGTGTACGATTGTTCGCTGAGACAGTGTTTTGAAAGAGCTTTGGAGGATAGAGGCGGCAGAGCTGCCTTGGGAAATGTCTCTGGTCAAGTCGAGAAGGCGGGCGCCTTTTACAACTGCCTCTGTAAAGTCTTCGTCAGCTATTTTGTAATCTGATTTGGCGATCTGGAAAGAGCGTAATGTAAGCGTGGTGCGGACGGTTGAAATATATATGAAACGCATGTTGTTTGTGTACGATTGTTCGGTGAAGCAGTTTTTTGATTCTGATACGGCCTTGCGCGGTTCCGTTTGCTTGCGTTCCTGCGTACTGGCTAATACGGTGCAAACCTGGCCTCCTCGCCTTTCCGCTTGTCCTTCTTTTTGTCCTTTCGCTTTTCTTTCCTGTCCTTTGATTTCGATTTTGACTCAGCAGCATCCCCAACGACTTCCATGTTCTCTTCACCTGCCATTTTCCAGGCGCGGACGAAGCCATCTTCTCCACAGGTATAGGTCGTACCTGTCTGCGAATGGTTAGCAACCGTGACACCGACCTTGGAGCTGTGGAAGAATACTCACATTTGTATCGGTGAAGAGGTCACGTACAATCTCCTCTCCGTGGGCACCTTGATGCCGAATCGGCTGCTGCGGGTTGCAGATGTAATCGAGAGGACCACCTTGCAGATTCTTGTGCACGGGGTAGAGCGTGAGGTCGCCGGAGCTAGTCGCAGTTAGTGCTACGTGCAGAGACCGAGCATATCGACTTCAATGAGCTGGCTCACCTGTGCTTCCCGGTGGCAAGATAGGCTTTGTCGCCCACCCAATGCATCTTCGCCAAGTACTCGCAGCCCAGTTGCTCCCGCGTATCGCCGTAGGCTTTCGGTGTTGGCTCCTCTGTTTCCTCCTCTTGGCTTTGGAGCGCGTAGAAGCTCAGGGTCTCGTCGGTACCCATGGCGTAAATGTCAGTTGTAGGGAACATGAAGCCTGCGCGAGCAATGGCAGAGCGATGGTTGATGACCTGGTATAACGAGTCATCCTCGTCAGCTTGCGTGATGTCAAAGACATTGACCAGACCATCTGTGCTCGCCGACAGCAGTAGATTTGGAAGATTAGGATGTATTTGCAGGTCCGTGACAGTGTCTGTGTGCGACTCTACGTATTCGCGGACCGGAGCTTGTGGGTTGCGCTGGTCCCAGATGTAGGCTGGAGAGCCGCGCGGTCCGTCCTCGGGGTTCTCAATTCCAGCGGCGAGGAAGTGCTTCTCTGAGTTGCAAACAAGGGCCGAAATAAGCTTCTGTGCTGCTTCAAGATCAGTAGGTCACTGCGACAGATGTGCTGGAACACTTACGGCTCTGGATCTGGGCGACTGCCGTATTCGGGGTCCTTTTATCCCAGAACTTGATCAATCCGTCTCTTCCTGCGGTTGCCACGAGGTTGCTCTGCTGGTCGTTGCCGCGCTCCAGACACGTGACTTTTTCGTTAGCATTCCTGACGACACCGTTTGGGAGCGTATTGAGTGTTGTCGGGTCGAAGAACCGAAGAGAGTCATCGGATGCAATTGCAGCAAGTTGGTCGGCTCGACTGTATGTGAGCGGGTCTTGCCGCGGCGCGGTGGAGATGATGCTGTAGATGTACGAATTGGGTGGTAAACCCAGGTCGGATTGGCCGAGCTGCGTGGCGTTCATGGCGCCTTTGGATGATGGTGTACGAGGTGTTAACGTTGTGTCAGTATGCAGCGCTATGTTATCATGGTCTGGGTTCACTGCAGGTCACCATAGGTAGTTGTGGTGAGTGGAGTTCGTGCCCGAACAAATTTTTCCAGTCGGCAGCATGAGTGTGGTCACAACGGTCGCGCAATGAAGAGAGTCATCCTGATCCTGACAGGACAAGTGCCCGCTTCTGCCTGCTTGCCAAAGGTGTGCACGCTCTGAAGCATGCTCTACGTAACCAGGTTTACCGCACCAACACGGCGTAAAAAGGGAAACCGCCTCGTAGGGCAGCCTCGGGAGACTTCACACGCACAAGACGACTCTCCGCAGTCACTTTCGATATTCTACGTGCGAGAACCACAGCGTGAGCACTGCAAATATAGCTGCAAGACGCGCAGATACAAAGCAGAGGTGAAGAACGAGTTTAAGAAATGAATGTAGCCCTGGATATGAAACTCATCAGGTCATAATTATAGGCCAAATGAGCGATTAACTACGGGCGTTTCTTCGCGGATCCCTCATGCACCGTACCACTGACATAACGCCAGCGGAAAGGCCGTCACTCCGCCATCTCATACCCGAAGGTCGAGGCGGCGATATCGAGGTTCCTGGAGAGAAGAAGAACAGAGCCGCGCGCGCGAATAATTTTCGGGTGCCATTGAAGCGTTGACTAAGCGGAGCGCTGTGATTGGCTTCTTCGGCACCGGCTCGGATGCTGGGCTTCACGATTGTGAGAGCAACGACATCACCACCACCGCCGACGACCCTCTCCCCTCCACACCAATTGGCAGCCGCTGCACGCATCATGGCTTCCCAGCGAGTGTTCCAGCTTGGCCTGCGACGGGCAGCCGCCCCGAGCTTCATGATCCAGCCTGCCGGGCGCATGGTCCAGCGCAGGTACGTAGCTCGTGACACCCTCACCAGCTGCTCTCCCCATCGATCCGCCGCCCACGACACGTGAAGCTGACACTGTAACAGACTGGCAAACACAATCAGCAAGGAGTCTGGCGAGGAGATCCTCGCCAAGCAGCGCCTCCACCGTCCCGTCTCCCCGCATCTTTCCATCTACAAGCCGCAGATCACCTGGTACGCCTCCGGCCTCAACCGCGTCACTGCCGTCATCCTCAGCGGGGGTCTCTACATCTTCGGCATCGCCTACCTCGCAGCTCCTACGCTGGGATGGCACCTCGAGAGCCAGTCTCTGGTCGCTGCGGTCGCCGCGTGGCCGCTCTGGGCCAAGGCCACCGCCAAATTCACCGTCGCGATGCCCTTCTTTTTCCACTGTGTGAACGGCCTGAGGCATTTGGCTTGGGATGTCGGTGTCGGGTTCAAGAACGCCACCGTTGTGCGAACCGGCTGGACCGTCGTTGCCGCGACCTTTGCCTTGTCGGCATACTACTCCTTCTTCCACTAGAGACGGGAGGTTGCAAGACGGGGGATATACGCGAAACGTGTGCTGTGTTCTGAGGAAAGGTGCGGGCGGTCGGTGTCGGTCAAAGTGTGGCGGAAGTAGCGGGCAAGAGCGAGCGACACGAAACGCTGAGGGGGAACAACTGTACATTTTCTGTTTGAAACATTCAATGTTAGACGCAATCGATCTATTCAACATGAATGGTTAGGCCCGTGCCCCGGTCGCGTGTGTCGATGTTGGAAAGTCCTGATTGATGGCGCGGTTTTTGATTTCGGATATGGAAGTATTCGCGTGCGTCTCTGTGAGTCATGATGAGAGGCATTAGAAACTCAGTGAAGGGCTATAACAGTGAACACCGTATCCACAGAATGCCGAGACCGAGATGTAGCTGATCTCTCCTTGCAGTGAGATACCACCTAGCAGATGTGTGATTGTCTTGTTTACACATTTTATCTACTTGAGGTGTAGTCAGGCCTGAAGCATGTGCTCCTCATGCTTAACCCTTCATCGCACTGAAGATGCCAGCATCGATTGGAGAACGCTACTTGGGTCTGCATTCTGTCAGAGACAAAGCCAACACCCGAAAACCGTCATGTGACCGCGCGCCAGCACATTCAACCGGAGAATTAACGTCGCGTGGCTAAATCCGACACATTCCTCCACCAACATCGCACCGGAACAGCTCCGGCAGGCCTGTCGTGATCATGGCGGAGTCGCAAGATTGTACGATGTTGCAAGACAAATTCTTCGATGTGAGCTGTCGTCTCGTCGCATGCATGCAGTGCGGCAACACCCCGGTCGCTCTTGCAGATCATGAGTCGTGCTATCTGAGCGCACCCTCTGACGCCACTAGGATCCCTCCCAACTTTCCCAGCTGCTCCGCCAGCGGGCAGGCAGCCAGCTTGCCATTCACTCCTTTGATCCAACCAGCCAGCACATTGTCAACACGACGCCCACGTTCCCTTCAGAGCGGCTGCCTAGCCCACAGCGCGCCGCCGCCGCACCTTCGCTCTCTCTTTCACCAACGCGTGCGGCAGCCCGACGCGTACGGTACGACTCGCAACATGCCACACCGAACCTTCACAAACACCACTCGGCACCCGTCAGTACTGGAGAGTTAATGACGGAGAGAGAAGACACGCGCAAGCCCTACCAGTCGTTCAACGTCGCCATGGACGCTCCCGGCGACACGCAGGCGGATCCAGAGATCTACAAGATGCTCACCAGCGGAATCTACGGTAGCAACGGCATACCTGGAGCCGTGTTCGACCCTGTCGTTCCTGTGGCCGACGAGGGCAGCTCAGAATCCGCGGGGAATTACGCGACTGTCTCAAGTCAAGAACAGCCCCGCGATTGCCTCCCTAGTCCGGTGACAATAAACGACGATCAAGACGCGCAACTTCGCGCTCATTACGCAGGGACTAGTCCTCTCAAGCTAATCGAGACCCCGATAGCATATCCAAACAGGAAGCGGGACAGCCAGGGCCAGGTACTGAGCTCAGTAGCCAGGACGAACACAAGCCCAGGCACAGTGCTGTCGGCATCCGTCTTCTTTGGCTTTGGTAGCACAGAAGAAGACAATAACATGTCTCTTACTCAAGCTTTCAATGCTACGCAAGCGAAGACGTCTCCCGCCGTTGGCAACCCAAACGATGATGTCGTCTTCCAGCGGCCTTCTCCAAATTTTGCGCATGCGCGGTATTCAAGCGCCGACGCCATGATGTCTAGTCCAATCAAGCAGCATAGTCGGAAGGGACCAGTGAGTGATGTAATCATGCGATCTTCTAGCGAAGCGCGGACCGATTATGAATCGATGAAGCATTCGCAAGAGCGGCGACACCTCGAGCACGCGGGTGAAGATGTCGACTTTGAAGAGCAACAGGACAGCTGGGAACAGCCCACAGGCATCGAAAAGCATTACATCAGGCAAAAAGCAAAGGAACGTTTTGAACAGGATGCCGCTAAATCGCTGGCAGGCGTTTCAGCTCCAACGTCTTCAGAGCGGCGGCCGAAAAAGCGTGGCCTGTCATCCATGAGAGCGACGACTACCTCTCCAGATAAGCCCACAGGCACAAACCGCACTCATCATTACGGTCCCTACGACGGAGCAGGTGCCGATGCGCCTTACGAATTATCGCAACCTTTGCCAAGAAACGAGGGCACGGGTCTTTCACCTGACGAGCTATCTCGAGATCTTTTCAACCGCCGCTCCGCACCGGCCACCGTAAAGATTATGGCTGGGGTCGAACAACGTGTTCAAGTACCCCATACCTCTTCTCACCCGGCTCATACCTTTTCTGAAGTCCCTTCGCGCAATCCTTCTCCGCTAGACCCTTCCTCATCACAACCGCAAACTGAGTCACAGATTCGACCCATTACGTCCCAGCCCGCCCCCAAAAACCTTTCGAGGCTTCGTAGTAGCAGAGAAACGGAAGTCGTCATGGACTCGCAGCCGGACCCGGCTGGTAGCTTCAGTGCTTCACAACCTGCTCCACTAAGGTTCCCATCTTCACCGTCAACTAATCAATACAGCATCAACCAAACAACGATGCTACCCAAATCGGCGCTGATCAGCTCACCTATCTCATCGGCGGTTCCGATGCCACCAAAATTTAGCTCCCAAGAACTCGTAATAACAACAGGAAATGGCGATACGGTCGATGGAGCTGAGGAAGGCGTTCCTAGCAGTCCACCCTTAATCGTACAAGATGACGACATCACGTACGATGAGCATGCATACGAAGAAGATTCGGACGTCGAACCCAGGGAGCGGGACGCTCAAACTGGCGAACACGACGTGAACATGGCAGAGGCTGACGACGAAGATGGATTGCCCACACCGCGAAATGAACCCAGCAAATATGCCGAACCCACATATGAGGATGAGGCAGAAGACGAGGAGCGCGCCGAAAGCATGCGCAATGATGATGAGGTGCCTGAGACTATCGAGGAACAGCATGAAAAGGACGTGTTGATCCGCTCAACTCACCCTGAAGATGTACAAGAGGAGAGTGCAAACGAATCGATGGGCCCGCCGCGCATCAATCGCGAACCGACTGTTCCCGAGACCGACGTGCTCGAGGATACTCAGCTTTCGTTGTTCCCTGAGGCTGCAGATGACACGCAGCTCGACTCTGCAAAAGGAGTTACTGAGGGGGCCCCTGCTGGGATTTGGGATGATCAGGATGGGCACGTTGACCATACTCAGAACCAGGCCAATAGCAACGAGCACTTTAATGCGGTGAAGGAGCATCAGTCGACGTCGCAGATTGTCAACGAAGTCAACAGTACCATAGAAGAGAGTGTGGCTGCACCTTCTCCAGCACGATTCGAAGGTCGTTTATTGCTTGATATTGCGGATGAACCGGCCACACAACAATCCGTCGACCTCGAAGCATTTGAATTACCGCAACTGAGCTTTGAGGAGGATCCGGACGATCCACTAGATGCAATGATAGCCCGAGATTCACCGTACCACCCGCAAAAGAAACGCCGAACGACTTATAGTACGAAGAAGGCCTTCCGGAGCCCGATCAAGGAAACGGACCCTGCTTCGGATCAATTAAGCAGCCCACCGCACCGAAGTACCCCACACGCAACGGGTTGGTCCCCTCCGACGACCCAGGATCGCGAAGCACAAGGAGCGATGGCCGCCGCGCGTGCTCGAGTGGAAACTGGCATTACTCAGTCAGCAACGTTGAAGTCTAAGACGCGCTTCAAGCCAAACCAACCTCAGACTCCTCGAAAGGGTGCTCTGAAAACCGTCAACAAGGCGTTGCTGTCTAAATCCCCGGGCAGGACGCCACTGAAGGCTACGCTCCAGGGCCAGACTGCAAACGAGACGACACCTACTAAGTCTACACAAACACGCAATACTGATATTGAGATGCGCGACGTAGATGATCTTGATGCCGAGGACGAGTCCGTGCAAGACGCCAACATCCCTAGTATTGAACACACAGATGCAACCACACGTGACGATTTTGTCGAAGATCCGTCAGGAGAGCCTGATGTGCCTGACCGCGTCTTCGCATTCTGGCCCGGAATCGGCTATTGTCCTGCAACGTGCGTTGGCCGTGTGGACTCGCATCGTCTTCATGTCCGTTTTGATGATGGCACACACCATGACTTGGAGTCGATGCAAATCCGCGCTCTTGATTTGCATCCTGCGGACCATATCAAGATCGACGTTCCTGGAATGAAGAAGCTAGCGTACGTGGTCATAGGCTTCAAGGACAAGATCAATCCAGAAAACTGCACAATGGAATATCCAGCGACAACACGCCATGGTTATGCAACGGTTGTCCTGGAAGAAAAGCAGCGCGATATCCTTCCTACAGATGTACAGCCACGAGCAAAGAAGCACATTGATGTTCCGGTAGCTAACATCTACCTGACCACACAATTGTGGGCTCGGTTGAAGGATAGAACATTCAAGTACAAGCCAGCCGCTAGTCCTGCTGCTTCAGCTTCGCGAGCTGGGACGCCTCGGGTCGTTGGCTCCGCCATCCCAGTTTCAACAGTACTTCGAAGGAGCACCGCTGGACCTTCTCTGCTTCGAGACTCGACTGCTCGCGCATCCTCGGTGGCGTCCTCAACTCGCTCAAGCGGTAACGTCTTCCTTAACATGGCATTCGCTGTAACTTCTACGAGTAAAGAAGTCAACAAAGATGATATCAGCAAGCTCCTCAAGTCCAGTGGCGGATTGGTTGTTGAAGAAGGCTTTCATCAGCTATTTGACACGGACTCATACAACGCGCCTATGTCTTCCGCTGGCTCAGCAAATGCACCTTCTGCATCGATGCATGGTCTGAAGCTGAAGCGTAAGAATGAGGATCTACGTTTTGTGGCGCTCATTGCACAATCGCATTCGCGCAGCCCAAAGTTCCTCCAAGCGCTTTCTCTGAACATCCCCTGCCTGCATCTCCGCTGGGTCCACGACTCTCTAGCGGCAGGTCATGCTTTGCCGTTCGCAAAGTACCTCCTCCCTGCCGGTACCTCAACCTTCCTGGATCCTGTAGGAGTGGTCCGCTCTCGTAACATGCGAACATATGACCCGAACGCCGGAGACGTCGCTTTTACGCAGATGGTCAAGGACCGCCAGCTAATTTTCCGCGACGAGTCTGTGCTCATCGTCAGCGAAGAGAACGAACAAGAGCCGTACATTTTCCTCACACATGCTATGGGAGCGACTGAGGTAGGCCTGTGCAGCGACCTCGAGGAAGCCAAGGAGTCTGTGGACACTGGAGCGTGGGACTGGGTATATGTGGACGGGAAACCTGATGTGCTCGCTGATGCGGCAGCCCAGATCTTCGGTTCCTGGGCTGGCAAGACGCCTCGAAAGAAGGCTACCAAGAAGCGCAAGAGGGATGGTGAGACCGTGAAGGCAGAGCCGCAGACGCTCGTTCGCACGGGCTTCGTAGGCGAGAAGATGGTCAAGGTGGCGTGTGGGGAGTTCGTGATTCAAAGTCTTATCCTTGGGGCTTTAATCGAGTAGGACATGGCGTAGGCTGGGATCTTGGAGCAAAATGGGCAGGAGGGATCTTCAGGATGGCTTTTTCGTTGTGTCTGAGCATTTGATATCGGCGCATTTGTTATCGCTTCGGCGTTCATGGAAAGGTGGCTTTCGTTCACACCTATGATACCAGGGCAAAATGGGCGTATGGTATATATCGACCAAAGATGTACAGCTCGATTTATAGTCGAATAACAAGTGGAACATAACATTGTGGTGTTGGGTCGACTCATTGCGCGTCATCTCTGGGGAAATGACCTCTTGTCTTAATGAGAAGAGCAAAACCTGCATTCTCACCATCCTGCCCAAGGACGGTTCTGCAGCGGCAGCTACAACCGCTCTTGCTTCTCTCGCCTCCATCCACAAGAAGCATGACGACCTGAAGAGCACCTTGTTCCCGTTCATCGACGTCCCGCAGCAGCACCATGGAGGTAGTCTCTACCGCCCAATTTTCCGTCCCTCTGACCAACCACTTTGTTGAATGCGCTGAATGGGGCTTCTTGTACAGCATCCTAGTTTTCCAATGGCATCTTGCATTACTCCAGCATCATTAACTTCAAAACGAAATACTTCCTTGTTCTATTTCACACCCTCTCCATGGTAACCTTCCAGATGTCTCCGTCCTTATCGAAAACCCCACGTCCGGTTTCGGGTCCAGGCACTGCGAGAGTACAGTGACGCTGTGCTACGCAGCTCAACCTCCCTTGCTGGGCTGGACCCGTCTGAAACAGGTTGGAATGCAGGTCCTGGTGAAGGATATAAAGCGTGGGTGATGTGATGCGTTCTACCAATGAAACAGCGGCGCACAGGCAAACACTATGGCGGCGGTTCTTGCTAACGGTAGGTATCACGGAGAGCGTCTTCGAGGGTGCGGTCTGCGGCGTCCTCACGTCAACCGCGCCTCCACGACGACCGTCATGAACACCGTGACTGGGTCGTTGATTGGCACTTTCAGAGCCATGATAAGGATTACAGTGGCCGCGGGATCTACCCCCGGCGGCTTCTACTACGGGGACTATGGGGCGCTGGAGTATTGCGAGGTTACGGGGGAGGGGGCGGCAAGAGAAGGAGCATTGTCCGTTTTTGAGTGTGCGGTTTGGGAAATCGTATTGAGGCGTGGAGCATGGGGGAGGGAAATGGTATTGTTTAGAAGGAAGAGTTGAAGCGATGCCTTTGCGCCTGGAATCGAAGTCTTGTCCGTGTAACCTTGGGATCACACACTCCACGATACGTGGGCAGAATCTTGATTCAATTCTAATCTGGGTGTACTCCACACCCCCAATCTTGTCTCTCTAGCATTTACTCCTTTGAATGAAGCGTCACACGCCTCACACTTTGGACCGCTATTCGTGCGACCTTGCATTACTGACAGTCCGGCGGTTGCTGTACGCAAGGCTTGTTCGTGTAGCCTGTCGTGATAAGATAGATGCTCATCCCTTGTACGCATACACAGTGCGATGTGCAGTTGGAAGGTTGATGATGTAGCAGTCTTTTCATACCGCAGTTGCGTTTGATGAAGTAGAGGGTAGAGCGTGCTGAGCCATGCTTACCTTACAGGGCGGGTTGCAGGTACATGGCGTCAGTTGCCATTACACCTGTACTGCCTCGATCCCGTGACCCGAGCCAAACATGCCCCCCTGAATAAGCACAGCCCAAATTCGGCAATCAAACCACGTTGCAGACGCAGAACAGAAAAAGCCACACCTGCGTAAGATCACACAAAGACGGGCGGGAGCGAGATTGCCCTTAAGATTGCCATGTGAGAAGCGGGCGCCCCAATCGCATACGCGCGTAGGTGAAGGCTAATAAGCTTCGGCTCCGCTCCCCACCGCGCGATGCCGTCTTGGGCCGTAGTGTGGAGGAACAGTCGTAATGTGGCAGCGCAGACAAGCACGTCTTCATTTGACGCAACAGGGGACACGGATCCGCGCTGAATTACCAGTGTCAGGGTCCCCACACGCTGTGGCGGAACGGCGGAACAGACGGCGCAGGGTGGGTTCCGCACACGCTTGGGAACTTGGAAGAGCGGACCTGAACCGGTCTGACGCCGACGACGGTGGCAGCGGGGGAGTGTAAAATTAGGGGAGATTCAGGCTGGGCTGGGTGTGGCGTTGGCTTAGGCAAGGGGGGCGAATCAGTGCGAAAATAGGCGTGCGCGAAGGGCTAGATTGGCGTTGCTGGGGGTGAGAAATTTACGAACTAGCGGAGTGAGGGAGTTGTTTGCTGGCATGATGTTGTTGATGCAGGATTGATAGTGATGGCATTGTGTTGTCCGGGGTCGGGATGAAAGGCGGATCGGATGGATAGTTGCAAGGAGAGCGCCCGGCCAGCACAGCCATGTGCCTTCGCATGCAGAACTCGGCGTGAAGAATCTTGTTATATTTGTTTGGATTAAACACAGACCCTGGCTGGCGATCGCTTACTGAGAAACTATCGGGCAGCTCCCGATAGCATAGCAGAGGTTCAGCTTACGCGCGAGGAGGCTGGCCCCTGGCATATACCTGCCGCAATCATCCCTAGCAGGCCCCTCCGCCACCCCATTTAGCCCTCCCTTCCACCTCTTGTCTTGCTGGCTTTCCACTCTGCCATTTTCCCACGCGCCCTGTATTAATACCTTACCGACACTCCTTTGTCACTGACCGTGGGAGAGCGACCGCGACACCGACACCGAGCCCCAGGCTCTCTTATCCTCTCGGAGGAAGCAACTCCAGAAGCGAAAAAGCGAAACGCAGACACATTTAGCCACCATGATGGCATCGTCAATGTTCCTGACGCCGCGAGCCCTCGGCGCCTACGCCATCGTCGTCCTCCTTTTCCTCACTGTCCGCCAGCTCGGCACCACACACACCACCTACAACACCGCAGAATGGACGTCGGGCAAGCTGTCCCACCTAACCGGCGGCGCCGGCCCCAGGCCCGCGAATGCAACCCTCGACTTCCAGGAAATCGTGTACATCTCCATGCCCTACCGCACTGACCGCCAGGACGCCATGGCGCTCATTGCCGCGCAGACGGGCATCACGCTGAACAAGATGATTGCTGGTGTTCCCTCGGCCGATGTCCACGAGAAGGCACGCCCGCTGACGGCGCATCCCAAGGATGACCCCAAGAAGCCGTGGCTGGGCGTGTGGAGGGCGCACGCCGATGCGTGGCGGTACATGATCGATAACAACATCCAGAGTGCGCTGATCCTCGAGGACGACGTCGACTGGGACGTGAATGTGAAGGAGGTGTTTGGGCTCTGGAACTGGCAGATGAAGACGAACAACTCGCTCGCGGAGAACAACGGCCGGGGCAAGAACGGCCAGGAATGCGAATATGGTGAGTCGTGCCTTGCCTCTCCGACGTTTGCCAGACGTGTACTTCGACAGTCGTTTGCACATTGGTGTCCGCTTGGCTGCGCAACCCTTGCGCTATTATCCTCAACACATGGCACCCAATCGTCATCTGTACTATGCTAACAGAGTCTTCGTAGGCTGCGACTGGGACCACCTCTCCATCGGGCAGTGCATGTACAAGCCCCATCCCAACGACAAGTCTCACTTCTCGTACAACGACCCCAACTCGCCCGCCATCGGCACCTACACCAAGGAGAACGCAAAGGAGATGATGGAGAACTGGAACTACAAGTCCGAGGACGCAGGCGTGCGCCTCATCACGCCCACATACCACCCGCTGTGCACCATGGGGTAAGCCACGCCCCTTCTTCTTCTTCTTCTTCTTCTTCCTGCTCCGCCCCACGAGGCGGATGCTTGGAATGTTTTCGTTGTGTTGTATGCAGAACCAGACTGACGGTCGAAACCACAGCTACGCCATGACGCAACGCGGCGCGCGACGCGCCCTCTACCAGATTGGCGGATTCAAGGCCATGGACAACCCGATCGACTGGGAGTTCATCTCGCACATGAAGGACGGCCGCATGAGGTCGTACACCATCTCGCCGCCGGCGCTGGTCAAGTGGAAGGTGTTCGGCCCCGGCGACACGGACAACGACTACGGCCACGAGTACAAGACCAAGGACGACATCGACTCGACCCAAGGCGGCGGCGTCAGCAAGGGCCTGCTCAACAGCGCCAGGCAGGCGCTCAAGGTCCTCGATGGCACTTTCCACACGTGGAAGAACGGCCAGTAGACTTGCTCGCTTCCCTGTGTTGGCTGTGTGGGGGAGGTGTGAGGGGTGGTGTCGAATGGCTTGGTTGCTGCAGATACGATGGGACGTCTGCTTTTGTTCATCTTTTTCTTCTTCTTTTCCTTTGGATCGTTGCACGCCAGCGAGCGAGCGAGCAAGCGGCCATGATTCTCGAGATACCACACCATATCCCTGCGGGCTTTCACTCCAACACACATGTATACTTCTAATCGACGACCGAAAACATACTCAGGGTGGGACGAAACAGAGCCCAGGAAGGGGGGGTCGAGGTCAGGTGGTGTGGCAGCTGTTGAAGGTGGTTTAGATTTGGTTTGGCTAGGATCATCTAGGGCTTGGATACGATTTGGGTTCACGTATGTCGGCGCATATTGTGGCATGGGCTTGGTTAGCGACGGCGTCGAAACGGGTGTTGTATATTTCTCCTGTCGCACGAAAGATGCAAAATGGAAATGCAATAAGACGTACAAAGGACTTCTTCCGACTTCCTCGCAAGCTCTGTATGTGAGATGCCCACGGACAACAAAGGTGCACTACTTGACGAACAGATACGAGACCCACAGTCCATCTTTTTGTCCATCACTTTACGGGACACCACTTTGTGGTTCGTGTCAACATTCAGAAAATCATACAAGACCCAATGCACTCGCGTACCCGATGCCGAACACCCCCGTCTCTCTCCAGGCCAGGTCGGGCTCATCTCAAGACCTCCCCTCCCATCCACTCATCCAAGCGTCGCTCCACTCCTTTCGAGCCCCAGACTACACCCAGCACGACAATACCAATCAATCTCCGAATAACCCAACCAACCATCAGCCCACACCTGCTAAACCTTCCTCCCGCGCTCAACTCTCAGAAGGACAGAAAGCGCAGTCTCCCACCCCTTCCTAAACATCACCACCCATCACAAGCTCATATCACCTAGCACTGGCTGATACTGGGAACAGGATTACATTGTTAAATAGATACACTTCCCTCTTCCCTCTTCCCCATTACCCGCATCCCGCATCCCGCATCCGTCCCGTCCCCTAATTCATGCACCCACCTACCCACCCACTCTATCCACGAAACAAAAAATTCAGCAAAGGCAGAAGCAGCAAAGGTTCCGAAGACACACCCAGACACAGCCAGCCCCCCCCACCTACCGACACCGACGCCGACGCCGACGCTATTGATTTGTTTGGCCCATGCCCATAAGTCCCCGCGCCCCCCAGAAACGCTATGCCGCTCAAAAGTATGATTTTGTTCAAAAGGAAAAACATAGGAAGAAAAAAGGAAACAAAAAGCAATATATGTGATGTGTGCATGTTGGTCAATTTGTTGGTCGGAAAGAGGGAGGGGGAAAAAGAGTGTGGTGAGGTCAGATCAGGTCGAAGGGAAGAGAAAAAAGTTCAAGCAAAGAGAGCGCATGATGAGAGTAAGAAAAAAGGGATTGATGGAACGTCCACCCGGCAGATCCAAAAAAAAGTGTTCCAGTCCAGTAAACCAGAACCCATGAGCCGCCCGTATCCGTGCTTTTTACCCAGGCCACCAGGCTTTTGTGAGTTTTGATCCCCAAACACCGTTCCACTGCCAGTCCAGAAGGTATCAAACACCGTCGCCGAAAGATCTCCAGTCTATGTTCTCCAGCCGTACCATGCCTGCAAATGCCGCAAATCTGAAACCAGTCTGTTAAAAAGTGCCCATGCAGTGAGATCTTGCCCGCGCCTGCCTAGCCGAGAAATCCGTCCCATGCCAAAAATGCTCGAGCAGGATCCAAGCCTCGAACCATCGATCCCGTTTATGTACGATAAGAGCTTACGCCGGCGACTTGTTCGAGGCGTTGGATGCATTGCGGCGGTCGTCGTTGACAGACAGACCACCGAAGCCCGAGGAGAGGAAAGAGAAGGGGTCGTTGCGTCCGTCGCCGCCGTTGACAGCTCCCTGGTTGGGGTACGGGTCGGCCGAGCTGAACGCGGCCTCAGCAGAGCGACTGTCGAAAGGCGTCGAGTGCATGCCACCATTGGGAGCGTACTGTCCACCCATGGGAGGGTACGGGCTGGCAGCGCCGATGCCGGAGGGAAGAGCATATGAGCTTGGAGGTCCACCGTATTGCTGAGCAGGGTATCCACCGGCAGCGAACGGGGCTGCGCCAAAGGGGCCAGCACCAGGAGTTCCGCCCATTGAAGGGGGACCCATCCCGAAGCTGGAGGGCGTATCCATGGGAGATGGGAACGCCGAGTCGGCAACGACAGCAGCTCCGGCGCGGCTAGCACCACAGCGCAGGCACTGGACGTTCTTGGCGAAGTTGTGGTAACCGCAGCCATTCTCACCGCACTTCCAATCACCAGCACGGAACGGCACCACGCCGTTTCCTCCGCGGCCCATGTTGCCGTGTCCACCACCCATACCGTGGCCGTGGCCCATATGATGTTGGGGCGGACCCATCATGGAGGGTGGGCCGTATCCGTAACCGCCGTAGGCCATTGGGTCGCCGCCGGGCGGGCCTTGCATGGCCGGGAAGGAGCAGCGGAAGCATGCTGTGCGACGTTGGAAGTTCGAGAAACCACACGAGGGGCAGTTCCAATCGCCGGGTCGGGGACGATTCTTGCTAGGAGGGAAGGGGCTCAGAATGTCCGCCGCACGGTCGAGGACGCGGCTAGAAGACGGCGACACCTCGATGGCCTTCTCATTGAGAGCACGACCGTTCATGCACAGGCTCTCAGCGGCCTGTGGTGTGTTAGCAGTATGCAACGGGAACCTGACAACATCCACTTACCTCTTCGTGGGAAGAGAAGATAGCGAAGCCAGAGCCAGTCGGCTTGTGCTGGTCGGGCGTGCGCAGTGTCCAGAAAGCAATCGGACGACCGCCAAACTGGGTGAACCAGCTCTCAAGCTCGGACTGTGTAGTGTCATGCGGCAAGCCGCTCATGTGGAGCACCTTGCTACGCTCCGAAAGGAACGCTCTAACATCGGCACGGGCATCCATTGGCTTTGTCAATACGTCAGGGTGGTCCTGCGGAGGTTGGGATTTGTGGATGAGGCCTCTGAGCACGCGTGTGAGTGTGACAGCCTCTTCCATAGCCCGCCTTGGCGAGGCGGGAGCTAGGGCCTGCAAGTGAAAAGGAAGGTTATGCTTAATCGGTGCAGATGACTGCACAGGTTCTACCTCAAGTGCAGCACAGATGTTAGAAAGCGCGGAAGAGCCGAACGGCAAGCTCTCCGGGTGATGGGCCTGCCAGCGTTGGTATTCAGTTCGCAGATCGAACGTACGCGAATGCTGCAGATAGGGCGGCAGAACGACTGCCTTGTCGCGGGCCTCGCGGGGCAACTGGACGCGGAGATCCCAACTGTCAAGTGTGACAAAGGCAAACTCGAGGTGCTTGGGCAGTAGGTGCTCTTGGGCAAAGGTATCGAAGCGGTTTATCGCATCTCGGAAGGTACCGGCGTTTCGGACCTGGTCCCAGGTGAGGGTGGTCAAGCTTGCTGGAAATGTCTGCGTCAGCCAATGCCCCGCCGCGTAAAGAAGCGGACGAAGGTGAAAGCAACTCACTGCAAAGCGCGGTAATGGGCGTGTTGACAGGCTTGACGAGGACACTTTCACGGTGGAGCTGGAACGGCACGTCAGCAACGGCGGGTTGGTGTGGGGGCAGCAGAGAAGACGCACCTCTTCGCAGCTCTTGGCATCAAGCAGTATCCAGCCCAGCTCAATCACTTCTGCACTGTCCTTGGTAACATAGACCCCGTGTTCATCGCAAGTTGTAGCGACGTGGATAACGACGTAACGGTCGAGGTTTGGGGACTGTGGGCTCGGTGCGGCCATGTTTATGGATGTGGGGGGAGGTGGTGTTGGTGTTGTCGGGCAGGCTGCACGAGGCCGTCGTCGCTGCTCTTTAGGTCCTAGTGAGAGGAGGAAAGAGCGTGGTAGCTTCGGAAGGAACGAGGCGCGGAGGAGGACGGTGCAGCGGGGAGACGTCAGCGACAGGTGAATGGAGCCAGCCACTAAGAGAGTTGCAAGCTACAGGTGAAGGGCAACGGAGGAGACAACAGTCGCAGGAGGGGATGGGATGGAAAGTCTCCTGCAGCGTTGTTCGGGAGGTGGTCGATGTGAGTGAAGGAGGGCGACCGTGCGCGGTCTCCCTCTGCTTGGGACTGGATCCGTGACGAATATTTCTAGAAGCTGGAGCTAAGGCCTCGCGACGACGATTCGCCGCTGCATGCTCTGCTCGCCGATGCGCGCGTAGACGACGACGCGATGAGGACGGCATGGAACGGCCGTCTATCTGCGCATCGCCTGCTTGCCCACCGTCCGACGACGTGCTCCATCGAGCTTCGCGTACTGTGCAGAGCTGCTGGAAGCTGTGTTGGACGTGCGTGGCACTCGCATCTGAAACACACCACAACAGATCGCCCAAGCCCATTCACGCGTCTGCAGAGTTCAGACCCATGGAGCATTCATCGATGGAGGCTGCCCACTGTGTGCTCGCCGGGAGCCATCTCGTTCCTCGCGCGAGAAGGTCCGCCTGCCGCCTGCCTTTCTGTTCGCTCCCAACGGCCCACAGCGACACGGCGAAGCCCAAGGATCAAGCGTCGACGCGGGCCCTCTCGAAAGCGACATGTCGTTGCTGTGCAAACACGGTGTCAGAGCGACTCGCAGCAATGGGTCGGTGATGCATGAAGCAAGCACAGTAGCGGTACAGTAGCGGAGCCCGCGTTGGCGCTGCAGGCTCCACTCGTACAGCTAACTATGCCGTCTTCGCCCCTTTGTGTGCTGCTGTTCCTTCACCCTCATCCATGCCGTGCGCTTGGCAGGCGCTCCCCGCTCTACAGTCCCTGTACACCTGTCCACTAAACGCCGGGCTCCGCGGGGTCGGCGGCTGTGAAGTGAAGGGATGCCTCTGGCGGACCAACACGCCCGTCGCCAAGTGACAAGATACTGTGAACCGTGAACCGTGTGCTTCATACGTGCGGTAGGCTGATGCACAGGCGCTGCTCTTTGCCGGGAAGGGCACTAGCTGCAAGCCTGACTGCCAGCGGTACAGCAAGCTGCAATGGGGGTGCCTTCTCAACCGTGTCCTGTGTCCTGCACACAGCCGTTCCCGTGCGCCCCTTTTATATACCTCCGATCCCGATCCCTCAAAAGTCCCACCGACGCGCCGCGCGCCGCACTGCACACGACCGTGGCACAACTTCACCTGTGCTCGAGTCTCGACCAAGCCTTGTCTTTGTCTCGCCGAACATCGCTGCCCGCCGGTCCGCCGCCTTCCCCATGTCTCGGCAGCGCGTTGATTCATCCCCGCGAGACCGAGAGTGAGTACAGCTTGCAGGCCCCGGCCTTGTTCATTACAAACCCCCCTCCCCCACGCGCCCGGTCGCGCCCAAATTAAATGCACCCGCCCTCGCCAGTTGCATCTTCTGATTGTCCGACAGGAACTTCTCGTATCGCGTCATGGGCTTCATGAAGCGCTTTGGTCGCAAGAAGACGCCAAAGAACAAAGAGCTGCGCCCCCGCGACGACGACTACGCGTTCCAAGCATACCATGGCCCCGATCAGACGCAGCGCCTGCCCGACAAGATCCTCCGCCGCATTTTCGAGCACGTGTGTCCGCATGCGAGCGATGAATCTCTCGAGCCGAGCGAGGACTCGGGACACGATGGCTGCATGAACTGCGACATGCGCGACCTGGCACACTGCGCCCTCACCAAGCGGCAATGGTACGGCGTGGCGGCTGGACTACTGTGAGTGGCTGTTGGAGCTCCCTCGGAGACGTGCTGCGGATTATCTTGGAATATGCATTGCATGCGCAACCCATGGACGCGAGACACGGTACCCAAATCTTGCTTGTCCATAGTTGATGTGCATCGCATGTCCAAGTACAATGCTGGTCTTTGTTCGCGATAAGCACCCGCACCTTCCCCGGGTAGTCGCATAGGAAGCCGCGATCTAACGTTTACCAGATACAAGAGCATCCGACTGGACGCCGTGCACTACTGCGAGCTCGAAGAAGTATACGCCGAGGAGCGTAGACGCAAGTCGCGCGGCGGTGACATGGACCCTCCAAGTGTGCGGCTACAGCAGCTATGCCGAACGGTGCGCGAGAACCACCACGTCGGCTCCCGCGTGCGCTTTCTGAAGCTCCCATACATGACCCGCGAGTCCTGCAAGGCTGATCTGGCGCGAACCGTATCCGTATGCCCAAACCTCGAGCACATTGATCTGCCGGACGGCTTCTTCACAGGCGACCCGACATGCCACACACTCCGGGAAGAACTGCAGGCGCGGTGTCCGAACATCAGGAAAATGAAATACAACGGGGGTAGCGAGCAGGCTTTTGAGTCATTACTGCACGGATACTGGCAACAGCTACGCGTGGTCGAGATCAACAAAGTCCAAATAGACCCAACGCTGCTACGGCGCGTCTTGGGCGCACTCCCATGGCTGAGCGAAGTAAGCTTCTCCGGGGTCCCTCAGATCAACGACAGTTTCTTCCACACCGTGGCCGCCGTACCCGACTTCCCCGCACTGGACACCCTGTCCTTCCACAAAGTAGACGGCATAACCGGCGAGGGTCTCGCACAATACCTCTCGAACCCAATTTGCCGCGAAACCCTCCGAACGCTGAAGCTCCGAAGCTGCGCAGGCCTCCCCGTAGCCGCCCTCCACGTCGTCCTCTCCGAAGCCCCCAGCCTCGTCAACCTCGAGTACTCCTCCACCGTCACCACGCCCCTCCCCATCGACCCCCTGCCTCCGATGGCCTCGCGCTCCCTCCGCAAACTAAACTTCGAAGTCATCGCCAACACCGCCACCCAGATGTACTCCCCAGCCACCTCGCACTACCAGTACCTCACCAACAGCCTGATGTCCAACGCCCTCCCCGCCCTCCGCCAGCTCTACGTGCGCGACCCAGACTTCCCCGAGACGCTGACGCTCGCGCCGCCGCTGCGCCCCTTCGCCGACGCCCCGCCCCAGCGCGGCTTCTCGCAGCCCCTCGAGGTCTTCTCAAAGGGCCTCGACGAGCTCGACTGGATCTTCACCTCCATCATGCCCGCCGATTCGTACGGCCGCCGGGGCTCCATGTCCGGGGGCCGCCCGCTGAGCAGCTACTCGGCGAGCAAGGGGCTGGGCCCCCAGTGGGGCGGCGACGCCCGCAAGAGCGTCGTCGTTCCCAACGGCTTCGGCGGCTTCCTCGCTGTGCCCGCCGACGGCGGCGACGGCCGCCCCAGGAGCGCTGGCAACTTGTCGCCGTCGGGAGGGTTCGGACACTCGCACTCGCAGTCGCTCGGGGGCAATGGGCCTGCGTTCCGCGGCAGCTTCATGGGCCATCAGAAGAGGTCTTCGCGGGCCGATCTGTGGCGCTGAGACGAGGGCTGCGCGTCTGTCCAGGAAACTGTTTCCTTCGTTCCTTTCGCTGCTAAATACCCCCCTTTTGCATTCGCTTCTTTGGCTGGAAACCGCCCTGCATTGCCGGCGCTGGGATCTTATGTTCATCTTTGGAAAGTAGGTGGAGCTGCGCGATTATTCCACGAGGGACCTCCGTGGAGGATGTAGTCACTATGAATATGAGAATCGGCTACAACGCTGCAATGTATTACTACTTCCGCCCCCACTAGACCTCCGTCTCCGTCTCCCCCTTCCCCCTCATCCGTTTAACAAAACACTCCCCCCTCGCACTCGCCTCCCTCACCCTCCCCAGCATCCTCTCCCGCGCCACCTCATCCCCCTCGCCAACCCACAACCACTCATTCCTCGCCCCACACTCGATATTCACGCTCGGCCTCCTCCGCCCGCTCCTGTCCCCCTCCCCGTCCTTCTCCACCCCCGTATCCACACTAGCAATCTCGCTCTTTCCGGGGACGTGGTGGAACAGCTCCGGCGCAACCGTCCAGCAGCGCCAGTCGTGGTCGCGGCACGCCTCGAGCATGCGCACGTCGAAGGCAACGCACCCGGCCTCGCCCTCGGTGCCGTACGTAGACAGAATTCTCTGGGCCGATGCGCGTGTCACGGCGTACGCAAAGGTGCACAGCGGCCAGTGCGACCGGTACAGCATCCTGGTGTGGGACAGGTCGAACGTCTTCAGGAGGTCTGAGGCGGGCGGGGCGATGGCGTCGAGCGGCGGCATGTGCGGGTCGGGGTAGCTGATGGAGGGATGGGAGAGCACGTGGTGCGGGGACGCCGCGTCGTTGCAGTGGCCGAGCCAGAGTATGTCCCAGCTATCTTGGTTCGCCCAGAAGAGGGGGTCGGTGTCGAGCGACGCGTTTGGAGTCCGGGGGGTGCCCGGGGCAAGGAGGGTGCGGAGGGCGCGCGCGGCCGGGGCTATCTGCGATTGGAGATGCAGCGAGAAGTCGACGTCGTCTTCGAGGATGAGGGCGGTTTGGAGCGGTGTAGAGAGAAACCAGCGTAGGGCGTTCAGATGGCCCATCCATGCCAGTGCGCTCCCTCTGGTGATCCGGCTGCCTTGTGGCGACTTGAAGGCTTGGAGGTGGCCGTCGGTCCATTGCGGCTGCTCGGGGATCGTGATATCGATGCCTGTTAATTTGGCGGACCACAGTAGCCCTTCTCTCCTGGGGCTTGCGGCGTGCGATACTGCCACGAGCGCACCAAACTGATACTATACTCAGCGACAAGTGTCTTGCTAAAGGAGATGAACTTACACCAAGCGTCGAGTTCACGGTCCCGTGGTAACTTTCGGGAGGAGAGTCGGGATGCGAAACTCTCAGCGATCCAAATGGCAAGGTCCCGCGTGCGATCAACGTGACATGATGATGAACAAGTAGGAATAGCACGCAAACAGGAAGTAAGAATAGGAAGAACCTCCGTCTAGTCTTGTCCATGCGACCGAATGCAACAAATATCGAACTGAAACAGGTATATCGACGTAGGGTAGGAGGGGGTGTTTCGGCGTAGGAGCGCTTCTCAGCGGCCAACATGCTTTTGTGGCGAAGAGTGGTGCAGGTACGATCAGATGGCTCTTTCCTCCTTGTGGGACCGCTGGACCGTTGGCTTGCACCCGGTAGTAAATGACCAAGTTGCGGACGGTGTGAGTGAATCTAATTCGTGTAATACGTAGGCGGGCATGGAGCGGGTACTGGCATAATCTGGCTGCTCTGGGTTCGTTGTAGTCTGGTTGGTTCAGTCACAGTGGGACAGGACAATGGGACGGGCATCTTGGACAATCCTCTTCTTGTCTTGGGAGAGGCGGACTTCCGTGTGCGGCATCGTGGCTTTGTAACGCCATTCGTCCTTCCAGAGCGGTTGCGTCCATTGGAGCGAGAGGGTGACAACGAGTCAAGTGCAACCTCGCGACATTTGTTGTGGAGCAGTTGACGGTGCCTTTGGAACGTCGTTTATATGCGGGTTCCTAGTCGTGCTGTCGGCGTGTGTAGGGTCAAACACACGGGGGGTGTTTCCCATGTTGCTGTTTTGGGAGGAGCTAGCTCGTGCTGTGTCTGCCACGGCGAGACGGAGGAATGCAGGAAATAGCAATGAGATCAGACACAAAGAGAAAGTCCCGCTTTCTTCTTCGCAACCCCGTCACGTCGACGGCACCATGCGGATTCTTCAGTCTGGTCGTCGAGCCCGGCGATCTGGGTCAGGCAGAATGACTCGCAGCGTTGGGGCGGGCGGCGGGAAAATGGGCGGCCCCCTGCAGCCAGGAAGCGGGCAGTGGAGGGCAATCACATCGGACCAACCACCTCGAACAATGCCATGGGGCGCCACGATGCCATGTACCTGCGACGGGTGCCAGATGCCGGGTAG
Organism: Karstenula rhodostoma CBS 690.94; assembly: GCA_010093485.1. NCBI lineage: Eukaryota > Fungi > Ascomycota > Dothideomycetes > Pleosporales > Didymosphaeriaceae > Karstenula > Karstenula rhodostoma. The sequence goes on along the minus strand of MU001495.1, from coordinate 992,449 downwards.
AGTCAATGCTCGGACGCTCAAGCCCATCATCACCGCTTTCGCTCCCTGTCTCAGCCCCCCCTCCTTCTCCCCTGGCCCGTCCTACCAACTTGGCATGGTGTTGGTCGTGCGACCTGGACGTTTGCATCCCTTACTTCACAGGCGCGCAGGTACGCAGTGGCGCACAACATTGCTGCAAACAAACACAACATGGCCGACGCCGCGCCTTCTTCGGAGCCACCTCCGCAGAAGTTCTCCCGCTATCGCAGTGTGCGACGGGCGCAGGCACAGCAAGCCGCTCTCCACCAAAACCCCGCTGAGACGCCGGCCATCCCAGCAGTCCCTCCAATCCCAATGGATGCCCCCAACGCTGCTCCCGTGAGTAGGAGCATGTCGCGCTACCACCGCCGACCTACAACATCGCATGCTTCCCCCGCAAATGCCCCACCACTGCGCTCTGCAACTTTCCAAGTCCCCGCCCTGCCCGTCGCTCCACAGGATCCCACCACCACCCGGAATCGCGCCCTGAGCTCTCCGTACGCGCGCCCTGCCCCCAATGCCTCGCCACCAGTTCCAAACACGTCGCGCACGCGAGCTGAAGCCGCGCCCATGCCAGCTGCCCACCCTCGACCCAGAACAGCGCGCGACGAGGCCAAGCAGCTCATGCAAGATGAGGCGGCACGCCAGCAGCGCACGAGGGAGACGATTGAGGCCGAGAAGCGTGCCAAGGCGAGGGCTGAGCAGGCAGAACGAGAGCGCGAGGACCAGCAGCGCAAACAGGTAGAGGAGGCCGAGCGTCTCCAATTGCAAGAGGAAGCACAAGCGGCAGAACAGCTGCGGCGGCAAAAGGAGGACAAGGATCGCGGGAAGAGGTTGCAAAAGGCAGAGAGTACCAAGCGACTGCAGGAGAGGGAGCAGGCAGAGCGGAGAGCACGCAACGCTCCAGTGTCCCCACCAACATCGCCGCCGCGGCACCGCGGGCGCTTTGCTCTGTTCGGTCGTCGCAGAGACAATTCCGCATCATCTCAAAGCCCACCAAATACCACCAGACCACCTTATAGTAGCCATGAGAATAGGGACATGGAGACAATCAGGCCTGGCGGTGGAGGCGCAGTTCTTGGCATTGATGCTCCCATCTCTGCTGTCAATGCAGGTGATCGAGTACGTTTACGTTCAATTCCCCCCATGATGTGCCCGTGCTGATTAGGCTTGCAGCGTGTATCCATCCTTTGCAACAAGAAGACCTTTCTTCTCCCTGTTACCCCAGAAACGACAGCCCAGGACCTTCTTAGATCTGCGTCTATCGTGATGACGGAGAGAATCGATACACACGCCGACATCTTGGTCGAGAACTTCACAAAATCCAGTGTCAAGCGTCCCTTGCGCATGTACGAGCACGTCCGGGACGTGATGAACTCATGGGACAACGACACTCAGAACGATCTCGAAATCGTCAATGCCGCTTATGCCGGTCATGATCGAGCAACGTTGTTATCGTCACAAGTGCCTGATGACAAACCGGAAGGCATGAGCTGCTTCATTTACTACTCCTCCAGGCCTGGCAAGTGGAATAAGAAGTACGTCACTTTGCGTACCGATGGTCAATTGGTCATGGCGAAGAACGAGACAGCCAAGGACCAGGAAAATATTTGCCACATGTCAGACTTCGACATCTATAGGCCTACGGTACTGAAGCTGAAGAAGATTAAACCGCCCAAGGGCTTCTGTTACGCCGTGAAGAGCCAACAGAAGTCCAACATCTTCTCGGACGAGTCACGCTATGTTCACTTCTTCTGCACTAGCGACAACGGCACCTCGACAAAATTCAATAGTATGCTTCATGCATGGAGAAGTTGGCACTTGAAGCATGTTATGGGCGAAGGCCAGAAGAAACCGAAGGCCCAAGAATCCAACGCGGCGAATGCCTTCGTGGCGAAGACCCAAGCTCTGGGAAGTATTGGCCAGGGCGTTGCAACGTCTCACCGCCGCAACGCGTCCGAGAATTCATTCTACCAGCTAGGCTCCTTCAAACCACTCTTCGACCTGGAAGAACTCGGGAAGAGTCAGGACCAAACTGTTCAGCAGCCTGCCGCTCCGGAGTCATCTTTTGCTAGGATGAATTCAAGAGCTATGCACGCAAGAAAAATGTCGACCAGGCAGAAAGGCCCGCCGCCCACGGCGTACACCCGCAGCGGCTTGGTCGGTGAGATACCCGATATGCCTGTAGTCGAAAAGACCAACTCGCTCACGCAGGCTACGTCGAGGCCCGATGATGAGGAAACCTTTGCTGCTGGTGGTCTGCTTGGAAGAAAGTACACGCAACGGCAAAGGGCCGTGCAAGAACGTGAAGCGCAAGCAAACGGACCCTTCACCGCCGGACCATCGCTCGTGGGCAGCATCGATGCCCTCACTGTGGCGCAGGCTGCTGGAGGGAACGATGGCGGACTCGGCCGTAGGTCGTCAGTTCGGAGCACCCATCGACGAACCTCGAGCGACATCCAACGTAGCGCTTCTACCAGAATCAACCCCAGGCCGCTTGTGGATCTCACGCCACACTACATAGAGCCGCCTCAATTTCGGAAACAGGGCAAAGGCTTCATACCGGAAGGAAGTGCCGGGCCGTTGATAGAGAATGCAACTTCCCCAGAAGAAGCAATCCAAGTTCCATCCTCGACAGACTGGCGGGCCGGAGCAGTGCGGCCGATGACGGCACGCGCTCACGGCAGCTACGGGACAAGCGGGCACGAACGCACACGGTCGCTGAAAGGGCGTGGCGAAGGGCGCGGCGAAGGGCTGGCGGCATATACTGTGAACAACCACACGGCGGGCATCGACGATGACAGACAGGCCTTCACGGGCGGTCTCCTCGCGCGCGCAGGTTTCAGCCAGGGAGCACAGCCCGTGGGCCACGGGGTCATGGATGGCTCCAAAGCGAGAGGTCCCATGCTGGACATGAGCGAAGCCTCGCAGTTTGCTTCGGGGAGTCTGCTCGCAGGTATTCAGCGGAAACAGACGGTGAAAGCACCGGTCATGGATCGGGAGAGGAGGCAGAGCGTGGACATGGGCTGATGGCATGTTGTGATACCCCTTTTTCCTTGATGTCTGTGGAAGGCGTTGTCATGGCGAAAAAGGCATTGCGCCTAGAACGTATCGCGTCCGTTGTTTCATCTCGATTCAATCGTTTTTTTCTTGTTTTGTTTTTCTCGTTTCTTCGCATTGTTCCGAGCGGGTCCTCGATAGCTTTTTTCGCTTCGTCCGGTCGTACACTCTCTCTGCAATTACTCGGTCGGACTCTGCTCTTTCCAGGCCTTGTTCTGGTTCATCGCAACGTTGGCGGGGTTCACCTACTTGGTATCTCAGGCCATGCCCCGTTTTTAGTCGGATTAGGCTGATGTGCACAACAGCGTGGAGTTTTGCTCGGTGCGTGTTGAGCTAATTTACGTGGTATGCAGTCGTAAGATTTTCCCTGCGTCAACAGTGTTGAGCGATGGCTCGTAGTACGCCGAGCGACGAGCACCAGGACCAATGATGAAGGAGTCTCTCGGTAGGAATCAGCGTCCCACTGTCTATTGAAACCCCACAGCATCTCCGGACCGGCACCCGCTAGGGAACAAGGGGGATCTGGAGGCGAGTGGGCTGCGAGCGCGTGAGGCAGCCCCGCATCGTCGTTGCCCGCTTATGACGGCACACACGGGCAGCGTGACGATCACCGGAGCCGCGCGCGCACATGGCACGACACCACGGCCGTCACGACGTTCGGAAAACTGGTGCGGGCGCGCGACGATGGTTGAGTCTGGTTTGAATTGTCTTGACTCGGAGCGAGGGCGCGTTAAACATGTTGGTGCCTCAGCAACGGCCAGCCGCGGCGTGATAGGCCAATTGGGCACGTTCCCGGCGCGCAGGACGCTGTGACGTAGTTTGGGCAGGGATGCAAGCTGTTCGGGTACAGGTGGAAGCGGGCTAGCACCACTCCAGCCTCCATCATCTCTCTCCGCGCTCGGGCTCTCGAACAAACGGCACAGTGTCTCGCGACTTGCCCTCCCGCCTCCTTCTTGAACTCTCCCTCCCAACACTTGGCCGCTCGTCGTGCCTCTCTTCAACCCTTCTTCAACCCATCGCAGCTGCACGCATTCGCCTGTGCCTGGCCACGCTCTCTGTTCCCGTGCAAGTAGCAACCCGTCTAGTGCAATTGCCTGCAGTAGCTCGTTCCAGAGGAGCTCCGCCTTCAAGCTCCCATTCTCCAGCTTCCCCGGCTTCGTTTGTCGTGAGAGCTCTCCTGCGTAATTGCACCATTCCGTGTCTCCTTCATCTCTGGGAAGCTTCCCATCACCGACACCATGGCCGAAGCGCGCGATGTCTCCAACCACCTTCTTTTTGAGGTTGCGACCGAGGTCGCGAATCGAGGTACGCCGTCAATTGAGTTTCCAGGAAGCCGTGTTCTGTGTTCTGTGTTCTGTGTTCTGACTTCCCCAGTTGGTGGTATCTACTCGGTCCTGAAGTCGAAAGCTCAGGTGACAACGGCCGAATATGGCTCCTCGTACACACTGCTCGGTCCCCTCAACCGAAACTCGGTATGATCGCAATGCCTGACAGCTTGAACCCCACTGACAGACGCAATAGGCCGCAGTCGAGGTCGAAGAATTGGAGCCCAAGGACCCGGCCCTGGTGGCCACCATCAAGTCCATGAATCACCGGGGCATCAAGACGCTGTACGGTCGATGGCTAATCGACGGCGCCCCACGCGTGCTGCTCTTCGACACGAGCACAGGCTATGGATACCTCGACGAGTGGAAAAGCGACCTGTGGTCTGCTGCTGGTATTCCTTCGCCGCCCGGCGACTCCGAGACCAACGAAGCCATTGTCTTTGGTTACTTGATCGCATGGTTCTTGGGCGAGGTATGGTGGATCCCCTCCCTTCCGTCCTACACAGCTAATTCAAATAGTATGTGTTCCACGAGAAGAAGCGCGCCGTCATTGTGCAATTCCACGAGTGGCTTGCTGGTGTTGCGTTGCCACTGTGCAAGAAGCGGCGCATCGATGTCACTACCATCTTCACCACGCATGCTACCCTTCTCGGTCGCTACCTGTGCGCTGGTTCTGTCGATTTCTATAACAATCTACAATTCTTCGATGTGGATTCTGAAGCTGGAAAGCGTGGTATCTACCACCGCTACTGCATAGAACGCGCAGCCGCACACTCCGCCGATGTCTTTACTACCGTCTCGCACATCACTGCGTACGAGAGCGAGCATCTTCTGAAGCGCAAGCCGGACGGCGTCCTCCCCAACGGTTTGAACGTCAAGAAATTCTCCGCAACACACGAGTTTCAGAACTTGCACCAGCAGGCAAAGGAGAAGATCAACGACTTTGTCCGAGGTCACTTTTACGGCCACAACGACTTTGATCCCGAGAACACTCTCTACTTCTTCACTGCCGGTCGTTACGAGTACCGTAATAAAGGCGTGGATATGTTCATCGAGTCTTTGGCGCGGTTGAACCACCGGATGAAGAGCGCCCAGTCCAACATGACTGTGGTGGCTTTCATTATCCTGCCAGCTCAGACACAGTCCTTGACTGTCGAAGCGCTCAAGGGACAGGCCGTGATCAAGTCGCTGCACGATACAATCAAGACGATCGAGCAAAACGTTGGCAAGAAACTGTTCGAACGTTCTCTTACTTGGTCTGATGGTCAGGACATGCCTGACGAGAAAGACTTGATCTCGGCCTCGGACAAGATCTTGCTCCGTCGCCGGCTCTTCGCCATGAAGAGGAATAACTTGCCGCCGATTGTAACGCACAACATGGTGAACGATGCTGAAGACCCAGTCTTGAACCAGCTCCGCCGCTGCCAGCTGTTCAACCACCCCTCTGATCGCGTCAAGGTCGTTTTCCACCCTGAGTTCTTGAACTCGGCGAACCCAGTCCTTCCTCTGGACTACGACGACTTCGTCCGCGGTACCCACTTGGGCGTCTTCTCGTCGTACTACGAGCCATGGGGCTACACTCCCGCCGAGTGCACCGTGATGGGCGTACCTAGCATCACCACGAACCTGTCCGGTTTCGGTTGCTACATGGAAGAGCTCATCGAGAACGCTTCCGACTACGGCATCTATATCGTGGACCGCCGTACGAAGGGCGTCGATGACTCGGTCAACCAGCTTGTCGACTACATGTTCGATTTCACCAAGAAGAGCAAGCGACAGCGCATCAACCAGCGCAACCGAACCGAGCGTCTCAGCGACCTCCTCGACTGGAAGCGGATGGGCATGGAATACGTCAAAGCACGTCAACTCGCATTGCGACGAGCCTACCCGGCGGCATACGAAGAAGACGAGGAGCCCGACTTCTTCGGCTCGCATGAAGTCAAGATCTCGCGACCGCTATCGGAGCCTGGTTCTCCCCGCGACCGGTCTGGCATGATGACGCCCGGTGACTTTGCGTCACTCCAGGAGGGACGTGAGGGACTCAGCACTGAGGACTACATAGCTTGGAAGCTCCCGTAAGTACCGTGTGCCACGTATCTCGAAGCGACACAAGCTAACGCATTTGATAGGGAGGAGGAAGACCCCGATGACTACCCCTTCCCGCTCACCCTCAAGACGAAGAAGCCCACAGGATCCGGGGCCGTCTCACCGGCGCTCAATGGCACTGACGGTGCCTCGGACGAGCCGCAAACGTCAGCCAATGCGATAGCCGGCATACCAGGGCCCCAAAGCACCACAGCAACATAGTGAACATGCGGTCAAGATGCGGTGATTAGATTGGGGGGGACTAGAAGGACAAATTGCATGCGTAGGATGTGGTGGTGGTTTCATTTTTTCTGCGTGTTTCTGGTCGCATTGGGCGATGCTGCATGGCGACGACGATGCTTTTCGACTGTGAATACTTTGCGGTGCGTGAGAGGACAGCAAACAGCTCCTTCTTTATCTCCTAAATATAGCCAGTTGGTACCTGAATGCGATGCGATGCCAATGCGCGGACTGAGGCGCCTGAACTGCACGTGTATGTTTACCATGTTTCGATAGAGAGCGGGGGTATAATTGGGCCGGCCAGTAATTGCAGTGGTGTGCCGCTCCCGAAGCGGCGCAGTTCGAGACCTCGGTCTTGGCGGTCAACCTCCATCCGCGTTGTCTTCGCGCCGCCAGTACCCTGATTGATTACCAGAACTCGCGAATGCGCCCGGCCCGCTAGTACCCCGTCTCACAGCCTCCATCACTTCAATCGAATGCGACCCCGAGCCTCGAATCCTCGCCGTATCCGCTGACCGCCGACAATGCACCTTTCGAATCGCAAGAACTCGCAAAGCGACTTCGCGTCGGTCTGCACCTTATAACAGCACACCCCTCGAGCTCGAGCACCGCCCGCCTGTCATTCTCCGCAAGAGAGCATACCTGGATATTCGAGCAGACTCCTAGTCTGACGTCTCTCAACGAGCCCGATCCCGATCGCCGAGACAAGGAAGATCCAGCGCGAGATGTTTGGCCCGTGGCTTGTCGTCTTCGGATGGCTGAAGCAGCGCATACCAAACGGAGAGTTGGCTTTCAAGCCACGTCTGAACTTCATCACTATCCACTGTGCGTACCAGAATACATGCCGCCGTGGTGCCTACTAACAACAACCAGACATTTACATCGTCTCCTTGACGCTTATCGGCTCGGTCATCCTCTATCCGGCCAAGAACATGGCGTATATCGACGCGTTATTCTTTGCCAGCGGTGCAGCGACTCAGAGTGGGCTGAACACGTAGGTGGAATGGGACAAATCTGCGAGTTGAGCTGACCAGCAACAGCATCGACCTCAATAAGTTGCAACTGTACCAGCAGGTAAACCAAACCAGCGTTGGCTACGATGACTCTGCTAATCGGTACACCCAGGTCGTGCTCATGCTATCCGCTTCTATTTGCAACCCTATCTTCATAAACACGTTCGTTGTCTTTATCCGTCTCTATTGGTTCGAAAGACGTTTTCAGAATGTCGTGCTCGAGGCGCGCAACATGCGACGAACAAGAACTAGGTCCGTCGCCAAGAGCGAAGGGAAACCCGATCTTGAGCGAGACGTCGGCAGAGAAGAGAATGGAGTGGGAGGTCGGGAGATAAGAGTGCTGAGGTCCGCCAGTGGTCACGTTAAGGGCACCAGAATCGATGACGAGGAAGCGTTCCACGAGGGAGAGGTCGCCATAGAGGATTCGGACGATGATATTGCCAATACGTCCACCCCCAGTAAAGAGAAGGAACCTACACCGACAGACGTCTCACCTCAAAACGACCGCCTTGAGATGGTGTTGCATCGCAACATCACCTTTGCAGACGAGGTCGCACCCCTCCAAGAGCGACTGCCTCAGAAGGACAAGAACACGAGCATCGCTTTTGTGGAGAACCAGCGCAACCCGAAGGATGCAACTACCTTTCGTATACCGGGTCCCCGCGACTATGATCTTGGCTTTGTCCCAGAGCGGATTGAAGAAGGTGCAGAACTAAACAGGCCGGTGACGAGTGCTTCCCATGACGGAGATCGTCTGCAGGTAAAACGCTCTGGGTCGCCTTCTAGACCTCCGGCGCAAGAGCAAGAGTTGAATGGCGATGACCACCCTTTCAGGACTCACATAACTATTGACGTTCCGGACGTGCGTCGTCGCCCTAATGCGGGACCATCTGCATACAATTTCAACCGGACACGACGGCGGTCCGATGTGTCTGAAGAGGAAGCGCCTACGAGTGGTCTACACGTGCCAAACCGGTCAAGATCAAGGACATTTAGCAGTTTCCTTACGCGCGACAAGGAGGAAGAGGACCCAATGCCGTATCTGAGTTGGACCCCAACTGTGGGGAGAAATTCCGCCTTTGTGGATCTGACCGAGGAACAGAGAGAGGAGCTCGGCGGCATCGAATATCGAGCTCTCAAGCTGTTGGCTGTTGTTCTCGTGTGCTACTTTGTGGGGTTCCACCTACTGGGCATGATATGCCTGCTTCCCTGGGCTGTGAACGACGCAAAGTACTCCGCTAAACTTCGCGATGTCGGCGTGAGCCCTGTGTGGTGGTGAGTAGTGCACTATACATAACCATGTCAACATCCAAGCTAATTTTGGCAGGGGCTTCTTCACGCCAGCTTCCATGTTCAACGATTTGGGATTTACCCTCAATCCTGACTCTATGGTCATGTTCCAACTATGCGTTCTCCCCCTCCTTCTGGGCACATTTCTCATCATCATCGGAAACACCGGTTTCCCTTGTATGCTTCGCTTCATCATCTGGCTCTGTTCCAAATGCGTGCCGTACCGGAGCGGCGTTTGGGAAGAGTTCAAGTTTCTCCTCGATCATCCGCGTCGCTGCTTCACACTCTTGTTTCCCAGCAGCGCTAACTGGTGGTTATTCTGGGTGCTCATTCTCCTTAACGGCATCGACTTAATCTTTTTCATTGTTCTAGATGTGAGTGTGCTCCAATCGGCAATCGGAATGTTCACTAATGCGCGCCTAGCTCAACGCCCAAGCCGTCGAAGGCTTGCCCGGGGGGTTCCGGTTCCTTGACGGCCTGTTCCAGGCTGCCTCAACTCGCACTGCAGGCTTTGCCGTTGTCGGTCTCTCTGACTTGCATCCCGCCATCCAGGTGTCGTACCTGATTATGATGTACATTTCAGTCTTTCCCATCGCTATTTCCATGCGTAAAACCAACGTGTACGAAGAGAATTCCCTCGGCATCTGGTCCGGTGATGAAGATGAGAACACGGAAAATAGCTACTTCGGCACCCACGTACGTCGCCAACTGTCTTTCGATTTGTGGTACGTCTTCTTGGGCTTCTTCCTCATCGCGATCGTCGAAGGCTCTCGCTTGGAGAACGTAAGTCGGCTTCCAGGGAAGCTCCAGGGGCTCTCGAGGTGGCGGCAGGTACAGGTTATTGAAGCGAGCAATGTATGAACCATACAATCACATTGCCCGCGGCAAACACTTGGTCCCCACCCCTCCGCCCCCAGCTCCGCATCCCCTCCACGCCTCACCGCTAACGTGCGCAGACCAACGAATACGCCTTCACCCTCTTCTCCGTCCTCTTCGAAATCGTCTCCGCTTACGGCACCGTCGGCCTCTCCCTCGGCTACCCAGGCACCAACGCCTCCTTCTCGGGCCAGTTCAAGCCCCTCTCCAAACTCATCGTCATCGCCATGCAGATCCGCGGCCGCCACCGCGGACTGCCCTACGCCCTCGACCGTGCCATCCTGCTCCCGTCGGAGTCGCTGCACAAGAAAGAGGACGAGGACGCGATGAGGCGCGCGCGACGGGGGAGCAATGTCAGCGACTTGGGCGACGGGGGGCTGAGTCGCACAGGCACGGGGCTGAGTCGGCGCAGCACGGCGAGCGAGAATGGGGGCGGGTTCAGGGGGAAATTGAGACCGGGGGATGTGGGGAGGTTTTTCGCGGGGGCGCTGAATGCTGGGCCGAGTATCCCGCGGGAGAAGAGGGCGTAGGCTGGCGTGGGTGTTGGGTTGTGTTGGGTTGTGTGTTTCTGTGGGCTTAGCGAAAGGTGTTTGGTGTTTTATCAAGGATGGCGAGGGCTGCATGGGATGGGGTGTTTTATCTCGCGTGCGGTATGGTAGAAGGGCCTTGGTGTTATCCGTATATATGGGTTTGGTGTGATATGCATGGTAGACTATGGGATGGGTTTATAGAACAGCAGTCCGTGCGAATTATATGCGCGGCGCAAGCATGGTTTCGCCCGTCTATAATTTTGTTCACGGGTTCGTGCGTGCTTTTTTGCGTGGGATCGGCTGCGTGATGCGCCTAAATGGATGCGTGTGTGAGCAGACGAGATGAGACGATTCGAGCCCAAGTCAGCCTGCGATCGGTGCGGTGCGGTTCGATGCGATACGATGCGGGAGATGTATGTGTAGACCTTGGGTGTTTTCTCCGCCTAAAGAACGGCACAGAATAGAACAAAAGTCCGTGAGACGGTATCGCAGGGGAAGTGGGTAGGATGGGTTTGCGCTGTGTTGAGATATATGATGGGTTGGGATGGGATGGGAGGGTGGTAAGTTGGTAGTCTGTTTTGTAAGTGGGAAGTTGGGAGTTCTGTTGGGCTGGGTGAGCCGGCAGTTTGAGAAGTAGGTAAGTTTGAGTTGGGTGGTAGATCGTGGGTGTGACTGTCATGGTGATAGGGGTATGGCAGGAGTATCCCTTTGCATTGTATGTATGTGTATGCAACTGTGTGGGTCTCCTCCTCGATAGGCTACCTGCCACAGTAACAACTGGAGGACATAGGTTGTTGTATGAGTACCTAACCAGGTAGTTGCGATCATATGTCAGAGCACGCTCTCGGCTGTTTGCGTGGTTCCTGCCCGAGGGGAATGGAACTATTGAATAGGAAGGCGTGCGCTTGCCCTTTGCGAGCAGGGCTGTTGTTTACCGTGTGCTTCGCTTTCACTTTCACCTTGCATCATCGTTTAACGAGACGGCTTTTTGACCGTTTACTCAGCTCGCTTGGTCTATTTATCTTTTCACTGGCATCCCTCGCTTCAATATACAGTATTGTCTGTCGTTCTATCTCAGTCTCGCCGTTACCGCTATGCCATCCTTTCGAGCGGAGGAGCATCGCAGTGCCCCCGTCCCAACAGACGGGGAGCCGCACACGTCTGATTCATTGACGTCGAGTCTTTCCCAGCTTCGCATCGACGAAGAGGAGCTCGCCCCAGCGGTCTCTCTCAGTGGCGTAGTTGCTGCATTCGATGTGGAAAACCCCACCTGCGACTCGCCAGAGGATCAGATCCAAAAGCCAAAAAATTGGCGCGAGGACGCTAGCTTGAAGATCAAAACTTACTTGTTGGAGAATTCGGTGGAATATCGTCAATTGACCAAGCTCCGACAAGTGGTGAGCAAGATTTTACATAATATCTATTGAATAATAAAACAACAACGCTGACATTCGAAGGGGTGGAGCAATCCGGCAGCCGATGCATACTTCAAGACGCAGCCTAAAGTGGCCAACGAAATAAATGAGCGATTCTTCTACGGCAAGATGCAAGGAATCGCACAAGAGATGCATCAGAGGACCGGTTTTTCCTTCGCCATTCCAAAGGGTTTCGGAGATGACCCCGCAATTCTTGACATGTGCATGGCGCCTGGAGGCTTTCTTACTACAGCTATGACAATGAACTCTAGCGCTCAGGCTCTCGGGATAAGTCTGCCTGTCAGCGATGGAGGAGATAAAGTGCTCATCCCAGAGATTCGCGGCGCGTCCTACAAGTTCTTGGACATTAACATGCTGGCTGTAGATATGGGCGTTAACGATATTCCTCTTGGGCATCCGGATGTCGAGAAATTTCTTCCGCAACAGTTCGATCCCAACGATACCTTCAATCTTGTCATCTGCGATGGCCAGGTCCTGAGAAACCAGGAGCGAGCCGCTTACCGGGAGCATCATGAGGCCTTCAGACTCACCGCCGCGCAGCTGGCAATCGGCCTTGAGCACCTTCGCCCTGGTGGAACCATGATCATTATTCTCCACAAGGTTGAGATGCCCAAGTCGGTAGGCTTGCTCTACACTTTCAACAAGTTTTCTTCGGTCCAGTTGTGCAAACCAGAAAATCACCACACAAGGCGGTCTTCTTTCTACATGGTCGTTAAAGATGTCCAGAGCCAGCATCCCGAAGCTCTTTCAGCAATAGCGGCCTGGAAAAGACAATGGAAGGCAGCCACGTTCGGAACAGACTATGAGTTCGCGGAAGCACTCCGCGCGGAGTATTTCGATGTGGAGAAGGTGTTAAAAGACTTTGGACCGGATCTTTTGCGGATGGGAAGGGAGGTATGGGCGATCCAGGCGCGTGGTTTGAGCACGGCGCCGTGGATGAAAGAGCAGGCCGAAACTCAAGGACAAGAAAGCGTGAGATGAGTCGCATCGTGGCGGAGTAGATTCGACTCAATGTCTATCGGTCGGAGCCAGTCTCCAACACACTTGCTTGGAGGTAATCGGTTGTAGGGCTTGGATTAAGAACTAAGAGTGCAAGATTCGATGCTGTGGAACTGTACAGTAAGGATGGCTGAGAGCATGGTTCGCTTTGTTTGGAGGAGGTCAGGTGACCCCAGCCACCTTATCCATACATAGACTCTTTCAGCAGTTACAGCTAGATCAACCCATCAATCAATTTCTCCCATTCTCAGGTGCACCTTCAAACACGCTTCTGGGGTGCGATACCTAAACTCCTGACAGGCTGTGCATCATGGAACGCGAAATGAGAAGCGCAAGCTATCCGTATGGGATGACGTTGCATTGTGATGACCAAATCATATGCTAGAGAGTGATTCTGTACCTCCAACATGACAGAGATGTTGGTTGTTATGCGTGATGAATCTGTAATGGCGTACACCAATTGTAACTTACCACTAAATTTAGTCCATGCGGCCGAAGTCATTGTCATTGTCATTGTTGCGGACTCTCTGAAACGGCGATTCACTCATGAGTAGCTAGCAGATATGTCAAGTCAAGCTTTAACCGTTTCGAAGCGGCGGAGACGTATAAATACCAAGAAAGGCTACTTGACACATGTATCATGGGTGGGGGTCGAAGTTGCACTTGGCAGGGCTACAAGGCTTTCCCTGCATGGGGAATCGGAGAAGGCGAAGAGTGCGTGAATACTAGATCCAGTGTGATAGATAGAAAGAGTCGTAATATTTCGTCAAGGCATGTCTATATTGGGGAAAAACATCATGTCCTGCATCCTCCTGAACAGTCCTATAGACTTGCACCGCTCGTGTTCGCCCTGCATGGGACTATGCCACGCAGTGCGCAAGGTCGGTAGCGCGTGGAGCATGTGCGTCGGACTTGAGTTGCAATCGTAGCGCTCAGGGTTGTGTCGGCGCTCGCCAGTCTGCCAAGGCACGAACTCGGGGCTCCGTTTTCGTCGAGGCCTCTCTCGGCCGTGGTGTCGTGGTGCTGCTTCTCAATCAGGACCGGGTTGAGTTCATCCTGGGGGAAATGCATGGATCGTGGCACCCTTCACTTTGACGCCTGGCAGGACTTAATAGATGGACTTACCAGGACGTGTCGTTGCTGTGTTTATTCAACTAACCGGTGCTGCACGTACACCCTTTGCGCAGAGCCGGATCGGTAGACGGCCAAGGTACGCAGAGGTTTCCTCGACCCGTGCAGTCGAGGTGGTTTACACCGCAGTCTCTCGTCGAGCAGGGACCCGTGTAGCCCCGAGGGAGTGGGTCGGGCATCGCTGCTGCGAGTGTGACGAGGAGTGAAGCAATGGCGACTGTGAGCTTCATGGTGGAATTTTTGCGGAAGAACAGAACTGGGTAGGTCAAGTTGTACGTGCCCGACGACTTGATGGTCGAGAAGAGCTGACGGAGAAGGTGGATATGAGTGGAGTTGGGGTCCCCATGGTGAAGTGGATGTTCGCCATTTATATACCGGAGCGCCTGAGCCTTTGTGTCACGCTCACTCGTGGCTGTGACCCAACCTCCCCCTCACGATACACAGCCTACATTGCGCCCAAGACTGCCACCCAAGCATGCGCTACCTTGACCAAGCAAACACAAACGAGCCCAAGACAAAAATTGAAGACGCAAGCTGAGGCATCCCGCCCAAGACCGATACGCCCTGCAGATGCCCCGCTGATCCGATACGGTTCCGCTGACACAGGACCCCGATATCCCACGTCTCCCACTTCCTAGCCATGTCCAAGAGCGCGTCATGTCTCTGGAGCGGCTCCTCTCCGCTTCTTGGGACTATGGTGAAGTGGGCGGAGCGTTGTGTTTGTTGTTTCGAGAGCGGGCTTGGTTGCACCAACACGCCTTGGCAACTTGGCGTGCCTAGAGATCTAGATGAGGCGCTCTTGGATTTTGCTTGCCTAGCGGCAAATGCAGATCAGTGCAGCGAGATCTGTTCCGATTGAAGTTACTCCGTACAGATGTGTTTCTAGATGACATCAACTGCCTCGTGAGTTGCCTTGGAAGTAAGTCTCAACGAGAGACATCCCAAGATACCAAGAACGGACGCCGAGGAGACCATAACGGAAGGTACTACGAACGATACCGATGTGTGACGTAGATATGGCAATGAGCGGATAAACAATGTTCTGGTGCCGACGAAGAGGTCAGGGGTATGTGTTGCGATAAGAAAGCGTGTAGACCACCCGTGGTTTTGAAGCCATCTTATTGTCCGTCCTTTGAGATGCTCTGCGGGAAGGCCAGAGCAAAATCATGACCAAGAGGCCAAGGCGCTGTTTGGTGCTATTCTTGAGGTGTTTCTACTGCTTGCGAAACCCGCGTCGAAATGGAATGTGGGGCCAGGGGGTCAAAACAGCCAAGAGTGGAAGAAACAGAGCTACCGCAGTACTCGCTTCGTCCGATTAATGCGTTGGATAAGAGAAGGCTTCGAGAGTTGGATTGTGAATCGTCGAACTGCAACAGCAAAGAGGAGGGATGTGTTTAGCCGCTCTACGTGAATCCCAATCAGGCTGTCAAGCTGTTCCAGCGACCTCGTGCAATGTGTCATTGCAAATATGCAGTACTTGCATTAGTCTCGAGCAGCATGTGAGCTCTGACCACGTTCAGTATTTTGCTTGGAGTGTTAGCTGTGGTTGCGCTGTGCGGGAGGCTTGTCTCGACAGACAGAGGTCTCCACCTCAACGAGACGGACATTGGCGGGACGAAAAACAGATTACTGATACCATTTCTATGTTGCAGATGTGTCTTGTCATCTACGTTGTTGATTCGAGCGAGCCAGGCAGGTAGGCGCTGAAGTCTGGAAACCACACGATGCCAAGTCTTTTTCTGACGCTAAGCCCAAAGTGACGCTGTGTCTTCAACTCTTCAACCCTTCGTCATCACCCCTCCTCCATTCGCACCTATCACCTGTCCTGTTATCCATCCGGACTCGGGCATGCAGAGCAAGCCTACGATGCCTGACACCTCTTCCAGGTAAGCCGGCCTTCCACCCAGCCCTTTGGCTGCTTCGACGATTTCCGGCGAATCGATCCCTTCACGAGGTTTGGCCAGCGGTGCCATGTAGTTTAGCGACCAGACTTTCTCAAGCATCTCTTGTGGAAGTCCTGTGTACATCCCGGTCATCATGGCGCCAGGGTTGATGGAGTTGACGGTCGCTTGTTCGGCAAGCTCGCGAGCCCACACTCGTGTCTGCAATGGTGACAGTTAGTAATGAGCAGAGCATCATGGCGGGTACGCACCATGGCTTCAAGAGCTCCCTTTGTGCCCGCATAACAGCTCTGCCACCAGAAGCCCATACTGGTGGTTATACTGGACACGTTCACAATCCGCCCTGATCTGTCTTTCGGGAGATATGGCATGGCCGCCTGCACGACAAACAGCGGTGCGCGCGTGTTCAATTTGAAAGTGTTTTCAAATTCTTCGTATGTCACCGACCCCATTGGAGCCGGATTGACTACTCCGGCATTGTTGATGACGATATCGATCTGGAAATTTCCGTCTTTGGTGAATTGCGACTTCGCTATCTCGATCAACTTGCCAGGACCGTCCTGATTAGTTATATCGCATTGAGCCAGGACCGCTTTGACGCCGTGCTTCGACTCGATTTCTTCTGCGACCGTCTTCGCAGCAGCGGTGGATTTGTCCGACGTGTAGTTGATTACTACATCTGCGCCTTTTCCAGCTAGATGCTGGACTAGGGCGGCTCCGAGGCCTGCAACTCATATAAGCTTCACGATACAGAGGCTGGGTGCAAGTCAATATTCGAAGCTTACCTCTCGAAGCCCCAGTTACGATAGCGAGTTTACCTTCCAATGGTCTCGACATTCTGCTCTGATGGTTGTGTTCAACTCAAGACGTCTAGCCACCATAATAGGTTCCAATTCTCGTTGCTTGGCTGGTCGTACCAGAGGATCGACGTTTTGACATGCAACGGTACCGTTTGCCCGTCCGGAAGCCGGCATTCTCATCGGGAATTACGCGAAACGTTCTCGTCCACCTCGATAGGCTTGTCTCGCCTAGACAGTCCCTCCCCCAGCTCGGAAGCCTATCGTGAGGTCGTTATAGGCGTAATCTTCTAGGTCTGTAAGAGCTAGCTTGCACCGTCTTGATCCGACACTAGGCCTCCGAGCCAGTGAGGTGTAGAGCGCCTTACTGTAACGTCATCGTCACCTTCCTTTTTGATTTAATCTATTTCTCCTGTCAATCGTAACCTGATTGATCCGGTGGAGCAGTGGAATGGTACGAGAGTCGTGCTGCATGACTAGCGCGCGTCTACCTAGTTAACAAGGGTACGCATAAGGTGGCGCGCCGACACCGCTGCTGCCGCGACAATGGCAAGAACCTCATAATGCCAGGGCAAAGGTCCCAACTCAGTGTAGCGGTTTCTCTGTGCACAAACCGAGCCAACCTCTAAAAGTTCTCTCATTCTAAGATTTTGTCCTGGATCATTTTCGATCTTCGTTACCATCGCTCTCCAAGATGACTGGTCCTCGTCTACTGAATAAGGTCGCAATCGTCACGGGTTCCTCCCAAGGTATTGGGCGCGAGATATGCAACCAATTCTACGAAGAAGGAGCGTTGCTTGTATGCTCTGACTTGCGCCCTATTGGCCAGGGCGAAGAAGTTGCTACCCACGAGTTCATCGTCCAAAAGGGCGGCAAAGCCATCTTTGTACAGACCGATGTCAGCAAGGCGGAGGATTGGAGTGCTTTGATTTCCAAAACAGTGGAAGAGTATGGCAGATTGGACATGTGAGTTCCATCTCGATCGTTTTACCAATAGTGATGGTGCTGATATATGCCAGCCTTGTAAACAACGCGGGAATTTGCACAGAAGCAAACAACCCTCAGCCTATTGATGAAGTCGATGAGGACGCCTTCGACGCACATCTAAGGATCAACACCCGTGGTGTCTTTCTCGGCTGCAAGTATGCTGTGCGTCAGTTCAAGAAACAAGACCTTCACCCTTCTGGCGTCCGTGGATGGATAGTAAACTTCGCCTCTATGGTCGCTAACATCGGCATGGCAGGCCTTTGTGAGTTTTCCTTCGCTTGCTTGCGACTATGTATTTCACCTAGAGGAGATCTAACCCGTGTGTTGACAGCTGGATACACGGCTTCGAAGGGGGCCGTTGCTGCGCTTACGAAAACTGTTGCTCTCGATGTCGCTAAGCAAGGTATCGTCGCAAACTCCATCTGCCCAGGGTGTAAGTTGGTCCTGGCTCATCACATGTGGTACGAAGCTAACCATGCCCAGTTACGCAAACAGCGATGCTGGACAATGCGCTCGGTGGGGCACTCTCTTCCGCGCGCGACGCCGTTCTTGCGGCTTTGCCACGGGGTCGATTTGGCGAGGCAAAAGACCATGCACGAGCCGCAGTTTACTTGGCTAGCGACGACGCGGCCTGGGTGACAGGTATCAACTTGAACGTGGATGGTGGCTTGACTGCCCAATAGACTTGATAGGAAATGCAGAACAAATACGAGTAACCGATCCGCACTCGATGGCTCGGAGTTTGAGGAAGAAGGCGTGATACTTTTGGAATCTTGTGTTTCTTCTTGACAAGATGGAGTTATCGGGAAGAAGACGCACCGCAATACATCCCTAATCAATGGGTAGTCGAGATCTCGTACACGATGACTGGTATTCCGCCCACACGGAAACTCACCCTCCAAGTTCAGTGACCCTCTCCGATACCGTAAATCTCCGCATGCATGCGATGCTGTAACGCCTGCACATACACCCCACTGCGAGCGAATCCTACGCAGATCACCACCTCGGCGAGGAGACACGTTATGCATGGCGAGGTTGAGACTTGCGCATTGTTGAACGTCATCAGCCCCTGCCTTCGGGGCGCCGGGTTTTCCCCCCCCTCACGTGATGCCAAGAGCATATATAAGCTAATCAGAAAGCTTTAGCTTGTAATTGGCTTAGCTATCACCTGAGGGGGAAAAACCCGGCGCCCCGAAGGTAGTAGCCAGCGATACCTTGTAGAGTCATGACGGGAGTTGTTATCCGAATACGCCCCACCCGATGATTAGGGGGGTTTCGCGCGGGATGCACGCACAGTCAACCGCATCGATTCGGCAGCATCCGCGGCTAAACGGGTGAGCCGCTGCCTAACCTAAACTGCCGGACTGAAAACGGCATGTGCGATCAGCATTACAATTGCTCTGTGAGGCTCGACATGCATCTCGGCAAGGCCTATTGGCCGTACACTTGGATGGAAGCAAGATTGGTACTAAGGCAATCTTGCATTGCTTTCGGAAAATAGTGCATCCTTCACAGGAGAAATGCGTGATATCAGGTCATAACTGACGCCAGAGCGACGGGTCCCCTGATCCCAATACTACGGCACCATGGTCGTTGGACCATGAATAGCCACCGTGGAATGCCTCACTTTTGATGAGTAAACCTGCGAGAAGGAGCCGACGCAGCTGTAGATGACATCTGTAAGTAGGTGTTACCTTGCCGTACACCGTGCTTTCACAGGCTGTCCCACTGTCCCGAACGAAAGTGGACTTGATGGAGAGCACCATCAGTCTCTCATCTCGCGTACCGCCGAGATTATGATTAGCCAACCCCGTTCTCTCCACACCCAGGGAGGTGGCCGGCCAACTCGCTCCGACAACGGTCTCATGCCCGTGCCATCTTCAGACGATCCGATCGCGGTAAGAGTTGGGTCGGTTGAGTTGGGACTCCATGCTTTGTGCAAGATTATGCACTGGTGCACTGAACCTGGTTTCAAGACTCCTTTTCGTCCAGATTGAGCCCGCGTGGGTGGATCTTCATTCCCCTTGCGGAGAGGCGCTGAAAAGAGACTAGGAAATACCTCTGCGCAGGCTCCGATTGGAATCTCATGACTTTTGAAACTGTGAAAAGCAGATCGGACGGGCTGTGACCGTTGGAAAAGCCATTGCGCTGTCCAAGCTCTGTGACGAGAACAGGAGGAGCGATGACAAAAAAGGTTCTCAACCACAATGTTCTTTTTCGATCGACCGTGAGAGCTTCCATATACGTGCTGTAGCTGCCTGCGAACTCGTGGGGTGCGTTGAAAGACTCCTTGTCCCTAACACCGACCGCTTCCACCCACGTCTGCGTGCGTGCGGAAGGCAAATGTGATCATCAATCTTATACCATATCTGCCCTCAGTAACTCCTTCTGGTTTTCATATAAGCTATTAGGCCTTCAATCGAGAGCAAGCTGCTCGTCCCCGTCGAAAATACCGGAGTTCTCAATCTTTCCTGATGGCTGGCGCTACTGCTCCTGGTCTTGCAATCTGCACGTTCCTTCTTCTAGTTTTCGACATTCTATCATGGGCGCTCAGGTTCTATGTGCGCCTCGCAAGGAAAGCTTGGGGTCCTGACGACTGGTGCATGCTCGTTGCAATTGTGGGTTTGACAAAACATATTATGAGAGTCCTCTAGACTAATGACTTGAAGCCGATCTTCGCTATATCCACGGCTGGAATGATTGGAATCGCATTCACTGGTGGTGGTCTGAAAGATGACGAGCTTACTACAAAGCAGCAGGAGACTGCGATGTTTGTAAGTCTACTCTCGTCCAGGTGGCAATTCAGGAACTCGTGTTGACATATCCCTCAGTGGTGGTTCATCATGCAGACCATGTGGTGTCTTGCTGCCATTCCGGTCAAATGGTCGATTTGCTTTACACTTCTTCGCATCGCCAATAAGCAGCTGCTCTACATAATACCCATCTACTGTTGCATGGGGGCCGTTTTCCTCGTCATGACATCCACGACGATCTACGAATTTTTTCATTGTGACCCCGTCGCGTAAGTCGGCCCCAAATGACAACCGGTGTTATACCTCTCTTGGGGATCTCAACAAGACTATGTCACTGATATTTTCGTAGGATGAATTGGAAACCAACAAAAATCCCCAACGGTCACTGCAATGCTCAGAGCAATATCACGGGCTTCAGCTATGCTCTTTCAGCTGTTTCGATATTCACGGACTGGTTCTGCGCTTTAGTGTACGTCTTGAAAATCGAACCTGCGAAGTTTTCCGATGTACTGACAATCTATGCAGCCCGATTCCTCTGCTCTGGAAAGTTCAGATGGATCTGCGGATCAAGCTCTCCGTCATTGCGCTGCTCAGCATCGGCATATTCGCATCAATAGCTCCTCTCGTTCGGCTTTCTATCACCGTCAACCTCAGTGCGACCGAAGACTTCCTATACAATGCTATGGATGTGGCCGCGTGGGCACAAGCGGAACTTGGCATAGGAATTATCGTGGCCAATCTCCCAGCTGTCCGACCGCTGCTCGAGAAAATCTTCAGCATGCGCTCCACCATCCGAAGCGACAAGCGCAGCAAACAGCAGAAGTCAACAGAACGTTACCTGGAGCTAGAGGAGGGGTTGTCCAGCCAGAAACACCACTCCAAATCAGCGAGCCCAAAGGGCACCGAAACGCGAATCTACGGCGGAACAACTGTGGCTGGTGACAGCAACTCCACGCTCGGCGACGACCATAGCCAGAAGAACATTGTTACCTCGTCGGTGCAGAATGACGCCGGTAACGGAATCATGGTCGGCCGCGAGGTGCACGTTCGTGTGAGCCAGGGTTAAGCATCTTATTGCCAAAGCCGCAGCAGCGAATCCAGGCAACCCGTCTAGCCGATGGTCCACACTACTGCCGATCATGTCACGGTCTACCTTCGGGGCACCGGGGTTTTTTCCCTCACGTATTGCCAATAGCACTATGAGCTAATCAGAAAGCTTTATTAGAGCTCATTACTGTGGTTGCAGCCCTATCTTCTCGCAGCAGAGACTATGTAGCAACGTTTTTAAATACTAAAAGAAGTATAAGCTAATACTAAAAGTAGTATACGCTCTCCTCCTTAGAGTAGTTCTAGCTCCTTTAGTATATCTTTACTACTTTAATTACTCCACTTCGGAAGACCCACTGCTAAAAGATAGGGCGGCAACATGTTGTAATTGGCTTAGCTATCACGTGAGGGAAAAAACCCGGTGCCCCGAAGGTAAACGAGTAGACCTACTCTGTTCTATTCGCGGATAATCGGATATATCTCATCTGTCGCTACTCACAAACATTTGAGACCACCTCGAATCAAATTCATCTCCTTCTCCCGCTTGTCATGTTTCATGTTCTCCTTCTTGCGGTTCGGCTCGCTCGTGCACTAGCTCCGCTCTCTCACCGCCTCATTTACCCCCACAGCTATCCCTACCAGAGGATT
The DNA here is from genome assembly GCA_010093485.1 of Karstenula rhodostoma CBS 690.94. Lineage (NCBI taxonomy): Eukaryota > Fungi > Ascomycota > Dothideomycetes > Pleosporales > Didymosphaeriaceae > Karstenula > Karstenula rhodostoma. The sequence continues at coordinate 970,313 of MU001495.1, read as the reverse complement.
TGACGAGGTTTCGAATGCTACTGTATTTACCCGAATGACATCCACGAAACAGGAATGTTCGCTGCTGATCACATGATTCCTTTTTCCAATTTGGACGCAGGATTTGCGCTCGGGCGCTACTCGGGTAGGAACATGCCGTATGGCTCAAGCGTCGAGGTTCATTATACCGTTTCGGCGTGCGCCTGTTTCCGTCCAGACTTATTGTTACAGATAACGTCGGATGAGGCCTGTTGATCTAATGCCCTTTCCGATTCTTCGACGAGGCGAATTTCACATGGCCGTGACTTGAGAGACCCTGGCTTGAAAGACTGGGCCCGAGGCCTTCACTACCCGCTTGTGCGTTTGTTGAGGACAATCTTCGAAAAATAGTCATGCACGACAGATACCTCTTCTGTCCCGCCCCGTCTGCCGCCTGTTCATCGGCGTGAACTTGTGCGAATGTCTCCTTCTAGCGAGGATTGCGTTTGACACCACATTGGCAACGGCTCGCTTTGCTGCGAACAGCATGGTTCGCTCTAGCCTTTCACAGGGTCCTGTACAGGGACGAGTCAGTAGAGACGGGAGAAGTGATCTCTCATTTCTGATGGAAGTTCTGGGTTCATGAATAACACACGTCCTCCTGTTGAGACAGCTGTTCGTCCCTGCTCGACAATTCCTTCCAGGACTAGAGAGCGTTCCTAGACGCGAGGTCTCTTTGCCAAACCTTTGTACTTTGTTCTGCATTCCACACCACATCAAGATGGCAGACACAGTCGACGAGCCTAGGGCCTCCCCATCTGTGGAGGACCACCCCAAAGATCTCAAAGGCTCTTCTGCTCAGTCACTGAACTCAGAAGAAGCCGACAAGATTCGGTCGCAAGTTCTAGCTACAGAGAAGACTCTTCTACCCAATGGTTACTTTTGGAGTCCCAAGATGATAGGTAGTTTGGCTGGAACTGGAATCATTGTGTGTGCGACCTACTTCCAGTTCCAAGCCACTGCCGCCGTCCTCGGAACTGCCATTGCCCAGGACATCGGTCCCAGCCTAAACACGGTTCTTGTATCCACTGTCTGGACTATCTCGCAGCCGATCTCGTTGCTTCTTTTTGGCCGTCTCTCTGATCGCTTTGGTCGCCGTGGATTTGCCCTCGCGTCATGTGCTCTTGCTATTATCGGTGGCATTGTTGCTGCTACAGCTCAATCTATCGAAACGCTCATCGGAGCCCAGGTTCTCATGGGTATTGCGTCTGGCGTGCCAGCATCGTACCCTTTGCTTGCGGGTGAACTTATGAGTAATAAAGCAAAATACATTGGAACGGCGGCCGTTGTCGTGCCGAATGTTATCGCAACTGGGTTCGGAGCCTACATTGGCTTAAGATTGGTTATTGTGGCCAACTGGCGGTGGATCTACTATATCTTTATCATCATGATGGGTGAGCGCAGGAGAACTCGACTCACGATACGTGGCTAACACATCCGATTAGTACCTGGCACGCTCCTTTGGGCTGTATTCTACCACCCACCATCATACGTCCAACTCCACGGCAAGAAGTCCAGCAAGATGGATGAGATCAAGAAAGTCGACTTCATCGGAGTCTTCCTCCTAGTCGCAGGTCTCACCCTGTTCCTCCTCGGCATCTCCTGGGGAGGTGCGCAACCTTGGAACTCGCCCAAGATCCTCGGTCTTCTGATCTCCGGCGCCATCGCGATTGTGGCCTTCATCCTATACGAAGTCTTCTTGACACCCGCTCAGCCCATCATCCCGATGCGCTTCTTCCGCGACATACGCGGTTTTACGTGCCTCGAAGTCATTTCCGCGACATACGGTGTCATGAACATCGCACTTTTCATCATCTGGCCTCAACAGATTGCGAACATCTTCGGCTCGACGGTTGGGTCATGGGAGGAGTCTGCTTGGCTGTCGACAACGGCGGCGTTCGGGCTTTGGGGTGGTATTGTGGTCCTGGGACCGCTCATGCACTTCATCAAACACATTCGCTACCAGATCCTAGTGAGTAGTATCTGGATGACTTCTTTCTTGGGCGCTATGGCGAGCATCACTGTGGAGAAGAAGAGCGAGGCTATCGCATTCAGTTTCCTAGGCGGGCTGACGATTGGTTGGGGCGAGGTCATAGCTGCCATCATGGTGCAGTATGTTGTATCGGATCAGGACCTCGGTGTGGCTTTCTGTAAGTACTTACCCAGTCCACGTTGCCCGGAGTGAAAGCTAACATGCGTTTCAGCTGTCATCTCTGCCTCGCGCACAATATTCGGCTCTATCTTTACCGCCGCATTCACTGCCATCTACACAAACAAGGTCCCCGGTTACCTCGCCTCCCTTGTCCCCTCCGCCGTGACCTCCGCAGGTCTACCCACCGACTCCGTGCCTGAGCTCATGGCCGCCGTCGGCACCGGTACGCAGGCGGCTTTGCTCAATGTCACAGGCATGAACCCTGAGATCCTCCACACTACCAACATAGCTGTCTCCACTGCATACTCCAAGTCCTACGCCTACGTATACTACTTCGCTGTTGCGCTCGGTGGCCTTGCCATCATCGCTAGCGTTTGCCTCCGAGACTTTGACCAGTACCTGACGGAACACGTCAGTCGCCAGCTTTACCACCGAGGCGAAGCCAATGAGGACCCATTGGAGAATGTGGACGTCCAGGTCTTGAGAGAACAGCACTTGGATGAAGTTGAGTCGGAGAAGCCGGTGTCGGCTTGAGGACTCGGTGGATGGAAAAAATGTGTGAAATGAAGTAGCTGACGAAGTTGAATGTGTGGCACTGGTGGCTATTTGTATTGCTGCTATTGTTATTATAGCACCTGGCAATATAGATCGGAGCTACGTGCAGTGCACATTCCCGAATGTTCTTTTGTACCCATGTCATACTTAGCTAATCGTTCTCTTCAACTTGTATCATCCACGATACTATGTAGTCATTCTTGATTTTCCGAAAGACTTAGCATAACTTTGCATGTGAGAATACCAACACAGATTACCTTTTTACGGTATCGATTTAGCCACACCAGTTAAGCACTTCGCTGTTAAATGTTCGACCAGCGCCAGAACGATCCACCTACAGATACAATTCGCTGAAATCCTAACCACCTAGCGCTTTCAAGCCGGCCATTTCGCATTTAAAGCCTTACCTTGTGCATCTGTCACCGGCAGCACACTCCCGTGCCGCAAGTTCTTCGGAAATGCACTTCTATCACTCGCACTCCACTTCCCGCCTCGAACATCTGCACTGTTGTACGGATGATATCCATCGCTCCCATAAAAGTCCAGTAACAAGTGCGCCTTCCCATCAACCTGATTATCCCAGTAGCTCGCCGGGCCCTCCACCCCCTTCTCAATGATAGCCTTGCTCCCCCCCGGCCGCGTCCACGTCCCGAACAAGCCCGTCGTAGAAACCTCCGTGAAAACGGTTTTGGCGCTCTCGTCCTTGAGAAAGCGGGCGTAAGCGTTGTTGCCCAGAGGCAAAACATCGATATCGATGATGTTGGTTGGACTGTAATTTACATAGTCCTTCGGCGTGGAGAAAGTCTTGAAATCAGATGTGTACGCCGTCCGGATGCGTATCGCCGAAGGCGTGCCCGTGTGCTTGGAATCAGACGCAGCGTAAAATTTCGACGCCCAAAATACAGCATACTGCGACTTCGACGGGTCCCAGATGGCGGCAGGCGCCCAGACCATTCCCGCGGTCGCATCCTCGACTGGGACGAGACGCTCGTTCGTCCAGTTCACGAGATCTGACGATTCCCACACGAAGATGCCGCGGCTGCCAGTGCGCTGTGAGGCGTCCCAGGTCGTCTTCCCGATGTTGAGGTCGGTGCCGATGATGTACCATTTTTTGCCTGCTTCGGCGCCGCCGCCGGCGATGATGGAGGGGTCGCGCACACCTTGCGTGCCTTTGGTGGGGTTGATGACGGGATTGCCTTTGTTCAGGGCTTTCAGACTAATTGCATTGTTGCCGTTGGATAGGTACAAATAGACAGATGGCTTGTCGCCGAGGAAGAAGACGCCCAGGTAGTTTGTCAGTGATGGGTCGGCGCGTTGTGAGAGGCCGTAGGATGAGAAGTCTAGAGTTTGAATGGGTTGTACGGGGGCACAGACTGTCGTCGATATCAGTGCGACTATAGACAGTAGAAGACGCATTTCTGATGGGATGTAACCAAAGCAGTCAGGATGTATTGTGCGGCTTGCCGTGTGTTTTCCACAAGACCCAAATGCACGATTCAAGGTCTATATTCAACAAAAGACACGTTTTCTTCCTAATATATCGGTTTTCATCGTTCCAAGGTTCAGCCTGGTATGTTATCTGGCTCAAGTGTCACATGGTCGCTGTATGGCAGCGTCTTGACGCTCATTGGTGGATCTCGAATCTACTCTACATACCCAGCAAACTAAACTCATAAGTAGACCTTGGCCCGAACCAAGTTTCCGTTATTGAATTTTTCGTGACTTGTTAACAATAAAATCAAAACAAGAAGCCGAAGCAGATCCGCCAATAGGAGCCCATGCGCAGTGAAGTGAGCACTCGCTATCCTTACGTTACCTTCAATCTCTCCCCTTCCATCAGATAGAAATTGCATAAGTCGTCTGACACTGTCATTAATACTTCTTGTGATGTGCTGTAGATAGAACATCTTCGAGATGGGTTGAAGGGAGTACTGAAAGGTACCCTATCAGAATGCGAGATTCATACAATCCTGAACAGAAGCGTCACACTTTGTCGGAATCCATTTGAAAGCAAACGCCAAGCATGCCATAACCATGCTTATGCCCCCTTAAAGTCCCGTATAACGCTGACCAAACTCCGTCCATGCAACCCGCTCGCTAACAGTCAAAACATTACAATTACAGTGCAAGCCTACTACGGGCACTACCCATCCGAATCGACAGCCATACTCTCCTCCAAGGCAATAGGATCATCCAGAGGTACGTTTCTTCTCCTCCGACTCCTCCCTGCCACCTTGTTCTGCTGGATCTCCCTGAGCCTCCCGCCTAGCAAGCGCTCTACCTCCTCGATCTCCTCGTCGCTACCTTCCCCACCCATGCTTTGCTCGACACCAATAGTCTTGTCTGCACCCGCGAAACTTGAGTCGTCTTCGTTGGCTTCGAGTGCGCGGTTGAGTAGGTCTGTGGCCATGGGATCTTGCGGTGCGACCGCGAGCGCCTCGTGGAATGCCGTGACAGCGTCCCAAGTTTTACCGAGCTCGAGCAATACAAGCCCCTTCGCAGAGAAGACAGAAGCGTCTTTGACACCATGGCGTAGGACATCCTCGAAGGTCTGTAGGGCTTCTTCCAACTGTCCGTCGCGACGGAGAGCGTGTCCTAAATTTGTGCGGATGGGGATGAGGGACGCGTTGTCGGCATTGTTCTGTGCACTAATCCCAAGGGCGCGACGGAACAGGGAGATAGCTTCCGGGAGATGGCCTTCGTGATAGTATACTGCGCCCATTTCGTTCAGCAGCAGCGGGTCTGTCGGGCAGAGCTGGTACGCAGTATCTAGATATTCGTGTGCGAGGGTCATATTATTGAGTTGTAGATTCTGCATGCCTAGGAAGAGTTGTGGGAGATGGGTGCCTTGGAACAGCCGCGCTGCGGTCGAATATGCCGAAATGGCTTGATCATGTTCGCCCTCTTCAGCGAACGTGTGCGCAAAGCCTATCCAGGCAGGTCCAAAATGCGGATCCATGACAGAAGCTTTGGAGAAGTATCTCCGTGCTTCAGCGATGCGGTGCGTTGCCAGATAGTATATGCCCACGGCGTGCCAGGTACAGGGCTCCGAAGGATGCGTGTCGGTGAGCTCGTGCGCGAGCAGAAAAAGAACGTTTGTCTCTTTTAGTTCGTACAGTGCAGCGAGATGCACGGGAAGAATTGCGAAGTTGTACTTGTCTTCTTTCAGGACCGATGAGGTCAGCTCCAGAGCTTCACGGAAGCGGCAACTGGTGTAGCGCTGGTCGGCCCTGGCGAGGATAATGTCCGGGTTGTCGGCGAGCTTGTAGTGTGTCGTTAGCTGTTCCACTGCCTCTTCGAACTCGGTCGGGCGCGAGTACTTGGACAGGCGCGTTGTATACAAGGTCTTCGTGAACTGTGCGGCCTCTTGCGAGAGCGAAGGGTTGTTTGGAACGTTGATGGCATCGAAGTTTAGCGAGTCGAGAAATTTCCACTCTTCGGTAGGCGACATGAGCGAGTTGGTCATCAAAGCGTCGAAGGCTTCGAAGCACTGCACGTCGATCTGGCAGGCCGTCTTGTAGCACTCTTTGGCCCGGTCGAAGGCATTCTGCTTGGCATAGCACAGGCCCCTCAGGTAGCACATGCCCGCCTCCGACTTGATGTTATTAACGTCTTCCCTGTCGCGCTCCTCGCTCGTCGGCACGCGTTCGGACCGCGAGCCATGTCTATTGTGCCGTGCGCCTGCCCGCGTGTTTACGTCAACATGCCGTAGCTTCTGGCGCGCACTGCCGGGTGCCGTGATGAGATGCGTGGGATTCTTGTCGCCCAGTATCGCCAATGCCTCCTCTGTCTTCCCAAGCTTTATTGCGCAGTGGGCTGCGAGGTACCGGCATTGAGGGTTGCGGTCTGTCAGGTTACCGCGGGCGAGAAACGACTGCGCGCGATTATAGTTGCCGGTACTGAAGTGGATTTGTGCCAAATAGAACGAGTCTCGGTCATCTCCTGTGCATCGTCGTTAGCCATATCTCTGTATCTGAAATCGCGATCGTTTACCTGTCAGGGCCAGCAGCTTGTCGGCAACGAAAATAGCTGTCTCGTACTGATGTTTGTTTACGGCATCCTGCCGCCATTCGCGAAGAAATTTGTCCATTGAAAAGTTCCTAGGTCCAAAACATCAGGTAAGGATTGCGGGGGGAACAGGGCCACGAATGATGCAATGTTTGTATCTGGCCGGACGCGGTGATGGACCTCGCGCGCGCTTGCCATTCGCGTGGGCACGAGGCGGGGCTCGCACGTGACGTACTGCGCGCCAAGCCTCGCCGCTAAGGAAATCGCGACCGCCTGCATCTTCCTGCCGCGTCTACTCATCTACATCCCTACAACTTAACCAAACTGCCCCGCAGACTATCACAACAGACTGCGAATTTCGATCGAAACGACCATCTCACCACCTAGCGTCGTGCATCTCGAGCAGGACGACCGCTCTCCAGGCGCTTTGACACCCCGGGTTTCGAACAGATCACGTGATATCACTCCCATTGCGGTTGCCTTATTCCGTCTTCTCAACTGCCACCCACAACTTCCTCGATCTGCGCCATTAGGATATAGGAAAACACACGATACCGCCACACAGCACGCTCCACCACAGCCGCCACCATGTCCGAACGTAAAGTACTCAGCAAATACTACCCGCCCGACTTCGACCCCTCCAAAATCGGACGCACCCGGGGACCCAAACAAGCCGGTCCCAAAGTTCAAACCGTCCGCCTCATGGCCCCCTACTCCATGAAATGCACCTCGTGCGGCGAGTTCATCTATAAAGGGCGGAAGTTCAACGCGCGCAAGGAGACCACCGAGGAGAAGTACTACCAGATTGCCATCTTTCGCTTCTACATCCGCTGCACGCGGTGCTCCGCCGAGATCACGTTCAAGACGGACCCGAAGAATATGGACTACGAGTGTGAGAGGGGCGCGAAGAGGAATTTTGAGCCGTGGAGGGAGGCGAAGTTAGCGGAGGAGACGGAAGAGGAGAGGCTAGATCGGCTAGAGAGGGAGGAGGCGGAGAGAGATGCGATGAAGGAGCTGGAGACGAAAGTGTTGGATGCGAAGCAGGAGATGGCGATTGCAGATGCGCTGGACGAGATTCGGTCGAGAAACGCGAGGATAGAACGCGCCGAGAAAGAGGGGAAGAAGGCGGAAGTTACTGTTGTGGATGTCGATGAGGCGCGCAGGCGGCAGGAGGAGGAAGATGAGGAGGCGGCGCGGAAGGCCTTTGCGGGGCGGAGCATGCCGGATATTGGCGAGGAGCAAATAACAGAGGAGGAGATGAACGATGCGCCCGTGGAGGTCCCTGTGGTGGCTTTCACCAGGAAGCCAAAGGAGAAGAAGGACTTCGGCGCGGTGCTGGGTATCAAGAAGCCCTCCGTGCCCGCGCCAGCACCGTCGAATAGACAACCAGCCCCTCTCTCAAGCGGTCTGTTAGCTGGCTACGACAGCGATGACGATTAAGGGTGTGATTTTTACTACATCTTATATGTAAAATCCTGCGGGACGGGCATGTATAGTATATTCGAGATTCACAAAGCCAGCTGAGGTATTTATCTCGTTCTATCAGGTTGTTTGCCTACGACTGGATGTAGGTATGTTCTGTCACGCACGGCATCCGTTAGGACTAGTGTTGGTAGTCGCTTCGCTGTAGCATTCATATGCAGTTACATTGTCATGCGGATCAAAACCTAGAGCGGAGTAAGGTGGAGGACGAGTACAGGACGGACACTAACTTCGTAAGCGAGACCCTTTTCTGGGGAATGCTGACTCGCTCCTGCAGCATCTGTGAACCGAGGCACGTACCCCAGCTCGCTCCTTCCCTTGTCCTTACATGAATAACCATCGTCTTACAGCCATGTCACGAAACACTGCCACCCAGCGATTACAAGAGAGTGCGCATACTCGATTCCGCAATGCCGTCTGACACGAAAGCAACCACAGTTAACAATGGACCACCCTGGAGCGAGCCCTCCTGGCTCACTCTTCCCTCGCCATACTACAGCGAGTCGCACAGAAAGCTACGCAATGCTTTGCGCGCCTACTACGACGACAACATCAAACCCTATATGCTCGAGTGGGAAGAACAGGGCGATGTTCCGGAACAACTCAGGCTAGAGCATGCGCGCACCGGACAGCCGTTCGCAGACGTCCCGGAGCCGTACAGACCAGCTGGTATTCCTGGCCCAGCAGGCATACCAGTGAAAGATTTGGACGTATTTCATCTCATGATATTGACAGACGAGAGCAGCAGGGTTGAGGGAGGTGTCGGGACGGCAATGGCAGGTGGATCTGTTATTGGGGTGCCACCGATCGTGCATTACGGGACAGAGGAGCAGAAAAAGAAGTGGCTGCTAGGCTTGTTCACTTGGGAGACGTCTTTCTGTCTAGGTATCACGGAGCCTAGCGGCGGGGTGAGTGCGCCTACACACATACTTGGAGCGCTGCTGACGATCAACAGTCTGACGTTGCCAACATCCAAACAACGGCCGTGAAGAGCAAGGACGGCAGCCATTATATCGTGAATGGGTACAAGAAATGGATCACTGGCATGCCATGGGCAACGCACATGACGACGGCGGTTCGTACTGGAGGCGATGGCGCGAAAGGCATTTCCGTCCTCGTCATACCGACTTCGTCCCAAGGCTTTTCTCACCGCCGCATAGCAAACAGTGGCCAGAAGGCTGGCGGTGCTAGTTTCGTTGAGCTGGACAATGTCTACGTCCCAACAGGAAACTTGATTGGCAAGGAAAACGAAGGTTTCCGCATCATTATGAAGAACTTCAACAAGGAGCGTTTCATCATGTCGGTTAGCTGCAACCGCAAAGCACGCACCTGCCTCTCGCATTCATTTGAGTATGCCACCAAGCGCCATACGTTCGGAAAGCCTCTTATCTCCAATCAAATCATCACCTATAAATTGGCCACCCTCGGAAGGTACGTAGAGTCGCACTGGGCATGGCTTGAACAGATTGCGTATCAGATCCAACAGTCGCCGCTGAGGTGGCAGGACCCAGAGATCGCGGGACAGATTGCGCTGTCGAAAGTGCACGGCGGCCGCATTCTGGAGATGGCAAACCGCGAAGCGCAGCAAATCTTTGGTGGCGCGGGCTATCAGAAAGGCGGTCCGGGTGCAGTGATAGAACAAATCAGCCGCGATCTGAGGATGATGGTCGTAGGAGGCGGTAGCGAGGAGATTATCGCCGATCTGGCCGTGAGACAGGAGACGGCACTTGCTAAGAAGAGGGGCTGGAAGTTGTGAGCGTGCCTTGAGTGAAGATGTTCGAGTACTAGCAGGATGCGCCCAGAATTGGCATCCTCTTTCTGGCTAAAATGCCATGAAATTAGATTGGTCGTATCACAGGCACTCGACTATAGACTTATGAAAGTGGAAAATCGCAAGGTATGCCGTCACGCGTTGAGGTTGAGGTTACACTGCAGGCATCAGCCATGTTTAGGTTGCAGGGAAGGAGGGATCGACAACTGTCAGCTTCTACAGCTTCCTAATGCAGGAGCTACGTTGGCTACCTACCACTTCCCATAAGTTCTTCGGTAGCTCCGTGTTAAAACAGTACCAACGCCTCATGACAATCTCTCAGCAAGGGTTCCCACGATGCGGCGTTTATTTCTATCGAGCTTCTTTTCGCTTGCATCGCTGCTCACATCAACCGCCGATGCATCCCCTCTCGTATCCGCGCCCGGACAAGCCGCTGTCATCCCATCGTGGAGAGTTGGATCGTCTATTTATGTTGGGAACGATGCGGCTAAGCTCTCCGTACCGGGCCTTGATGTGTCTGGTTGGTATGCGATCCGATCTAAGGGCACGTTGATGGCAACGCTGCTCGAAAACAAGGTCTATAACGACGACTCCATCTTCTTTTCCATGAGACTAGATCAATTTGAACAGGCGCCGTTTCAGGTGCCATGGTTCTATCGGGCCGAATTCGAAGTCTCCCCCGGGTATGCATCCGCGCAAGACTATCTACAGCTCAAAACGCATGGCATCTCTTCGCGGGCAGACATCTACCTCAACGGCGCGCTGGTTGCAGACAAGAGTGTGCAGGTTGGTGCGTACGCTGGCTTGACTTTCGACATTGCGTCCGAAGCGAAGCCAGGGAAGAACGTGCTATTGATACGGGTCTATCCCACGGATTACAACCGCGATTTTGCGCTGGGCTTTGTCGACTGGAACCCTTACCCTCCTGACAACGGAACTGGCGTATGGCGCGACGTTGAGGTCAAGCAGACCGGAAAGATAGCTTTCGCCGGGACACCGAGGCTGCGTACACAGCTTGATGGCACAGTTCAGATGAAAGCAGATGTGAGAAACTGGGGCAATGAGAGTACTCTGGCCGACGTCTATTGCAAGATTTTTAACCCTAAGAACAGGGAGTTGACTCTCAATGGTCTTGTCAACACCACTAGCGTCGCATTGGCGGCGAGGTCGACGCAAGAGATCTCCTTGAGATTCAAGATTGACAGCCCTCTCATTTGGTGGCCGGCGCAGTGGGGTGAACAGCCTCTGTACAATTTTTCCTGCACGTTATCGACAGGAGACGTCCTTTCAGATTCTACGCCGAAGGTGCGCTTTGGCATCCGAACTGTTACCTCTACATTGAACAAGTTCAACGACACCATGTTTTTCGTTAACGGGAGGCCTTTTCAAGTCATCGGTGCAGGTTACACTTCTGACATATTCCTTCGATTTGAAGAAACCAAGCTTTACTCGCAATTTCTTTACGTTCTCGATGTGGGTCTTAACACTGTGCGACTTGAAGGCAAGCAGGAACACCCACGCCTTTACGAACTTGCCGATGAAATGGGTATCATGATTATGGCCGGATGGGAGTGCTGTGATAAGTGGGAGGGCTGGTCATACAATGACGAGGGTTCTGGTGAAAAGTGGAAAGACGCCGACTACGCCATAGCGAATGCTTCCATGCGCCATGAGGCAGAGATGATGCAGCACCACCCATCACTACTGGCGTTCCTGGTAGGCTCCGACTTCTGGCCCGATGATCACGCGGTTCGCATATACGTCGATGCCCTCCGAGCGTTCGATTGGGATGTTCCCATCATCGCCTCAGCAAGCCAGCGAGGATACCCAGACCTCTTGGGCAACGGCGGTATGAAAATGGACGGACCGTACGATTGGGTACCACCCAATTACTGGTACACAGACCAGATGGGGGCGGCCTTCGGCTTCGGCTCCGAACTGGGTGCAGGTGTGGGCACCCCGGAGCTCCGTTCGCTGAAACGCTTCCTCAATTCCTCCGAACGCGATGACCTTTGGAAGCACCCCACAAAGGGCCTGTATCACATGAGCACCAACGTGTCCTCCTTCTTCACGCGCGAGATTTACAATGATGCTCTATGGACCCGCTACGGCGCGCCGACATCGCTCGAGAATTACCTGCTGAAGGCGCAACTAATGGACTACGAAGCCACAAGGGCAGAGTTCGAAGCGTATGCGGCGAAGTGGACTGCTGAGCGACCTGCTACCGGGATGATCTACTGGATGCTGAATAACGCGTGGCCATCGCTGCACTGGAATCTATTCGATTATTATCTGCACCCCGCGGGCTCTTACTTTGGCACGAAGGTCGGCACTCGTCTGCAACACGTAGCTTACGACTATCTCACACGTTCCGTCTATCTGATCAATCGGTCCCAATTTTCCCTCGGCCCTTGTGCCGTGGATGTGGAACTGCTCGACCTGAATGGTACGACGATCAGCAACATGACGATTACCACCCAAGTCTCACCAAACAACAGCACACAGCTCTTTGGGATTTCAGGAATCAATCAGATCAGGAATGTTGCTCTACTGAAGCTGGTACTCAAGGGGAACAACACTGTCATTTCAAGAAATGTTTACCATCTGACGCGCGAGCCCGACACGCTGGACTTCGGAAACTCGACATGGTACCACACGCCTGTCACCAAGTACGCAGATTTTCGCGCCCTGAATGCACTTCCTCGGGTCGACCTGTCAGTGAAGGCATTGATAACGAGGATCAGATCCTCGGAAATCACGGCGAAGGTCACACTGCAAAATCGATCGGAGCTGCCGGCTGTGTTCGTCCGGCTGAATCTAGTGGACTTCTTGGATACGTGGGACACGGGCAAAGGTTATACGGATATCACGCCAGTCACGTGGAGTGACAACTATGTCACCTTGTGGCCGGAGGAGACGTTGGAGTTGGAAGTTAACTTCAGGCATGGGGACGTGAGGAGGGGGCAGGCGGTGAGAATCGAAATTGAGGGGTGGAATGTAAGGAAGCAGACGGCGGGGGTCAGTATCGCTGGCGGCAAGCATGAGTAGATGGAACTTTGGTCTTGCTGGCTCGGTTCGCGATGTTTGTTTGGAAAGGAAATGCATCGGTAAGTGACGAGCATGGTAGGTGGACGTGATGGTTGAAGTGCAGGTGCAGGTGCAGGTGCAGGTGCAGGTGCAGGTGCATGTGCATGTGCATGTGCAGGTGACAAGCGCCCTCCACGCGCTGAGAGTCTGTGCATGCGGATGGCGAACACCAGCGATATAGTATTAGGCCAAGATCATAAACTTATATACTAAGCTGAGTTGCTCTACAATTAACTATTCTATATCTAACTAGTAAAGGCCTTCGCTTACATCTGGTCTTTATGTTCCTATCTATGAGAGGCGGGCGTGTGTCGGCCTGGGCAGCCGATCGTCGACGAGCTGCGGATGCTTCTCACCACCATGGCCCGTCGTCGCCATGTCTCAGATGCGACCGCGCCGCTTGGGTGCTCCCGCGTCCCTCAAAGTCTGGTCCTTGGATGAAGCCGAAAAGAGATGCAGCGAGATGGTAGCACCCGTAACCTGTTTGTTAGCGCGTTTCTGCTCCACGGGAGCCTGAGGTCTAGGCGCACCCTGCTGCGCGAGCCTCCAGCTCCAGCTCGATGCGCAACCGCTCTCTGACTGCGCGTCACCAGCGGGTTCCCCACAGCCTTGCGAGGGCGACTTCTCTCCGGGACAGTGCTCCTCATGGATTCGGATTCGGGCGCAGAGCAGCAGAAGGCGCCGCCCGCGGTGGGCGACTGCTCTGGCGCACCCACTGACGCACCCGAGGACGAAAAGCTCGACTGGACACACAACCTCGCGCAGACGGATCACATACGCCTTTTCCGTGAGACGGACTGGAATCGCAACGGGCTGGGGCCGCTCAAGGACTGGGACCCTACGCTGCAGCTCTTTGCCAACTTTGTGCATGCAGACTCCCGCGCAGCTTGCTTGTGGTGGGGTCCCGATGCTGTCGCCATATACAACGATGCCTTCGCGCCTCTATGCCATGGAGTGCACCCTACGCTCATGGGCTCAACCTATGCCCAAGGCTTCCCCGAGCTGTGGCCATACATTCGCTTGATGTTTGAGGAGAGCGTCAGGACGGGCCTCGGGCAGAACGTCCACTCGGACACACCCTTGTTTGTCGAGCGCAACGGATGGAGGGAGGAGGCTTTTTTCGCAGGATCCTTCGTACCCATTGGACCCCCCCATCATCCGCTGGGCTTCTAGTAGGTCGACGCACTGCATGGCCACAACGCGAACGAAAGGCTGACATGACTCGCAAGCAACTCGGTCTTTGAGGTCACGGACCATAAGCTCGCCGATCGTCGCACCTCCATGTTGAACAAGCTGGCTGCTGTTCCTGACCAGAAATCTGACGTCGTCATTGCCCACGTGCTCACGGTTCTCGCAACCAACCCCCGCGATGTGCCGCTAGCTGTCATGTACAAATTCGATTTCGATGACACGCCTGGAGAGCGGACCACACTACGCTTACAGGGACAGATCGGGCTGCCTGAAAGCCACAAGCTTCTCGTAGACGTTGCGAACATTGACAGCGACGAAGGTTTGGTGCCTGAGCTACGACGTGCTGGTTCAGAAGCCATTTTCATCGATTACGACCACCGGTTCGATGATGCTTCCTGGAGAGGCTGGGAGGCGCCATCAAAAAAGATTGCTGTTCTCCCCATCTCGAGTTCTACTCGCCTTTTTGGCCATTTGGTACTTGGCCTGAATCCTTATCGGCCATTTGACGATCATTGTCGTCAGTTCGTCCACGACTTGAACCGCATGATCTCAAGCCTTGTTTCCGCTGCCATCAACTTCGAGCTTGCTGAAACTCGCCGTGAGCAACTCGAATCTGATCTTGCCGTCTCTAATCTCAAGCTCCGCCATCTGGTTGAACATGCATCAGTGGGCATGTGCCACGTTACCGCGGATGGTGAGATACTGTGGGCCAACGATCAATTCTATCGTCTTGCCGGACGAAGTGCGGAACAACATAACGCCAACTACTCTTTCTACGATGCCTACCTAGAGGAAGAACTACCCCATGCGAGGGAGGTTTGGCAGAAGCTCCTTGCTGGCGTCGAGCATATACATACCGAGTTCCGTATGAAACGGACATACACTTCCCCGACCGGTGAGGAAATACCAGCTTCAATCCAAGCTCTCGCTTTCCCGTATCGTGATCCAGAGTCCGGCCAGGTCAAGTCAGTAATGGCATGCACCACCGACATATCACGACTGAAATGGGCTGAAGCCTTCCATGCTAGGTCCGCAGCAGAAGCAAGAGAAGCAAAAAAGCAGCAAGAGGCGTTCATTGACGTCGTCTCCCATGAGATGAGAAATCCTTTGGGTGCCATCGTGCATTGTGCAGACGCTATCGTGGCAATGGCGGAAGAGAGCAAGTGTGCTGGCGTCACGGTATCAGGTGGGTCTCTGGCAGAGATTGTACAGCATGCTGAGATTGTTTTACAATGTGCCACGCACCAAAGACGTATCCTTGACGATGTCTTAACTCTCAGCAAACTAAAATCGATGTTGTTGACGATTAAACCTGTTGCAGTCGAGCCTTCAGGCATGATTCGCTCCATCATGGATATGTTCAATGCCGAGTTAGACAGTAACTCTATTCGATGCACTGTCAATGCCGACTCATCCTTGTCTGACCTTGCTATCAACCAAGTCTACCTGGACTCATCTCGGGTTACCCAGATTTTCATCAACCTTGTTACAAACGCGATCAAGTTTCTCAAGCTGGTAAAGGATCCGTCAATATCAATCATGTTTGGGGCCTGTGCGTCTCATCCGCGAAGCTTCTTCCCCGGCAAGATGTTCTGGGCCGATGGCGAGCCAAACAGCGACGTGACCAATACTCCGGAATGGGGCTCGGGGGAGCAACTTTATCTCACCTTTATCGTCGAGGATTCCGGAATAGGCATGACAGAGGATGACATCGCAAAGATATTCAAACGCTTCTCGCAAGCTAGCATCAAGACCCATGTTACCTACGGGGGTAGTGGGTTGGGGCTTTACATTTCAAAGGAGCTTGCCGAGAAACAAGGCGGCGAAATTGGAGTCACCTCTGTGTCTGGCAAGGGGTCGAAGTTTGGGTTTTATGTGAAGTGTCGTCGCAGGGAAGAGCAACCACCAGACGCGACAAGACCGATCAAGGGGACGAATCATCCAAAGCCTGTGCCTCGACAGTTGCATGTCTTACTAGTGGAGGACAACCTAATCAACCAAAAAGTGCTTAGCATGCAGCTGAGACGAGGAGGATGCATAGTGGAAGTGGCCAACCATGGCCTCGAAGCGCTCGAATATCTTGAGAAGAGCACATTCGATGCTGTCCTCATGGATTCCGAGGTAGTTTCCGCAAAAATCATGAATACTTCCCACACGCTGACCTTCTTCTCTTAGATGCCCATTCTAGACGGCCTTGCAGCTACCCGCTTGATCCGACAAAAAGAGCTCGAGGGCAAGGGCCTCCTCGGCTCAGCAATAGCACGAAGCGGCATACGACTGCCCGTCATTGCAGTGACAGCAAATGTTCGTGACGAGCAAATCCAAATGGCAATGGACGCTGGATCGGTAAGTGATGATCGCTTTCATGTGAGCAACAATGTTCTAATAGCATCGTAGGATGACGTGGTCCAGAAGCCGTTCAAGGTGCAAGAGCTACTAGACAGGATATACGCCTTGATTCACGACACATCCACTCGTGGAGCACTGGTCGATCATGCTTCGATCGCGACATCGTCAATGGAGCCCCGTGAGGCAACTAGCGACGGCCAAGGGCGAAGTGTCTCGATATGAAGTCCTTCGTGACGAACCCTGGCTTTGAAATGAATACGGCGGCGCGAAGCTGCGATGAATACTACAATCGGATGCCCTGCGTTAGATCTATATCTAGACTACCCTTTGCCCCCTAGTTGCGCCCGCGCAGTACACCCGCGTTGGGTCCTTTGGGGAATCACCGGAACTAGGGGTTGAAGAGCTTAGGCCTTAGTTTCCAACCGGCCACGTTTCTCCCGCGGGGTTGTTTGCTCTGCTGCATACTTCATCTATGAGAGTCTATTTAGGCAACAATAGCTACGCTTGCGCGCTCAAGAGAGTCACAGCAAATGCTCCAGCCGTGCCCTATGAATGGGGCAGGAGCAGCGGCGATTGCGATACAAAGACCGAATAGCCGATCATTGCTCGACTCAAAAAACTCGAGATTATGTACTGCCATCACGATGGCTGACTATATTATGAAGTTAATACTTTTCCGCGCGTCAGAACCATTCGGCCTCGCGGGCAGCGCTGGAATTCCTCCTGTGCGGTAGACCCGCATTGACAGGGCTTGAGACCCCAGGTAACTCTGCATTCACAGGAGCCTCCGCACTCGGTAGTTCAGCAGGCGTAGCATATGTGTCATGCTCCTTGAAAGATTGGACGCGTCCGGGAGGAGGCAGATACAATGTCTGTGGAGGACCATATCCGCCCGGTTGAGCGTACGAAGGCGGTGGAGAATATGTGTCTCTGTAATAAGAGCTGGATATACCATGCCAGGGAGTGGATGGAGGAGGGGGCGAGCCTTGCGGAGAGTACGGCGAAGGTTGAGAGAAGGCGGAGTGCAGGGTGCTGTTGCGTGACAGCGGCGAGATACCCGTGGAGCCTTGCGCCGTTGCAGGGCTGTTGACGTTGGATGTCGCAGCTGCATCGACTCCGTTTTGTATGCGCTTTCTGCGGCGAAGGCAGAAGAGTACGAGGGCAATCATGGACGCGAGAGCCACCACGCCGCCGACGGTCCCACCTGCTATAGCACCGGCATTCGACCCTTTGGCTGTAGAATCAGACGTCGGCTGGCTCGTCGCTGGACTCGAACTCGTGGAAACCGGAATAGCTCTCGTCGCCGTCCGTTCCCTGGCAATAAAGCTCGTCTTGAGGTACACTGCCAGATCCCTCGCCTCGTCGTCCCAGCCTTTCACTGGTGCTGTCGCCGTCGCATGTCCATCGGCACTAGCCCTAGTCAGCATCCTAACCCCCCCTCGAGCAACTGTAGCACTCACTCGCCGCCAATCTTCTTCACAATCTGATCAGGCACACGGTACCCCGTGATATTGTTCAAGGGCGCATGCCACCACGCGCCCAGCTCTACGTTCTCCTGCCCCAGAAGCAGGGCATGCTGTCCCCCGATCTTGGGGACGTCGCAATCCGAGATGGAGCTGTTAGTGAAGTCCCCGCCGATGATCAGCATCTGGTTCCCGTTGAAGACGTCGCAGGACGACCAGCCTCGGCCGCCGGGGAAAGTGGCCCATTGGGGCGTGGGCCAGACCTAGATGTGTGAATAAATACAACCTTCGGCATTGTCTATCGTAACGAGAACGTACTAGTGTCCATTGAAACGAGGGCAGCGACAGCACGTACAAGTCGCCCAGTCCCGCGCCGTCTGATCCGAGGCCGCCGAAGAGGTAGCTACAGGGGTTAATACACAGGGCTTCTTTGTGCCTGCGCTGGAGACTTACATGTTGTACGACGAGTAATCCTTCGCCCAGACGACGCCGGCGCAGAAGCCGCGGCGGGCTTTGGGGACGTCGCCCGTGGCGGTTTGCGTGTACCATCTGCTGTTTGCGAGATCGAAGAGGTGAATTTGCTCCGGGGAGGTTAGTAGGTTGGTCTTAAGGGAGAGCCGCGTAGCTTACCCGCATATTCGCCTGGCGGTGTCAGCACTGTCTGTCTGTCTCCATCAACCCATCACCACAAAAGCCAACCCAACCCCCAAGTTAGACTTACATATACCACCTCCCCACCCACCCTCTCCATCTCCACGCCCCCAAAATACACCAACATTCCCCCCTCACTCGCAGGAACATACAGCAACGACCCCTCCGCCCGCCTCGTCTGGTCCCACGTGCTATTCCCCCACCGCCGCGTCCCCATGTCGTAACTCAACAAACCATTCAGCATCAGATCATCCCCGCGCCACCCCGCGTCGCTGCGCTCCGTCAGGTAGCCCCCGTAGTAGTAAGCCACGCCGGTGTCTGTGACGGCACCGGCGCCGAAGGCGGGCCATGCGATGCGCGCCTGCGACGCGTCCGAGGCGCTGCGGTTCCAGGTGTTGTATATTGTGTCGTAGAAGTAGAGGTGGGGGGAGGCGGCACGGGCGGCGGCGGGGGAAGCGTGGGCGCCGCCGAAGAGGTAGAAGAGGTGGTTTGGGGGGTCGGGCCAGAGGGTGCCGCCGCTTACGGAGGGGATGGTGGCGTCCTTTGAGGCGGGGGGTTAGGTTTTCTTCGCGAAGAGGACATGTTGGGAGGAAGGGGATAGGTGGCGTACGTACTTTTGTCAGATTCGCGCGCTGGGCGGGAAACGCGAGGCCGTTGGCCACATCTTGCGTGTCCTCCCATATCAGCCAGGTATCTGCCCCTACGCTTAGCCAAAGAATTGTCGAGATACATAACGGTGGGGAACTTACTCTGCTCCGCTACACTATCGTTGTCCTTGCTCCCGCCGTAGTACACCATGCCCCCATCGATATACAGCTTCCCGTCGATGACGCATGTCTGGTGTCTGTGGCGCCGGCAGAAGTCAGCGATTGGGTCTTTGATGTTCTGCTGTGCGAGGGCCACGGCTAGGAGGGTGCTGAGGAGGACGTGTGTGATGCGCATAGTGGAGTTGCGTTTTGGAAGTGCAGTAGTGGACGACTGGGAGCGAGTGAGGGGCCTCGAGATATGGTACGCGTGAGGCGAGGGCTGGATTGCATAGCCAAAGGGGGTTAGCCGACAAGCACTGTCTTCCTTTTTTGGGATCCAACCGAGCATTGTTGTCTTTGTAGGTGGTGGCGGATGTCTTTGTCGACGTGGCGCGCCAGCGAGTCTTGATCACGAGCTTGGCCTTGGTGCGGGGCTTTGAGCATACAACTTGGGTTTCTGATGGTGTGGTAAGTATTAGTCTTGGGGACTTGCTTGGGCTCTGCGCTTAATCACAGGTGCTCAGTAAAACGCCTCTTCCCATGTATCACGCTCTTCAGCCTTCAATGCCATCAAGTCCTCAATAGCCCTTACAGCCTCCTTCCTCCGGAACGCATCAGGCCAGCCGTGCTCTCGATACACCTGCCTCACAAACTGCCAGTCCAACTCTGTGCCCCATTTATCTTCCTGCGCCAGGACGGCCGACTGCTCAATGCGTTGCCCCCCCTCAGGCACCCAAGCAGCCTCTTCCGTCTCCCTCCCCGGACAAGGGATCAACTTCAGGCTTCGATATGCCTCCTTAAGATCACTGAAGAAGTCTTCAATGGGTTCGGGGCTGAGTAGATGATAACGGACTACGTCAACCGTCATTTCGCCGCGCAAAGCGTCCAGGAGGAGATAATGCCCCCCGCTTTCGTAGCCCCAGGCTAAGATGAGCATGTCTGCGGGATCCAACTTGTCTCCATCGATCGATTCCAGTTCGCCGACGGATTCAAAGTAGTTTTTATCCCGCTCCCGAACGTGATCATGTTCTGTGGCGTCGGTGTAATCGTATAGCATGCACTTATAGTGCACGTGGGTCGATTTCTCGGCTTGTTCAAAGTAGGGAAGGTGGCGCATGAGTTCGACAGTCCGTGGGGACTTCCTCCGCATTACACCCTTGGGTAGGCACTCGACGGGCCATCCTACAGGCGGTGGAATCTTCAAGTCTGAGGGGTCATAGTGGAGTGTGGCGAGAAAACTGTAGAAATCTAGAACCATCTCGGCTAGTTCTTTCACTGAGTATCGAGGTTCGTATTCTTCCTCTTCCTCGTCTTCGTCGCTTTCTTCTTGCTTTTCCCCCAACTCCTCGTTCGCATGTTCTCCCTCTGATTTGGACTCTTCGTTCTGATCTGGGCGATTTGATAACGCACTCATGTCTGGAGCAATGCCAGTAATTTGGTCGAATTGTTGTAGGACGGGGAGTAAGTATATCTGGTAGTTGGAGAAACCGACTTCCCAAGCTCCTGCACGAGGCCCAAAACGTGTAGCCGACTTGGCGCGCAGGCAGCAGCCACCAATCGAGGGATTTTGCAGCCGAACAGTGGGTTCTGCTCAAGGCAGCCGTCGTCAGAGTACACATCTGGTAGGTTGTTCATAGGGGCTCCACTCGAGTGCCCACATTTTGCTATGTACTAAATACAGTGTGAATGGTGGTTTTCTGATTGTTGACACGAAACAGTACGAATGCAGGTGCCGCAGCGTGGCAGCGCTGCGACACATATACCTGTCCCAACAAGAAAAAGCGATCGTGTCCTAACTAAGGTTTTATAGCGAGCCGCTAAGCCTTACTTATTTAATATATTTATTTACTTATAACGCTTCCTTTTATATTACTTTTAGATAGTAGTCTATATCTATATTTGTCTATTACTTTACGGGACACTACTTTGTAGTTTAAGTCAACAATCAGAAAACCAAACAGTACGAATAGTCAAAGTTAAGGATGTGTCCACGGGCACTACTGCGTACAACGCATACATATAATCCAGAAACTGATCAACTAGTTCGTTGAGCAAAGACTATGTAGCTGAAAAGTTGCTTCAGGTTCAATTTTAAGGCAGACATGGGTGTGCTTCTACTAGTTCCAAGCAATCTTCAAGGGTCCACAGCTCCGCGAACCTCCACATGATGTTAGACAGCTAGAATTTCTTATATCCTTCCCCCTTGACGAATGTTTGATGCCACTCCCCTTGACTCTTCTCCGTGGCAAGCTCTGCGTAGAACTTCCCGTGAGCCTCGCCGCTGATGTCATTGTATGGTGGGGTACCGTCTGCCTTTCGTTCATCCGCGTAGTAGAATCTAAAACGCGTCAATTGCCATGCCAATGCCACACCAAGGAAGGACGACCCCGCGCCGGAAATTCAGTAGCAAGCATCATAGACAACGTTCCGCATGTGATGTTGACTCTCTCCTCGGCGAGGAGATGAGGAAGACTTACTTGAAGCCTCGGTCTGAGTACGCAGTCGCCGCAGCTTGGATTATATGAGACGTTGCTGCCTTTCCTACTCCCAAGTCAAGAATACCCGGCATAACCGTTGTGTTCAGTATATTTCCTGTATATATGAAGGTCCGCGAGGATGTGTCGGGCAGTTGTTCGAAGCCTTGCACGGCTTTTTGAACTGCTGCATAAGCACTTAGGGTGTTGATGTTCAAGGACTTGGTGAATTCGGCCAAGGAGAGCGATACTGGGTTCTTCGCATCCCCGAAGGTGGCAGCAGCCGCTGTCGTAAACAATGTTAATCCTGCGTGGCAGTGTTGGTTTCTACTGAGGGTGGATACTGACCATTGTATACGACCACGCTCGGAATCCCAATGGAAGCTTTCACTTCTGAGAAAACTCTAGAAACTGACTCTGGGTTTGAAAGATCGGCCTCAACGTGTATGGCTTCGGAAGTGTTGTCGGGACTTTTCGCACTCCTTGAGGCTGAGGCGACTTTGTACCCCTGTGAGGCGAATTGTCGCGCAACGTGTTCTCCGACCCTCGCGCCAGCGCCCAAGATAAGGACGACCTTCGGCGTGGCTGCCATATCTAGATATTGT
This sequence comes from Karstenula rhodostoma CBS 690.94, assembly GCA_010093485.1. Taxonomy (NCBI): domain Eukaryota; kingdom Fungi; phylum Ascomycota; class Dothideomycetes; order Pleosporales; family Didymosphaeriaceae; genus Karstenula; species Karstenula rhodostoma. The sequence continues at coordinate 947,761 of MU001495.1, read as the reverse complement.
TGGAGATGGTTGTGGCTGAGGAAGGAGACGAACGCAAAGATGATCTCTGTAAAAATGGTTGTCCTTAAAGACAATCTCACGGTTCCTTATGACTATGGGGTTTTCCCTTCCGCGGAAGGAGATCCTTCTGGTAGCTTACGCAAGCTTTGTAAATCACGCCTCAGTTGTGTCGAAACTAAGCCGATGGCGTAATCTTCTCCTCTTTTATTTGCGACAACTTATTGGCGGTTGTAATGTAATCAACTCAGGGTGAGATACTATAGGACGTTCAACGCCCTACTTTGGCTTACAAATGCCCCGGGCGACTAATGCAACCAGTCACCCCGCACTTCTGATTAATCATCTAATCTAAACATTGAGCACCTGAACCCTACATCCTCCCAGCAGGCTTAGGAGACTAGCTCATTAAGGTTCGCAACGCCCCTGAGTGGACTTTTACAAGTAATATTCCCCACTCAGTCTCCCGAACCTGCTGGGAGACTGTATGCAGATTGGACTAGTGTGCTGCAGGCGGCCTCGCAGAGCGCATGTTTTGCAACTTTTCCCGATGCATTACCAATGGCCGGACCGCTAGGTGCGCGCCACCAGTTCTACAGATGCTGAGCAACTCCAATCACTGGTATCATTCCAAACGGTGTATCGCTAAGATGACATGTGGATGCTGTCGACACTCCGTTACTTTATCCGCTGACTATTGCGCGACTGGCTGTGACTTGGTAAAGTGAGTCGCACTGAACGCCCAACTGACGTAGCATGATAACCCGTATATAGGGAGCCTTTCCTGTTCCTATGTAAACATCATCGCTAGCCTTCATCGATTAACTTGGACATTGCCATCGTCTCTCTACTATTAGCATGACTTCAACAAATATTGGAAGCATCCTCATTACCGGCGCCGCCGGTTACATGTAAAGATTTAGATGACAATGTGAGAGTGCAAGCCAATGCTAACTCCTCACTAGAGGCGGATCCATTGTGTCGGACTTTTTGGGTGGCATTGTACCTTCCCTCAAGGGCCGCAAGATTGTTGCCGCTGTTCGATCGCAGGAACAAGCCGCATCTCTATCGGAATCAGGTGTGAACGTGATCTGCCTCGATATCGCAGACAAAAAGGCAGTCACAAAAGCTCTTGTAGACAATAACAGTAAGAGGAACTACACATTAGCCTTACCGCTATGCCGTATCAGGATTGACAAAAACGTAGTCTTTATCGTGATACATACTGCAAGCTCGCTGATTCCCGAGCTTGCAATTAACCTGATCGATGGGCTGAGTGAACAACGCAAGCAAACTGGCCGGAAAACATACTTCATCCATGTCAGTATCCCTTTCTCAAGTATGCATTTGCTTACGCCGAGTAGACATCAGCAATGAGTGCTTTCATGCCTAGGACTGGGTGGCCCTCGGGCAAGCTGCAAGGTCCCGGGCACGAGATCTTCGAAACAGAGAAGCAACTTGCAGACTCTTACCCCGTGCGCAAGGTAAACAAGCATTCTCGAGATTGTTGGCGGACAGAATCTACCTAATGCTGGCAGACCGATGTTACCGTCGTCGAACACGCGCAAGCTCAAGGCGTGATCAGCTTCATAGTCATCCCCTGCCTCACATGTAAGTAAATCGGCAAGGACTCTCTGCTGTACTAATAAGCGGTCTAGATGGTAAGGGCACGGGAGCCTGGAACAAGCTGTCAGTCAACATACCGATTATCATCAATGCAAGTATTGAGCACAAAAAAGTTCAACAATTTGCAGAAAACATTGTTAGGAATGATATCGCACATAGCATTGTTACCAGCTAACAGACAGGACAGGAAGTCTCATACGTACACATCTCGGACCTGACTGCCTTGTATGGTCTGCTTGTTGAGAGAATACTCCAAGACGAAGAGCCACCCAATGGAACAGACGGATTCTATTTCTCGACCGCATACCAGATCTCGTCGCACGACTTCAGTGAGCATCTAGCTCGAGCTCTCCACACTCGAGGCCTTGTTGCGAGCTCGACACCAGAGGTCTGGCCGAGCGTTGAGGCTGCTGCGGAAGGCCTTAGTGTGCCAGTGAAGTTTGTGGAGTATCTTTGGAACTCAGGGTGCGTATGCCATGGAGCCGCTAATATTTCTTGGACTAACCCGGGTAGGGATGAGGCTCCATCTGTCGGCAAGGGCGGTGCGCATGCAATTGGCTGGCAGCCGAAGTGGAGTCGAGAAAAGTTCTTGCGCAACATCGATGATGAGATTGACGCGGTTTTGGAGCTCGGTAAAGCGAAGAGCAGCTTGATCGCTTCTTTGTTCACGGCTGCCAAAGAGTAGTACACTACGATATTTTCTAGTTCTACTGTTGTTCCTAACACAATGCAAACACGAGGGACGTTATGTGCAAAGCACAGGGATCTCAATATCGGGTACAATGTATAACCTTCGATAGCATTATAACACGATTTCTGCTCATTGAGTAGGTGAGTCATGCATGTGGTACATATGCTCCATAGTGGTTGAGTGTTGAGATGGTTGAGACGACGATTTTCCTAGAGCCACGGTTACACGTAACTCACCCTACCGATTACCCTAACACTCCCTCCTCCTTGCGTGCGCCTCTCCATTGTGTTCCATGACCCCGGGATCCCAACATGTCATGTGGTACATAAAGCGTAGAGAATCTGCTGCGATCTTCCGTTCGTCACGGCCGATGCAACATTCTCACATCTGGCCAAACAATCGTACACATTGTGGGTATTGACAGCGAAAAAGACTTAGACTTTCAATAACCACAAAGCCGACCAAATCAGAAATACACCGGCAGGGTTGGAGCCGACATCTCCGCTTGGCTCGGGTTACATTGATGTTGGTAGGATCTTTGAATCCCGGCAAACACCGACACCAACAAGATCAGCTCTTGCACCTACCTTCTCTGCAACCTTGAACAGATATCACCTCCACGTCTACACCAAGCGAAACCATTATTCGCAACAACAGACGGATTAGGAAGATTCAATTGTTGACTCTTCGCAAGCTTCTGCGAGCCGCGGCAAAACGCAACACGGGAATTCTGTGCCAACGGAAGATTCGCTGGCAACATATGGACAGAATGAACACATCTCGCCATACCGACCAAGCATCCCTGCAAAATCTCCCTGTGGAGATACGACTACGAATCTACGAGCACATGACTCCACCTATTGATTCGCGCATGGCAGATTGGAGAGGGATGTTTATGTCATGCAAGCAGATTCACTACGAGATGAAACACGAACTTGTACGAAACATGAGGAGATATTTGGATCAGATCAAGAAACAGTGGACCGTATCCCACGATGTGCGTTTACACATGTCCACACCCACCAAGTCCTCCGGGATCAACAGAATATCCGTCGCAATACCCAACTCGTACTTCCGGGCTCTGGAGGCTAAGTTCCCGGCTGTACGATTTTTCCCCACGGCGCTCAAGTCTCTACTCCAGCTTGGCATTTCACAACTTACCATCACAAGATATGAAGACGACGAAAAAACGAAATGCACGACACCCTCAGTAACGGTAGAATTGCTGACGTATTTCATGAGAGACTTGATGAGTCTTATGGACCCTGAATCTCAGCGTGGAAGAGTAATCAAATTTTATGACGGAGCCGCGCATATACCGTCACTAGGCAGTGTCATCGATAGGATTGCGTTTGAATGGGGCCCTGTCGATGGAGAATGGGCTGAAGACTTGATTATTGAGTACTATGCTAAAGAACATCCCTCGGATAGAGTTCTGGAGCTGACGCAGGACCATATCTGTGGCCCAGCAACTGGGGCTACGTGGATACGCCGTCCCTATACCTGGTATGGCCAAGTTCTGGGAGACTTCTGGAGCGGGACGAGCGACTTGAAAGGCCGAAGTCGAGTTTAATGGCTTTGAAAACCTTCGTGGCACGTGGCTTGGGAAGAATTTCTAGCTTCAATCATTGCCAGTGCCCGAAATCCACTGCGCCTTTTAGGGTATGTATGGCGTGTGCATGTGGCCATAGTGTAAGCTAAAAAAAATTCTAGACTCGGTCTATATAAAACACTTCGATACCTTTCCCTTCGCACACTCGACTCACACGCTTCCCTTTGACAACTCCACCCTCTACGTCGCGTTAACACTCGATCAATTACAACAATCAAATCAATTCTCCATTCCGGCCTTGAAGATGGACCGTCCCAAGACCGGCTTCCAGGACTTTCCAGTTGAGATACGCCTCATGGTGTACTCCCACATCTCACCCCCTCTCACCAGCTATCTCGACTATGCATTGAAGGGTCTCATGCTCTCATGCAAGGAGACCAAGACCGAGATGGAGCACGTCATCGTTGCCAACATGAAAAAGTACCTCGACGAGATGAAGAAGGAGTGGACCGAGACCTACGGCACGACTCTCCGAGTCTCCACTCCGACTACTGTCCTGGAGGTCAAGCAGGGGATCACTGTGACAATTCCCGGCTCCTTCTTCTGGCTGGGCTCCCAAAATTCCCCGGGAAAGCCTCCCTTCCCTCGCCCGCTTCTACGCTTGCTCCCACTCCACGTCGACAACATCACCCTGAAAGCCGGCCGAAACCCGCTAAAGTATGGATTGCTGGACTTTCACTCCCACATTCAGGAACTGTTGCATCCCCGCAGCGAACCAGGCGATGATCCCCAGTTCGGCGTTCCGCCTCAGCCTCTGTGCGCTGACTCACTGACGATGAAGGGAATTTGGGGGAACTTCGGGGCGCGTGACGCTTGTTTTGGGACCGAGACACACAGCTACTGGCACGTGAAGAGGGAAGGAGACACCGAGGCATCCCGCAATGGTGGAGTGCGAAAGACGTGGCATCGCTTGTCTCGCTTGCCTGACTGGCCAAAGTCTCATGCGGAAGATTGGCAGGTCGAGAAGTTGTATTCTAGGAATTCTCAACGCCGCCACTAGGCTGCTAGGGAGTCCGACGGACGCTCGCAAGCCTGATTACGCATACACTGTCTTGGGTACGAATCGACAATCTTTTACATGGCAGGACTTCAGGCAGCGGGAGTAACGGACCAAGTTCAACTCTGTCATTCACATGGATTGTATGGCTCTTCCGAAGACTATCGATGAGTCGTCGTGGGTGGTGGGAAAGAGGCATGCGTTTTCACTATTAAGGTGCATCTTTCTGTTATTCTCAGTCTGTTGCTCATCCATATGAAGCTTCGTAGCTTTTTTAGGATAATGGAACATCACAACGATTTTTTATTATTGTTTTTGTGGTGTCTGTTTTACTCAACTCAGGGTCTTCTATGGTGATTTGGCAATAGTTTTTATGTTTAGCATCTTCTATGGCCTGAGATGTCACTAGGATTTGTGATGGGGTGAATGCGAGACTAAGTTATGAAGACACAAAGCTGGTAGAGGGTAGAACTCACTGCGAGATGGTCGATGTATCGACTTTGGTACCATAGGCAACAATCACGATACCGACTCGACCTCGGGGATCTGCGTAGCTCTGAACCTTGACACCCGCTACAGATGCATTCTTGTATCTCGGAATTGAACACATCACCCTGGAGAAGATCGGAGCGGCCTCGGCAATGCGACCTGCCCACATCCATCTCATCAGATAAGATAAGGCCCCCACCTCGCACGACATGTCTCCGTCATCCCACAACAAACACCATGAGCGCCCCTCTACTCTTCACCAACGCCCGCCTCTTCACCGGCTCAACCACCACATCCGACACCCTCACCACCCTCGTCGTCCAAGATGGCAAAATCGCATTTGTCGGCACCCCCGATTCCCCCGCGTTCGACGCCTACGCCCACGCCCCCACGACCGACCTGAACGGCGCATACATCCTCCCCGGCTTCATAGACGCTCACACGCACTTCCTCCTACTGGGACAGTCACTCGCAAAAGTACAGCTAGATGGGTGCCACGATCTGGCAGAGATCCGCGCACGGATCAGCGCCTATGTCGCGCGGCATCCGGAGAAAGAGAGGGTGCTCTGCAGCGGGTGGATGCACAGCATGACGGGCGGCGCGGCGCTGGCGTCGATGCTGGACGATCTGACGGACAAGCCTGTCTATATTGACTCCAAGGACCTGCATTCGTGCTGGTGCAACAGCGCAGCACTCAGGGAGATGGGGGTGCAGGATATGCGGGACCCGGACGGCGGGAAGATCGAGAGGGACGAGGAGGGCGTTGCGAGCGGGCTGCTCAGCGAGGCCTGCGTGCTGCTCATCGTGTGGCCGCATCTCGCGCGCGTGCTCAGCGAAGAGGAAAAACTCGCGAGCCTGCGCGCGGCCATGAAGGCGTACCATGCCGTCGGCGTGACGGGCTGCATCGACATGGCCATGGACGACAACGCCTGGGCAGCCCTCCTCGCCCTGCGCGCCGCTGAAGGCGGCACCCTCCCCATCCGCATCGCAGCACACTGGTGCATCAACCCCGGCACCAGCGAGGCCGACCGCCTCTCCCAGGTCGACCGTGCAATCGAGCTCGCAAGCCAGTACAACAGCGCCACGTCCCCGGACCTGCGCATCGTGGGGATAAAGCTCATCTGCGACGGCGTGATAGACGCCTGCACGGCAGCCCTCTCGGCCCCCTACACGACCTCGGTCTCCTCCCCGGACCCCATCTGGACGCCCGCCATGCTCGCCCCCGTCGTCCGCAAAGCCTCCACCGCGTCCCTCCAGTGCGCCCTCCACGCCATCGGCGACCTCGCCGTACACAACGCCATCAACGCCCTCGAAGCCCACGCCTCCCCAACCCTCCGCCACCGCATCGAGCACCTCGAGCTCACCGCCCCCGCCGACGCCGCCCGCCTCGCCGCCCTACACATCACCGCCTCCATCCAGCCCGTCCACGCCGACCCCGCCATCCTGCGCGCCTGGCCCGCCCTCCTCGGCCCAGACCGTCTCGCCCGCGCCTTCGCCTACGCCGACTTCGCCGCCCACGGCGCCGTCCTCGCCCTCGGGAGCGACGCCCCCACAGCCCCGCACCCGCCCCTGGCAAACATGTACGTCGCGACTACACGCAAGTCCGCGAGGGACCCCGCCGCGTCCGACGCCCCTGTCAACGACGGGTTCAGGCTCGGGGTAGCGCAGGCCGTCACGGCGGCCACGCGGGGCGCGGCGTACAGTTGTTTTGCGGAGGAGCGCGTGGGGACGCTCGAGGTGGGCAAGGAGGCCGACTTTGTGGTTGTTGAGATGCGGTTTGAAGCCGAGGCGCTGCTGAGGGCGAGGGTGCTGCAGACGTGGTTTGCGGGGAGGAAGGTGTTTGATGCTAGCGAGGCAGGGGACGAGCGGACGGAGATGTGAGGGGTCGAGACAGACAGGGAGGCATAGATTCGTCTGAAGAGCAGTGTATATAGATACGGGTATAGATTGGGACGAAGGGGCGGACGACATGTCCGTGTCCGTGTCCGACCGTTAGACAGGCGAGACACCCAATCAAACCAATGCTGATTAGACGAGAGCAATTTCTGGCGCAAGCAGTGGGACACATGGCGTCAACCCTCCGTAGTTGAGCAAGTAGAGAGAGATATATATATGCATCTATACTCCAGCCCAACAAACCTCAAACAGTAGCATATTCACACCCTCCCCAACTCCCTCCCATCACAACCCACCACCACCCCACTCCCCCTCACTCGGCGAACTCGCCGCATTCATGCCCCCATACCCCTGACTCACATCCACCAGCCAACTCATATCCTCCATGGGCACCGCAAACAACGTGTCCCAGCCGGGCGCGCTCATCAAGTCCGGGAACGCTACCGACGGCACCCCGCCGTACTGCGACGTAGCGTACGACGCCATCGGCACCATGCCGACGCTCGTCGACGCCTCGAAGCCTGCATCTGGCAACGGGGCGGGCGCGATATGCGACGACAGGCCCTGGAGGGGTTGCTGGTGGGAAAAGGTCGCCGAGAGCGGGACCTGGGAGGGGGGTTGCTGCGAGTGTGCATGTGGATGTGGGAGTGGGGTGGCCTGCATCGGGGAGGGCTGCGTGGAAGACGCGTACGATGAAGGTGTGCCGTAGGGCTGGATTTGGGCGTGCGGGGGCGAGACGCCGTGGTGGTAGCTGCCACCCGCGTGCTGTGCGTCGGGCGAGTGCGCGTCCGTCGCGCGAGTCATTTTCTCGTACCAGTTCTGGATCTTGCGCGTGCGCTGCTCGTAGTGGTAGAAGATGTCCTTGTGCTTGTTGCCGTCGGCTGAGCGGCCGACGAGGGCGCCGATGCGCAGCGCGAGATGCCGGAAGATGTGGTCGATGTTTAGGCGGTGACGGAGTTCTCTGGTCTGCGCTTCCACGGCGGGGGATCTGCTCACGATTGCGAACTTGGCGGCTTGAGTGACGCCGAAGGAAAGCTGGACCCACTCCTGGTTCGTGAGCGCCATTTCCGACTTCGGCGGCAGCCAGAGGTAGAGGTCGAGGAAAGCTTTTGCTCCTTCGAGGCCTTCGGAGAGTATGTTCAGGTGCATTGCGGGCGATTGTTGGAGATTACGCTCGAAAAAGGCGACCTGGAAGAGGAACAGCTTTGCAGTGTGGAATTGCATGAATATGAGGTCTGAGGGGGTCAATGATGAGCAGCAGGGCATGGGAAAGGCGTGACTGACGGCTATCGCTAACATCAACGCTCAAGAACGCTCGAAACTCTTCTAGCTGCGACCGTACACGCATGTAGGCATCCTCGGCCTCGGCCTCAGACCCAGTGCTTCTGGCGAGTGTTTCTATGTTCTCGATGATTTTCTGCAATCGTAAAACGTGGTACAGATCTTTATCGGTGCGATATTCGGCCTTCTGGCCCAGAGCTAAACACCCATCTTCGATAGTCTGTGTACAGGGATAAGTGTTCATTTTGTCCAGCAGCTTGGATATCCTGGATTTCATTAGGACGGTTCCATTTTGGACGTGGGGGATAAACCCTACGTTGAGGAAATGTAGAAAATGCCCGCAGATGCACGTTGCTCCTCGGGACCCCACGTCTGCGTCCCTGGCATACCGGCCACGAGAGGATCGCGCTTATCCTCGTACCTCCGGGTCATCTGGACGACAGGCTTGCGGTCTAAGCGCATGTCCACTGCTATCGAAATGGCCAACTGCAGATACTGCGTGAAGTACTTTGAGCGCCCGTGGTACTGATTCCTGAGCGGGGTCAGCAACTTGCCTGGCCTTGACGTGGGGTGGACCAGCCGTACCACGCCAGCACAACCATCAGGCCTTGCAGGTATTCCAGCTTCAAGCAGTCGTCTCCCCCGTATAGGACCTTGTCGGTCACCATTGTCTTGAACCTGTTTCCCAGCTTTTCCTGGGCAGCCAAGTCGTGGAAGCTCGCGACCGACAGTACGGCGAGGAACAGAAAGGGCTTCGTGTGCCGCAGGCTGGCTCCCGTCTCGCGCGGTGGTATGATTACAAAGGGGAAATGCGGCATCATCTCTAGCTTGTAGAGTTCCACCAGGGTGTCGGCCCTCTCCATCGGGAGGAGGTCCTCGTCGACAACGTCGCCATCGGATGGTGGGCTCGATTGCGCGGAGAGCGAGGCTTCTGGCAGCGGCTGCTGGACCGTGTACGAGGGGGTCTTGATGCGGAGCAGGTCCTGGACTTGGGCTTCGAGGGCTTGTATGCGGCTGCGAGGGCTGTTAGGGATCGCGCAATGCCGACGAAGAGGGCGGGGCGTCGTACGAATCGCGCTTCGCAGAGTTGTCGCGTCGCTTCGCAGGGCGGAAGAGGCATTGTTTCCCCAGTCGCGCGCACCTGTCGCCCAAGTTAGCGCAGCTGTCGTGGATTCGCACGGCGCCGTGCAGTGCACCTGTCGCATATGTCGCTGCGGTGCGTCCGGTCGCATCGGATCTTCAGCGAGAAGCAGTTCTGGCACGTCTTGGAGACCAGCACCTCGCTGCTTGGCGTTCTCAGTCGCCCGCCATCATGCTCTGGAGACGGCGCGAGTGACATGACCGCGGCGTATTCGAGCGGGCGCGCGCGCGGGAACAGTCATGGGTGTAGGTGGAGTGTAGGCTGGCACAGGTGCCGGCTGCACGATAGCCTTGAAAAATTCGGGTTATGGTAAGCTTCAAGAGACGCTACCCATCCGAGGTATCGGTAGCGTATGGTGGCCGACAATGAGGGGCTGTATAATGCGAAGGAAAGCAGGGGCGACTTGGTGGACTGGCCCCCACCGGCCGTTGGGCGTTGCTGCACTGTCGAAGCTACCACTGAGTGGCGTCGTGCGCTGACCCACCCGATTGCATAGCGAAGACGTCGGCCTCAAAGGCTCACGACGCATCGAATTGTAACGCGCTGCAATGCAACGAGGCTGGTGTTTCTGATCGTCCTCCTAATTTACATTGTGCGAGCAAGAGATCCGAGTCTTTGGACGAAACTCGAGTTGAGAGACCTAACCATCTTGCTATGCCACTGTTCCGGTGAAGAAACCAATACTAATAACATTGAAGAATCATGGTTAAACCTGTTTTACCTCGCACTGCTGGCCTGACCGGGTCAAGCTTCGGGTATCACAAATCCATCCCGAATGCACCCAGCTGAAAGCATTGCTCCTCTACAACGATTCAGCTGTTTCACCCACCAAACGCTTCAAACGCCTTCATCTTTGAACGCTTCCTGCTCGCACGGCGTCAGGAGTTGTCGTCATGTCGTGATTGTCCATCGATGGACGCTCTAAGTTTCAAATGTAGGAATTGTCTCCCACGTCTTCAAAAGTGGCGACTTGTTGTGTGGGCGCTACGTAGCACCCAGAGTCTCGGAAGGGATCTTCTAGTCATGCTTTCTCTTTCTCAATGTATACCGCAGTGCCGTACACGCTGATCTGCGCGAAGCCGAGGACCTCGCTCTCGCCGAATCCCATGCCAACGATGGCGTTCCCGCCACGTGAGATGCAGTCTCTGATCATGCGCTCACTGGCTTGGTCGCGCGCATTGTAGATCATGTGTGTGAGGCTCTTCGCTTCACTTCCGTTACCCATGGATTTGAGGAAGGTTTTTGTGTCCTTGCGCGCTACGGTAGTGAGGCCGTGCACCATGCCGTGCACTTTGACAATGCGATAGCCGGGAAGTGTGGGAGTGGTGGCTGTCAAAACAGACGAGGTGCGGCAGTGCGGTTCCGTTTCCAGCTGCGCAGGCTCGGGTCGGATTTGTGGGGTTGTGTTCTGACGCGGGAGCATCATGGTGGAGCGGCGGTTGGTCAACATGGTGCCGTCTGATGATGGTTGGGATGCAACTGATTGAACAAGATGCTATGAGAAGGAAGAATTGCGCGTTAACAGTCGGGATGGAAGTCAAAACGTGCGCAAGAGACGACGAAGTGTGATCTGAAGATCTGGGCGAGCGCAGCATGCTTAGCTATAATAGAGCTGCCAGGCAATGTCGTATGCGTCGTACAGCATCTTGAAACATGACATGATAATGCCTCGCGACGGGCAGCCTGTAGGCGAATTGCAGACATTTTCTTGCCACGAGCGGAGCGAACGTCGTTGTCTCTTCCCCACGGCTCACGGACAGAACTGGATTCCATCCAATTCGCATTGTGGTTCCTGTCAGACGCAGGCAGACGTTCGCGCGGAGCGAAGCGGCGCTCGTGGCCTGTTGGGTGTTTCAGGCAAGTGGACCCGAGCGCTGTGACAGTGGTGCTGGTCATCGACGTCGCGTACTTACACAAGAAGTTTGACGATGCGACCTGATACCTGGATGATGCTTCTGATCACAGCTGATGGTAGGCCGAGGGTGTAGAGGCATGTGGAAGGGGCAACGCCAAGGGACGGCTGCGCGTGTTATCTCAACATGATTGTCCAGAGAGACGTCAATGCTTATGCACTGACGAGGCGTTCCCAAGGCTGTCTTGTCGAGCTTGTGAGTCTTGAAGATTGTTGAAAATCGAGACGCTGAAGTTGGGACAACGGAGAGCGGAAGGCGGAAGGCGGAAGGCGGCAGGCGCGCGCCGTTGATTTGTTGGAACGGCCCACGTGACTCTTGGGAATCCACGAAAGTTGCCATCAATTATCTCCACTTCCTCAGCGATTACATCGGTGATTTGAGTCTTGCCACAACGCGATTACCATTTGTCGCAGTTTCGCTATCCACTTGCTGCTTGTGGCCATTCCGGGTTGCCCATTCTCTCGCAGTCGCGAACCTGCAAAACCATCCACATTGAGAACACGTTGCCTACGATGGCCATAGAGTATTCGAGGTGCAGGTTTAAAGCATTCGCGCATGTACCTTTGGCATATCCTTGCTATTTGTGTGTACTTGGGTATGGCAAGTCAGCTGACGAGGGGCATTTCGAGATCATCGTGGTTGCTGCCTGGCTAGTCCCACTCTTCTCACACGAGGATTGATTTCGCCCTTTTTCAATCGACTCCGCCCTACGAAATTTTTGCTCTTACCTCTAGGCCATTATAAAGGAGTCCGAATAACATACAACCAAGGAACGAAGGTTCTCGTCCGACACCATGACACCCAAGACGCTCCTAGACCTGCCGGATGAACTACTCCTCCAGCTCCCACTGTACATTCAAAACATCGAAGACTTCAAAAATGCATCTTCTGCCTGCCGGCACCTGCGCAACGTATTCGCAGACACTCTGCCAAAGACAATCCTACGCTTAGCGTCGAGATCGGCCCCCACCTTCTTCTCCCCGCACCCGCATTTTCTCGTCCTTGCTGTAGCACGTCAGATAGCTACCTGGGCCGTGGCGAGTGGTGCAGGAACAGAAAGACGTGTCGAGCGCCTGGTGGAAGCCTTTCGCGATGGCATGAAAGGCATTTTGTCCTTAGCACTGCATGACGATGTCGAGGGCGTGGGCCTGACCATGGACGATGTAAGAAGGATGTACGAAGCAAGGTTCACCCTTATCAATCCACTAAACACAACAATCGACGCCATGGTTGGGAAACAATGGTACGCGCAACCAAATTTCTGGAATGGCGGCGCTGAAGACGCGTTCACACTATACGCCGACGTTTCGAGTGCAACCTTCCAACTCCTTGTTTATGGAGAGCTCTTCGGCTCCACCATGGCGTCTTATCTCCAACCGAGCGACGAGCGGAAGCCTGGTCTGGGCATAGACACAAGGATCGAGTTCATCAAATACTGCATTCCGGACATGGTGTGCACACCCAATACAAGCCGGACCGATGGGTTTGAGGTGCTGCCTCTAGGTCCGTACGCCGAGGGCGCGGAGGGCAATCCGGACGGAGAAAAGGTAGAAGGAAATCAGACAGCGTTGGCGCATTTAGTGGGCGGTGCTATGTTTGAGGGTGTATCGTGGAAGAGAGTGTGGCGACGGGTGCTTATCGCAGCAGGCGCGGAAGATAATGAGGACGGAAAGTGGCCAAAGTCCTGGATTGAGAGGATACAAAGGACCGAGTTCCGAAACCAGAGAAGCACCGTTGAGAGGGAAATGACAGATCTTGTTGGGGGAGATGATGATGTAGGCAACGAGGCGAGCAGCTGGCGCTTCTTCCTTTTCTGGAACGCTCTAACACAGGCCGGTGGCCTACAGACAATGGACATGGTAGCGCAGTTCAAGGGGCGCGAAGAGAACCATGACGCAGCAGTCATGAAGCCAGAATGGAAAGCTCACATCTTACGCCTTCGGGACCAATTGCTCGCGCTCAATGACAAGGATGAGCCTGGGTTCAAAGAGCTTGGGAGAAGGAGGAAGTTGAAGGTGTCGGAGGCGCCGAATCTGGGGGCGGAATTGTATTGGTGCTGTGCGGGGATGTGGAGTGGGTTATGATGAAGACCACACTGGCATTGTACTGATGCAGCAGACTAGGAGTGAGAGTAGGGGTCTCGGACAGTTGGCCATAGGATCGTGCCTGAAGTTCATATAGGGATGTACGTCATCAATAACAGGACCTAGTCTTACAACTAGATACGAATACAGTGAGGCTATGTAAGAGCGAATGGCCTAATTCCTAATAGTGACGGATGAGTCGTGTTCTAGCCGTGATGATGTGTTCCGGGACTACAATGTTAAAGTAGGGAGACGCGCTCGCGAAGAGGATAGGGATTAGAAAGTAGTAATTATTAATTAGGTAAATATCGTGCTAGGTGAAATTGTTAGGGGCCGGTTAAACGGTACCATCCTATCAGCCACGCTCGTTGCGCGACATGGTGAGCCTGCTTCCGAGAAACCCGCCCAAAGCGGCTCGTTTCCCTCATTCTCCTTACATCGGCCGAAGCTAGCCTCTAACACGGCCAAAAACTATTTTCGATCGTATAGCAACCTTTCACCCATTCCTTCGCTTCCCATTTGAGCTACGCGCGTGCATATGGGAACTCACTGTAGAGTCTCGTACAGTCAAGGTTAGCGTTGGCAAGGAATCCAGATTCCACAACATTATACCTACTTCGGCAACCCCGGTACCGGCAGTTTTCCGAGTTTGTCGAGAAGCACGGAACTGTGGACTCTACCAGAAGTCGTTCTCTAGGTTAGCCTACGAGTATTGTGGAAAGAGGTAAACACCGATTCCTCTCTAACAGTTAAATTCAAGTCAAGGATTATAGTATGGTAGCCTTGAAACTGGAAAATACTTTTCCAGGGAAACAGGGTCATCGTGAGGCGCGTTGCGGTATGAAATTCGAATCGGGTGTAAAGTATACATTGAGACAAATCTTCTAGGACTATTCTGAGGATGAGGCAGAGAACAAATACACTCAGATCACGAGGTTGAACCGCTCTTGGCCCGAGAGCTTCCCGGATATTAACCTTATTCCCCTTACACCCCGAGAAAATGCTCGCGCACCTGTACTTTCTCCCAGTGCAGTAATATATCTCTTAGTACGAGGTGGATGTACCCCTGTATCAAAAGCTCCACTGGGCAAAGCAGGAGCTGCAGGATCGACCCACGCCGGCGTGGGCTCGTGGGCTACTATCGAGATACATATATACTGGTTTAGGTGTTAGTGCCACCAACGCAAGGCAAAGACACTTCTCACAGGGAGACTTACATAGTCAGGCCACAGACTCCCGCAGGCAGAGCCGACAGTAGGGTTCCAGGAGATAATCAAAGACAAAGAGACATTGTAGGATTTACTAATATCATAGCAATTATCCCCGCGTTTCACTAAATAAAAACTGTTGTAGTTATTTACCATATTTGCTTGTATAGGCGTACGTGTCGCGATGCCGTTCCCTGGCGAGTTGCTAGTGGAAGGTAGAGAAGTAGAGGTCTTGGTAGTAGACGGAGTTGTTGAAGAGAAAGATGGCTCAACTCCAATAATAGATACACAGGCATACGCGTCCGCCCAGAGACCTCCACAAGCAGCGCCTACCTTAGAATTCCAAGAAAGGAATTGTGCGAGTGTAATTCTATAGGTTTTTACAATCACCTCGCACCCTTCCTAAGGCTAGACGAAGTAGAATGCGTCGCAATTACTAATAAGAGAAGGCTAGAGGGGTGCAGGTGTAGTTGTGGTACTTAAAGGTGGTATTGTGACGGTCACTGGTCGGGTCGTGGGGGGTGCGACGGTGACACTTGTGGACGTCGTAGTAGATGCTCGTGTGGAGTTGGTTCGTCTAAAACTTCCACACAATATGAATGTCCAACTACCAGACCATCGCAATTGACCGAGATGGAAGGGTTCTATGCACTTTCGTAGCATTTTCTCTGCCCTCGTTAACTTGCATAGGCTTAACCAACGCTGAAATTGCTCGAGCGTGGTGTAGTTTTTGTTCAACAAAGTAGGACAAAAAGTCTCGGACTCTAAGTCAACGAACCAACTGCAGTATGGCGAGACACTCGCAGTTTAAATCCACATCTGGGTTCCATTTATGGAAAATTTCAGGTGTAAGATTGAGCCATTAAAAGATTACTTAGCAAGACTCAGAGCCATCGTTGTCGCACCAGCGCATGCAGTCTTTAACCGTGTCTGGGTTACGTTCGAAACTAGGATCGTCCTGAGGAGAAGCCTGGCGAATAAGCGCGACGAGTGCAAATAAAGTGAAAAGCTTCATAGCTTCTCTGAGAGTTGGCTAGAAGTGCTTGGGTACTTTTGTAAAAAGAGTTTGTAGCTGGAAAAGTGTGATAGAAGAGAGACAGGCTAGCTCAGCGCGTCTATAAACATGTTCGGTCATCGTCTAAGGCTTTCCTCCTATTCCTGGTGTCAACGACGGTACGACATCCCGTTCCAGACTATTCCACAAGGGTGGGACCTCTGCGGCTATATGCGCGCTGACTGGCTAACTAGACCGTCACACTTGCCTCGGCCTCCATGTATATTTTCCTTCGCATATAACGAGCGCCCTGCACTTCTTATCGCCAAAGCGGCTCGAATTTACTGTCATCCGAGGGGCCCCACAGTCTTGATCGGTTCCTTCCTCCACTCGAAGTCTAACATCGCAGCACCTCGCAGCTGCCCACCCGAATTTTCGAAGGAGCTGGCGGATTCTGCGATCTGCTCAATCCGTCGACGCGAGGGCGAAGGGACTGTTCATTACGCCTTGGCAGAGGCACAGCAGCATGGCCACCTTCCACCAGTTTCCTCGGCTGCCGTTCGAACTCCGTGCGCGCATATGGGCTCTTACAGTCGAGCCTCGCACTGTTGAGGTGTCATTCTGGCCCCTTATTGGAGATTGCTGGCTTGTTTCCCGAACGCCTGTGCCAGCTCCACTGCAGGCTTGTCGAGACTCTCGACGCGAACTTCAGGGTCAGTACGAACAGGCCTTCGCAGACCTCGACACGCTTCCCCTACTTGAGCGGCGGTATATTTGGGTCAATTTTGACATGGATCTGATTGATATCGGCAAATGGGAGTTCTACATTTTCCGCCCGGTGAAGAAAGCGATACAGAGGCTCAAATTCGAGAGAGAGCATACCGAGGATTTCTGCCGCCTGGAGCTGGACGACCTTCGGAAATTCACCAATCTTAGGGAGATTCATGTTGTCTGCACTGAAGGCTTGTTCGGTTGGTCTGGTGCTTTGGAAGGTGGCTACTGGCCTTGCGATGCTGAGAAAGTGCGCCTGATAGATTGTGATGGGACTGTCATGAAACCAAGTAAAGTGGATGAAATGGTCATTTCAAAATATCGGGAGATATCGGCCCAAGAAGGATATGATTACGATAGCGGTCTTCCGCTTGGCTGTGACGAAGACTATATCGAGTGCGATGATGTTCATATCATTTAATAGACCGCTTTCGTCAAAATAGAACCTACACCTCTCTGTTCACACCACAAACATATCATGAACAGCAAGCCCCTCGCGCCGTATAAGTGCACCCCCAAGCTTAGTCGCTTACATCTATCCCCGAAAATTTGCCGCCGTACGTCCGGGGTTCTTGATGGACTGGATGACTGAGTTATGTTCTCTTGGCCCTTTGAACTTTCGGTCATCGCCATAATAAAGCATCTGAAGAAATTCGCGGACTGGCTCGAACCCCTGGGACTAGAATTGCGCAAAGTCTTTCCCCAGTCCACGGTAGCCCTTTGAAATGTAGAGATCAGCAGAGTGACCTCTATTACTAGAGTGATCATAATCTTACCATTCTTCGTTCGTTGCTGGATTGATACCCAGATGCTCTATCTCTACCGTTATTCCTTTTTTGCTAAGATAATCGTCGGCAATAGATAATCTGGACGAATCGCAGTAATGTTAGTGGGTTTGAAGATAAACGTGAAAGCAGGAACATCATGGATATTGGATGCGCCTCATCCCCTGCGACTAGAACTGAGCGTGGTCGGCTTTGGCGAGCTATCTTTTTTCCCCGCAGAATGGAGAGAACGTCGAGAAACTTACAAATAAACTCCATGGTCCCCTGCACGAGCCCTATCCCCAATGCAACATTCACTCTTATCAACGAGAACGATTTTTTCAAGGACCTCTTAGATATCTGGGGTATCGACAAAGATTGGGTTGTGTTCGGCAATAGGCTCCTCAGAGCCAACAACGCCTGCATGGGGGTTGGATTGAACGTGGAAGAATGCTTGCTAAAGAACAACAACTACCTGCGCAACTATCCTGTTGTGTCTGACAACATGAAGGTCTACAACCCAAAGGATATCATGGCAAGTTCGTACTCCAATGCTACGGATATGCGTGACCGCATTAACATCATGGCTCAAGTGGGTAACTATGACGAGCAGATGGACATGAGAGATTTGGTCGATGCGACGTCACTACCACCATTCTCGCTACAAGAGTTGGTTGAAAGTATGGAGAAGATCGTTGAGCAGGCGAAAGAGATTGAGAAGAAGAGGGCAAAATCCCGTCCCATATAGGTGGTTTATGGTTACAATGGGTAGAGAGAGATAATTTCCGGTCAAAGGGGTTTGAGGTACTATGCTGATGTTTACTAGATCGAGGACGGATGTTTCCTAGGAGTACGGTTGTCAGGGGTGGAATCTTGAGGACGGAGTGGAGTGGAGTGGAGTGGAGGAAATGAGTGATATGGTGGACTTTGGTTGTTAGTTGTCTGCTCGCGTTCATATTTCTATTTGCGGTACAAGGGACATGGTAGCTTATGTGTGAGGTGATTGAACGAGCGAAAGACACCTTCTCGGAAAGAATCCCTCAGCACGTGCATTCACTATCGTACTTCACGCATGTAACCCGAAAGAATCCACCAAAGTATTACTCAAGCCAGCATTATTTCGACTGGTCCTGACGATATCTCTTCCCACGCCGATCTCGAAACACGTCCCGCAACCCGTCAATACGCGATCTTTTCCTAGCGTTCAATCCACAAGACACATCCTGGAGTACGTAGTCTGGGAGTTCTTTGAATCCAGGCTCCAACCGGCAGTCGTCCCAAAGCTCCCATAGCAAACGAACAAAACGCTAACACAACGATTGTATCTGAGGATTGAGTCTCTTGGTCTATAGGACTGGTTGGTAGTTATCTACTACTGTATATGTAGGGGTCTTTAAGGTTTGTAAGCGATTCGTGCACAACAAGGCTCAGTGCTCAATTAGAAGTTGTCTAGATTCTTATGCTACATGTATGCCTTCGTAACTGTGTCGCGCAACTCTTACAAAGTGTATCTGGCATGGAAGATCTCACCAGCGGTGCCCGTGATACCTCGAGCAAGTATCATACAAGCACCTAGGTAGTACTTGGATATATACACACGAAGAAGAAAGGGTATTTAGTGGCCTCCACCGCCGGAGTTGGAGTTGTCCACACACGACCACGCTCCGGAGCTCCCATTGCGGTAGTCTTCGATGATCTGGACAATTGCAGCATACGATCCTGCACCCATAATGAAAGTACCGATGACGATGACAAAGACGCTGGTAGCGACACCGGCCATCCACCTGGCATTCCTTGAGCGGCCCTGGTAGTTGTCGTACAACCACATCATACCCAGCGGCTGCAGGGACATGAAAGTAGCGAGAAAGGCTCCGACAAGCGAGATCAGACTTCCGAAGTTAGGTACCGCAGAGCAGATGATATAGCCCACGATGGTGACGCCGAGAGTGCAAGATAGCCACGTTATCCAGTGGATTTTTGAGTTGGAGACAAGGTGTTTGGAACCCTTCATCAAGCGGAGGAAAATGTATTTGGCCGGGAAATGGCTGACGAGACAAGTCGAGACGATGAGGCCAGGGAGCGCAAGACCATAGCCAACGCGCTTGAGGAGAGGCCCGGCAGACCCAAGAGCTGGAGAAGCGACGAATGACCCGCAGTAGTAGTATACTACAACTCCGACGATTAGATACACTACCGTTATTGTGATTTGACATGTGACCATGGCCTTGTTGTAATCCTTAGGTTCTCGCATTTCAGAGATAACGGCAAAGAAGCCAGGGGTTCCGCCGTAGGCGAAGATGAATGTGTTGATGGCGCTCATGGCCTCGATGAACGTTGGGTTTCCGACGAGTTTGTAATCCGACTGGTATGGGCCCGTCTGGGGTGCAGCTGCAGGTCGTTCCTGTACGCCAACCGCGATGGTCAAGGTTAACACTATGCAAGTTAGTGACCGCATTAGATTTCATAGGCAGTGGTAAGCAACTTACGGGCAACAAAAATGGAGATAACACCGATCCAGGCAAGCCACGAAATTTTGCCTAGCGTCCGGATGCTCGAGGTCATGAAACCAAGGATTGCTGCAACGACAACGAAGACTGCGGTACAGGTACCGTGCAGCGACATGGCGTTGAAAGCAGTGGAAATCCCTGAATAGCCTGCCGCAGCAACGCAGATCCACCCTATGCGATGTTAGAGACAGTTCCAAGAGGGAGTTGGGTCTGGCATACATAGCAGAAACAAGACCATGAATACCTCTCTCCCAACCGCTCCAAAAAGCTTTTCGCCTACATCGACGATACTGTAGACGTCGGGGTGGCGCTGTTTGAATCGTCCGACCACGTAGTCGCCCCAGGTAATCATGGCTCCAGCCGTCAACATGCAAAGGACTCCCGGGATGAGACCCAGCGCGTCGAAAGCCGCCGGGATTGAAAGGACACCGAGACCAATTTGCGATTTGATCATGACAACAACTGACCCCATCCAACCAACCTGGACATATTAGCTGCTGCAACATCACGGGGTGTTTCAAGGACTCGTACATTGCGGTAATTGGGCCCGTTTTCCGTGATCTCGCCAAAGACATCATCACTGATACTCATACGCCGCTTGCTCCCATGTCCAATGCTGAATACGCTTCCTCGTCGGTGCGTCTCCGAGGGCTCAAGGTTATTGATCTCATCTTTCTGCGCGGGATGTCGCGCTCCCTCGACGTCGTCCCATTTCGGTTCGTAAGACATGGCGAGGTGGCGTAAGGAAAGTTTATCCAATAGAAGAGAAGAAGAGAAGGGAGAAGGAGGAAGACAAGTGTCGTATGCTCTATCTGGAACAGAGTAGATATATAGCAAAGTCGGGGTACATAGCACATGGATCTGGGGTAGAGGATACTTGTACGTAATTTTTGAGGGGGCAGTGAGCAGCGCCTGGGTGACACCGACTTTTGGTCGACCCGCCCTCACGGCCTTACCTTCGGGGGGGCGCCAGCTCGTTCTCAGTCACATGTGGCTAAGCCAATTGAAGTTAGCGTGGAGGCCTGAGTGAGCTCTGCAATTGGCCCACGGTCAGACTTGGCAGCACTTGTACTGTAAAAGAGCTGGCGACCTGACGGTAGCATTAGGGCAATCTCAAGAGCGCTAACGTATGCACGGATCGGTATTTTGCCCCAGTAGATCCCTGCTCGGTCGCTTTCACGCTTCATTTGCTTGCTCTCGAGGGCCAGTCGCATGACGTACAGACATTATCGGTAACGAACCCGATCCTTTATGATATGCGTGTGTCTCGAGCGCAACGACGTCATGCTTCAAGAGCGTGCCACCAATGCGACCGCCGAAGAAACCCACCGCAGGGATCAAATCGTATGTTGTTTCGCAGTCTATGTCTTGTTTGTTGTTTTCATAGAACCCCAGTTCGTGGTTCGTGTCAACAATGAGACAATTCTTCGTATCTTCAAATCGTACGACTCTCTTGGGAGTAGTTCTGCCGTGTTGCAGTAGTGGAGGTTTAGTTCGTCCTCAAGATAAGATACACATGCGACATCGCAGTAGTGAAAGGCCGGGCTTTCTGAAGAGCGACGGGATACGCTGCGGAAACTATACCGTAGAAATTGGATGCTCCCGGTTAAGCTATGGATAAGCGAACTAACCAGAAAACAGAATAGATCGTAAAGGCGGGGTCAGAACGCTATATAGCTTACATGATTGGGGTAGAAAACAATCTAACCTAATTCAGCTCAACCGGGAGCATCCAATTTCTACGGTAAGTCTGTCTTGTGGAGTACCATCTAGGCCTCCCGTAGCGTGGGTGAGCGTCACGCGCAGCCACTGATGCAAGTGGCGGTTAATGCGGCTCCGGGGAGAACGACTGGGCGGCCTGTTCATTTGCGGGGAAAACGCGAAGAGGGCCCCTTACAAGATCGGATGGCTCGCGCAGCCGCGCTACGGCTTCTGGTCCACCATCTTTTCACTCGCACTCCCTCCTAAAAACGCCCACCACTAGCACAAGATCAGCTTGCTTGACACCTTCTGAATGCCTCGTTATCTTGGTGCTCAGCAACTTATCTTGGGCTCAGCAACTCCTTATCTGTGCAGGCAGGCCACACTCAGTGCCACGCCTGGAGCTTTCGCCGGGTTTCGGCAGTTGACAGGGTCAATGCAGAACACAATAGGTATGTGATTCCGCGCACGGACTAGTGTCCATACACTGAGATGGCATAGGCTGGTGTGTTACGATCAGATCTAACCTGATCGAGAGCTGCTGAAGGCCCACAAACCCCGGATTCGAAAGATTGGCCCTGTCAAAACGTAAAATCGTCTAGATAAGCCGGCGTGCAAGCGGCATTTTTTGGCTTCTGTTTCAAGTTCCGCGGGATTCCGCGTCATCCGAGATTCATGCAGATCATGAATCACGTGACCGACAGGTCACGAGGCTCTCATCTCATGTCTTTCTAGGTGGAGGGCCGTGCAAAAGCGAATTAAAAATCGGGTCTGCGCGACATGTTTCAGTCACTCGCATACGTGCCGGAGCGCCCAGCGGCGGTGGGGGTCGTTCGCAAAGTCAAGAGAGAAAGAAGACGTAGTCAGGGCCAGGGTTAGGGTCAGGAGTTTGCGCACAGAGGCCGCTCGCCCAAACACTACGAGATCACGGTAGCTCAACTCACTAGGAAGGAAGAAAGCCAGACGATCTCTGCAATTTACTTCTGCGGTTAAAGTCTCGAGGTGACAATATCCGCCCTCAAAAGACCCTTGCGAGGGGCCGTATACCTAAATATCCTCAATATACCTCCCTTATACCTATCATCCAGCATGATCGATGAGAGCAGGTAGTGGTTGCTCGAGTGAAGGTCAGAGGCAACACTGATGGAAAGGAAACTATCGGATGGGCTTTTTTTGCAGATGCAACAACGGAGATGACATTTTGCAATGCTCGTGCGCGCGGAACCCACTGAGCTGCTTGTCTTAGTTAACCTCAGTGGTCTTCCAATGTCTTGATGGTCTTCACAGCATCTGTCTCTTCTGATGCGATCAATACCCTTCTCAATGCGCAATCCTCCGATGGCTCCTAGGATGGTATTACGAAATTTTCACAATCAAAGTAACTGTACATAATGCACAACAGTTCCTCTTACTCAAAATACACCTTAGTCTACCTGTGCTTCGAGGCTCGATACTAGCTCTAAAGTCAAGTCATTGCTCAATAGGAACCTGTACTTCTGGCACTGACAAAACCTCTGTTGCAAATGAGGGTTTTTTCAAGCTGTGCTTTATCCTCTCCCTATCCGCGTAAATGTCTTTACGTGGACATATCGCCATGATCGATGATAACTTGGCTGCTTAGCATCAAGGGTCTCACACTCAGCGCCCCTACATGTACACCATTACCGAATTCGTTGCTCTGGCCACTCTTTGTCGTTGATACAAGCAATGTTTGTGGCTTTCTGGGCAGGAGATCACTCGTGTTGGGAGAAATACATGCTAGCCTGTAATAGTGGACGCGAGAGCGGAGTGTAAATCACGGAACAACCTTTTGGTCCTGCGATCGCATTCCACGTCGGCGATGGCGACGTATCTTCAATGAGCCGCCGTGCCTCAAACGTGCTTAGTCCGCAGTCGTTGTATCGTTTACGCAAGAACTCCCGACAACGCCTTTTTTCCGCACCAGGTTTCCTTGCACAAATACCATACCCATCATCTGCCTCGCGGACCACACCCTCTCGACCCACATCCCTCAGAATCCTACTCCCTAAACTATCCGCACCACCCCCTCCAAACTTCTCCAGAACTCCTCCGTCTCCTTCCCCTCCACAATCTCAATCAAATCCCCCAACTCATCGACTACATCCCAGAACACCTCTCCCTCATCACCCAAATCCACGACCATCTTCCATATCTCCTCCTCGTGAAATGTGCCGCGGGCCTCGCAGAAAGAATGATATGCGTCCTGCACCTGGTCGAGCGTGGAGAGCATGCTGGTGCCGAGGTGGCGCATGGCGATGCGGTCGTTGCGGGCATGCGCGCGGTTGAAGGCCACGATGAGTTCGGGGAGCGAAATTCTGGCCATGCGGTCGGCGGCGTAGGTGAGGAGGGAGGAGAGTGCGGTGAGGTATCTGAAGGGTATAGGAAGTTAGTTGTAGCGAAGACATGGCGACGAATGCATTCTGGATGTCGTCCTTGAGGGGACAAGGATAAGTTCAAATCTGTCAGGAACAAGCCTTACACTTTGGGGTTTACGCTTTTCATAGGTAACACGGCAGGGATATCGGCAGGCCAGAGCGAGGAGCGACGGCGGTGATTGAGCGACGGGCGCCGCTGGGGCGTGAAAGGCTGTTGATTGGACATTGAGGTGGCTGCAGAAGTTCGGCGCTGAAGCTTCGACGGTCGTCGCTGTATTGGAGATTGTTGTCGCAGCGGGCTCGAGGAGTGTGATTGCGACATGGCGGCTGACAGTGTATGCAGAGCGTGTAAAGAAGCAGGTGTGTTGGCAGCGTATAAATGTTGACTGTTTGCGACTAACGAGCTACGTGGACGCTGTGAAGCTGCTGTGGTAACCAGTGAGAGATTGACGCCTTTCACTTTTTCGCTCGGCCTCGATTCAACTTGCGGCGTAAACACCACTTACTTCACAGTCCTCCAGAGTGCGTTTCATTGGTTTGTTTGGACTTGACCGAGCTTGTTTCGGACGTTTGCGTCGGTTCAGTCGATCTTGTCATCGGTTAATCAACCTTTCGTTGAATATTCAAGAACAGCAAGACTTTCTCCGTAACGTGTAGTTGCGTTCTAGCTGGTTATACTCCGGACGACAGAATTCATCTTCAATTTACATTTGGGTGCAACGACCTCCGTCCATTCACTTGAAAACCCCGACTTTACCCTTTTAAATCTCTCAAAAGAGAGTCCCGAAACCAATCACGAAATGGCATGGTCTGTTCGTGACGATGACTTTGTTATCTAATTTGTCTCAGCAACATGCAATACCCAAAAAACACAGGCCATTCACTCCACCCGACTTGTGAGGCCCCCACTACCACACACACATACGGGTGTGTGTCTGTGAAGAAAGAGGAGACCGCGACTCCATGGTCTAATATTTGTATCGTGTGCGCTGCTGCCTGTCCAACAACTGCATTTAGTCACTATTCGACGCGCCGCCGCAATTACTACCCAAACTTCAGCATCGCGCCGCTCCTCTGGGGATCCGGCTCCCGGGGTGACCAAGCCTAAGAGACTTCTGACCACACACACACACACACACATACCGTTAGTGCACTACTATCCACCCTAATCAGATTCCTCCTCACCCAAACTCTGACCCATCCTCTCCCTCGCCCCAGCATACACCCCACCAATCTTCAAAGCAACAATATGGCTCTCCAAATCATTAACCCTCTTTTCTGTCTCCTCTAACTCTTTCAACAGGCCCTCCAAGTGGTACCACGCCTCGATGACCTTGTCGTCCCCTCCAAGATCGTTATAAATATTTTCGAGGTCAAAGCGCTGCATCCATTGGTCAACAACATCGCTGTGCTCACGCTGAACATCAACGATGTTTTTGAAGATTTTGTATAAGTCGATGACCATATTGCTCATAGGGCGTTTATCCGGGTTGGGGACGGTGGTGAGCCAGGTGGGGGTTCCACTTTTGGTTGTTAGAGTGCCTGTGTACTCGTGAGTTCGAGAAGTGAAGAAGGGTTGCGGAGGGATGACGTTGTGCTGTGACGAGTGTGGATGACTAGAACCGGACCTTTACCTATGGCACTCGAGTTATATGATTTTCGTTTCTCGCTACAAACATGTTTACTCGTGTTCCTCGTGGACATCACGCAATTGATGGGTAGCTGTCACAAGAGGAGCCTACACATGATTATACGTTTTTAGCAATCACTTAGCGTATGTAACACTCCAATACTCGTGACCACCTAGCTGGAAGCAACGCGTATATGCCTAGTTGGATGTTAATGTATCGAGCGATGACGGGCTTGCAAGGAGACTGCTCAAAATGTTGAGCAGGACAGGACCAAGAAAGTGAGATAAATCCATAGCAGGGAAAACCAGGAAAGTCAAGCGGAACCGAGCCCAGAAGATGATGTACTGCCCGTGCTGCCTTCATGTGAGCGTCCATATTCATTCAAAACATTGAGGAGCGTGGTGAATCTCTCGAAAGGATTCCAGCACTGTTATGAATCCACGACCTGTCTGTCCATTATTCGCATTCCCCAATACAGCATAAATCCACGCAATCTGCATAGACTCTCCCACCACCAACCTCTTCCAGTCTGCCAATCATACACTCACTACCCACACCAACACCATACCATGGATTTCAACACCCCGCCACCTCGCCCCGCCACCTCAGCACGCACCCTCTCAAACGCCACAACAACCCTATCCGCCTTCCTCTACCCCGCCTCCACCCCCTACCCCTTCCGCCACCATCTCCGGCTCGCCCTGCGCGAGCGCGTCAGAGAACTCATGCGGTACTTTGCGCTCTTCCGGTACGGGGACCCCGCCACGGGTGTCCCCTCGAATGCGTGGATCGTGGACGAGCCGGTGGAGCAGTTGCGTGGAGATCGGCGGCTGAGAGGGCGGTTGGAGGAGTTGCGGGCCGATTTGTGGGATGTCTGGAACGATCTCATGGAGATGGATAGGTTTTTGAGCAGTGAGGGGCCGTGGGCGGCGAATGAGAGGAGGGATATGCTGGCGAGGGAAGGGAGGGGTGGGGCCTGAAGGGGGGTTGGATTGGGGGTACGCTTGAGCTGGACACGGCTTGGTCTGCAATCTTATCATACTCCAGTGGTAACAATTTTCTTTTGCTTTGCGTCACTGTAGAACAAGCCGCATTTAAGGCCATCACGTAGAGAATTCCGCCACTCACTCCATACGCGAACACCAAAGCAATGCAGAACTCTTTTCATTCCCACGATCCCTCTACCTCGCCATATGCACGTGTATCACCGCACTCCCCCTCTTTTTATCCTCGCCGTAATCCACCGGCAGCTCTACCGGCGGCGCGTAGCTATTCCGCCCCATCTCGACAGCCGCCTCACTCGCCCACATCTCCTTCTGCACAGTCCGCGCCGGCGGCGTTATCGAGCTCCACGACAGCTCTACAAGCTCACGTTCTTGCGAAAGCTCGTAGGACGGCGGGTGCGGCGGCGGCTTCTTGGGGGGTTGGGATTTACGCCGGTGCAGGCAGAAGACGAGGAGGGCGATGAGGGCCGCGCAGATGGCGACGCTGCCGATTATGGCGCCGATTATGGCGGGGGTGTGCGACGTGTCTGTGTCTTTGGTCGGAGGTGGGGTGGAGATGGAGGTGGATGTGGATGCGGATGCGGATGAGGATGAGGATGTTGAGGAGGACGAGGATGCCGAGGATGTAGATGAAGAAGATCGAGTGGATGAGGGACTTGCGGCGGCAGTGGGAAGCACAAGTACGCTGGATGAGGTTGATTTTGGGCTGAAGCAGCCATCGACGCTATAGTAGATCCACGACGAGTTGTAGCAGGCAGCAAATTCGCCTACGATCTTAAGAGGCGAGGAGCAGGCTTGTCCGCTTTCATCGTTTGGTCCATACAATGTGACTGCTGAAGTCAGATACAAGTCTTCTCGTGCTTCATTGCGACGTACCTGCACAGCCAGGGTCCAACTGTACTATTTGGAAAGCCTCCAGGCTGCCCGTAATTTTCAGCGGCAGACATAATCCTTCAGGGTACCCGTTCTTCACGTTTAAAGGCTCGTGCGACTTCTTGCATTGGTCGTCGGTGAAAGTAGTAATGCCAGAACCCAGGATGCCGGATATGCAAGCCAGGAAGAGGACTGTCGTGGAAAGCACGAAGCCGAGCATGTTGGAAGCCCTCGTTGGACAATGGCCACAGCCTGCTTCCAAAGTGGAGAACGAGTCGACAGCAGAGTTTAATGAGCGTCTACCAAGCCATTTGTAAGGAGTCCGGAATATTAAAGCAGGACATTGGGCTGAAGCGCGCTGCTGCACGCGTGACAGGGTGCGGCAGAGCTGAATCCGAACCGCTATGCTGGTAACCGTGCAATGATCTACCCCAAGCTCAATTTACAACAGCAGCCACAAGATTACATCAGGCAGTGGACGGAAAATCCCATTTAGGGTGTCGTGGCGCGCGGTGGCATTTGATTGTGATGTCTGATAGTATCCAATCTGAGCTTTTAGAGTCGCTCGCTCACCAGTGAGCAGTCCTGAGAGTCTCGGTCGCCAGATGTTCTTCTTCTTGAACAGTTCGCGTCCACCAGTGTAGTTGGCTCACACAGTGACGCGTCACAGTTGGCTCAAAGTAAACAATAGCGCCACTGTTCCACCTCACTCGCACCTGGGTGGAGACGGAAGTGCGGCCGCAGTTCTCGAGACCAAAGTCCGCGGTGGAGCGTGGGGTCTAAAAGATATGAGATGTGGTGACGATGGTGGAGGTTTCAGGTGGACGGAGCATCGCTTATGAAGCCGATTGGTCGCGCAACTGCCTAGTGGCGGGGTCTGTCTAAATTTGGGGGAGCAACATCGGAGTCCGTTAAAATGCGTCGGCGGTGGATCTCATTTTGTAGGGAGGCATACTACGCCGAGCGGGATTTGGGCGGTCGCACGACGCCTATCAGTGCGATCTGTCAAACAAGGGAGTCACATAATTGCTCAGACCAGAGCGCAAACCTGTAAGAATCGGAACATTGTATTTGCGATTGGTTAAGTGGGCCAACGTATCTCGAACAACGGCGCTGGATTACATCGATCGCGGCTAGAAGTTCGAGTTGGGGTATATTGATATGCAATTTCAGGTGATACTGTCCACGTCCGGGTCAGTACTTGTGAGGCTGGAGGAAGCAGTAGACACATACTGAGTGGCTACAGAGCCCTTTCCTCCACATTCTCTCCTCGGAGCGGCATTTGCCCGACAATGCGCGCTGCTCGTGCCGGGTCTGATAGCCGCTGAAAATCAACTGTACCTACTTTTGATATGTGGAGCTCCCAGAACGCCATGATTGAGCCTGTCTAAGCAAGCAAGTCTGCAACGTTCATGGGCATTTCGTCAATTTGAGTTGAGTAGTATACTGCTCCTGTCAGCAAAAACGTGTATAATCTGGTTTGAATCCCACTCACGTTCAATGTCACGCAGGATGCGCACGTCTTCCTGGGTCACGAAGTTGATAGCCACACCCTTGCGTCCGAAGCGGCCACTTCGGCCGATTCTGTGAATGTAGTTTTCACGGTTGGAGGGGAGGTCGTAGTTGATAACGAGTGACACTTGTTGGACATCTATACCGCGCGCCCAGACATCTGTTGAGATGAGCACGCGCGAGTTGGCCTGACGGAAGTCCTGCATGATGCTGTCGCGTTCGCGCTGGGGCATATCTCCGTGCATTGATGACACAGTGAAGTTGGCCTCGCGCATCTTGTCTGTGAGCCAGTCGACCTTGCGGCGCGTGTTGCAGAAAATGACAGCTTGCGTGATGGTGAGTGTATCGTAGAGATCGCATAGCGTGTCAAACTTCCACTCCTCCTTCTCAATGGCGATAAAGTATTGTTTGAGGCCTTCCAGGGTCAGCTCGTCACGCTTGACGAGGATGCGTACGGGTTCCGTCATGAATTTAGTCGTCATCTCCAAGACGTCGTATGGGAGGGTGGCGGACACCACCACCACTTGCGTCGCAGGAGGCAGGTAGCGGTACACATCGTAGATTTGTTCACGGAAACCGCGGTTGAGAAGCTCGTCAGCCTCATCTAGCACCAACATCTTGATGTTGCGCGTTCGCAGGTTGCGGCGACGGATCATATCTGCCACACGGCCTGGGGTTCCGGAGACGACGTGCTGGCCGTAGTCGAGCTTGCGGATGTCTTCGCCAACGTTGGTGCCGCCGATGCAAGCGTGACACTGTACGTTCATGTAGTCGCCGAGGCCCATGATGACCGACTGTATCTGCGTCGCGAGTTCGCGCGTCGGTGAAAGAACGAGAGCTGGCATACGTTAGAGTAGTTGCCGCATTGGAGCGACCGTACGTACCCTGCGTCTCGCGCACAGCGGTGTCGATGACCTGTAGGATGGAGATGGAGAAGGTGGCCGTCTTTCCGGTTCCGGACTGCGCCTGAGCAATTGTATCGCGACCTTTGCAGATCTGCACAATGGCACGCGACTGCACGGCCGACGGCGACTCGTAGCCGTACGCGTAGATGCCGCGGAGCAGGTTCTCCTTCAAGTGCATGGCCTCGAAGGTAGGCGCCACGGAGACCTCCTTGGACGTGGAGAACTCCATCTTGTCGTCCATGTTGCGATCGATTGTTTCCGCCATGGTGGATGTGCTTGTCGGGTATGCGACAGGGCTGCGTGGGGTGAACGATGCGGCAGCACTGTGGTGGAGAAAGTTTGGAGCTCGGGCAGGCGCGTTGCGGAGGCGGCAGAATATTGTTCCGCGAGCTCTGACTTTCTGGGCGGCTTGGGAAAGCGCGACCGGGAGCATCCAGCATTTCTCAACCGGACGCTACAGGTCTGCCTCAGTCACCCGCTCTCCGCCTGCGCGCTCATACTCCCAGGCGACCGCAAACATGCTTCTCGAAGACCAGCGTAACATCCACGAGGAGCTCGAACGCCTCGAGGACGCCATCGCGGACCGCCTGCTCGAGGACCCGCCGCACGTGAGTGCCCCCAGCACCATTTCTCGCGGTGCCCGTGCTAACAACCACGCAGATTCGCGATCGCCTTGCGCGCGACCACGATGTTGCTCAATTCCTTCGCCAGATTGAGGAACGGTCCGGGCGCCTCCTGTCCATCTACCAAGACGCCGACGGCAAGCTGGACGACGAGGTCCGCAACCTGACCCTCGGCGACCCCATGGAGTCCTTCACGCGCGAGATCTCCAACATCAAAGCATACCACAGCAAGTACACCAACATGCCCGTCGAGAATCTCGAAAAGGCCTACAAGCGCCGGTCGCCCGAGGACCACGCCCACTCCATCGCCGCCATCGACTCCATGTTCACGGGCGAGGAAGGTTTTGGTCGCTTCTTTGACCTCACCACGCTGCATGAACAGTACCTAAACCTTCCTGTTCATCAGCAAGCGCGTCGCCTGACCTACCTGCAGTATCTCGACGTTTTTGACGTCTTCACTTCGCCCCAAGCTACCATTCGTCGCGATCAGAAGATGTCTGAGTCATATTTCCAGTATCTGAAGGCACTGCAAGAATATCTGGAGAGCTTCATGCGCCGCACAAAGCCGCTTGAGAACTTGGACAAACTGTTCGCCAACTTCGACAAGGAGTTCGAAGAGCAGTGGGCCGACGACCAAATTCCGGGCTGGGAGAAGAACGCAGCACAAGCCGGTCTAGCGGCCGGAGACGCCATGGAAGAAGGCATCTTCTGCTCGGCATGCAAGAAGGGTTTCGCGAAAGAGTCAGTCTACGAGGCGCATTTGACAGGCAAGAAACACAAGAAGGCGGCGGCGGAGTTAGAATCAAGCACGACCAGTGCTACTACCAACGGCGCGGGCGGAGACATGAACCGTTTCAAGGAACGCGCCGTGGCAGAGCGAGAGTTCCGAATTCGCAGACTTGCTGCAGCGATGCAGACAGAGCGCGGCGACACCAAGGTCAATGTTGAGCGAAAGCAAGGCATGACGGAACGCGAGCGGCAACAAGAGCTGGAGCAGCTGTACTCGGAGGCTCCAGAGACGGCGATTGGTGGCAACAATGAGGATGACGACGAAGACGGCGAGGACAAGATCTACAACCCGCTCAAGCTGCCGCTCGCGTGGGATGGCAAGCCCATTCCCTTCTGGTTGTATAAGCTTCACGGTCTCGGTGTCGAGTTCCCTTGCGAAATTTGCGGCAACTATGTTTGGATGGGCAGGCGAGCTTTCGATAAGCACTTCAACGAGCCCCGTCACATCCACGGCCTGAGGTGTCTCGGCATCACGAACACGACTCTTTTCCGCGAAATCACAAATATCGATGAGGCACAGACCCTGTGGAAGAAGATCCAACAGGACAAGAAGAAAGAGAAGGCGACTGTGGATAACGTGGTGCAAATGGAAGACTCCGAGGGCAATGTCATGCCTGAGAAGGTCTACCAGGATCTCGCGGCCCAGGGACTAGTGTGAGGGATCAGCTTGGTAATCCAAAGTATCCCCCGCGGGCGACCGCATACATAAAAGCCGTGCAGAAGCCCGAGTCTTCATTGCAGACGGTGGAATTCTGCCTGATCGATACACGACGCGTGAACTACGGAGTTATGGTGTAAGTATACCCTGCGTCCTTCTCCCCCGATCCCCGATCCCCCGATCCCTCGAACCCTAGGTGGAGGGTCTTGGACACGCGCTTGCGTTCCTCGTGTGCATTATGTATCAATATAGGAGGGTTGATCACGGCCAGCTGGCTTTAGTTAAAACACCAGCTAAGACAAATCAATGTATATCATTATGGCTGTCGTCACCGGCACCTCCTGTGAATGCTGCCCATTCAATTGTGAAAAGCTGACGCGGTGCAAGTCCTGCTTGCACTTCATCTTCTGCTGGGCCGCACAGCTCCCATCACAGGACAGCAGCACACATTTTGTCCTCGCCTGATTTCCCACACCCATAATCTAAGTGGAAATGCTCTGTAAACACTACAACGTGCGCTCCCTACCAACACCATTAAAACAACACATGTACTGGACCACCCCAATCTCTCCTCTCCCTCCCCCCCACTCTGCCCCCCTTTCCACCTCCCCACCCGGATATCTCCGCGCCCTCCGCACGCTCATATTCCTACTCACCCCTCTCTCCGCACAACTCTTGCCTCTACTCACCGTCTACAAAATCCCCCGTGCGGCGCAGACCGCCTCGTCAATGTATTTCTTCTCTCTCGACGAGCAAATGGCGGAGGTTGAGCTGGAAGAATTGTACACAAGAATTGTGCTGCTGTTGGGGGAGATGCGTGGGCATTATAGGGAGTTTGGGGATTTGTATGGGGGAAAGGGGGTGGATGAGTTCTGGGAGATGGTACGGGAGGTGGTACGTGAGATGGGGGAAGGGGAGAGCGGGTATTGTGTGGGTGTGGCGAGGGAGTGAGGGGATGTGAGGTGGTTGGTGGAGGATGAGGGGATGGTGAGGTTTATGCGGGAAGATGGAGACAGGGGGGGTCGGTGAGATGGGGTAGGATGTGAGATGAGCAGATGGGAAGCTGGGGGTGTGTGCGTGGGAGGATAAACGCGAACTGCATACTCAATACCCTCGTGATGATCGAAACAATACTCCACAGATATTCATCAAGAGTGAGCAACCTCGCCTTTGGTTTCGACATTCGCTCGTAGAAGCATATCTATATCTACCATATGAAAGGAGGTATAAAATGCGCATACGTGTCAACTTGCCGTGGCTCACATTCGCGTCGTTGACAATAGGCCCAAATCGCCCCGCTAGTGAGCAGAGGACCAAGCACTTTCACCACTCGAATAATCACTCCTACAAATAGCTTTGGTTACAATACTCGGGGCAGTGGCTGCATGGACGGCGCGTGCTACTTGACGTAGCCGCCTCCTGTTGAGGTCGTACCATCGTCTCAGCAGTCTGCGTGGTGGTTTTGGGAATCGATTCGTAGCAAGTATGCTGGGGTGGAATAGTTTGGACTCTTGCAGAAGGTGGATTTGCATCGTTCTGACAAGTGAAAGCAGGATCTCTATGTGATTTATCGAAAATCAGAGAAAAGAGTATTTCCTTTGCTTCGCCAACACATAAGCGAAGAACCGCGTCCATCGTTCTGAGATTTTTGTTGAACTTGCATCTCCAGATCCGGTAGGGACTACCGTGGAAAAGTGCATCTTAGCTGCAAGCCCGTTGGGCAACACTTTTACAGGATAAAATGTCTCGCCACACACGACAGAGTTCTTCCCTCCTCCTTACTCCTTTCCGTGCAATTATCTCACCGACTGCATCGGTTCGCATCAACAGGCAGTTGCGGCCCACGACCACACATCGAAAGACCAGCTTCCAGCACCTAGGCACCAACACCCACCATGCGCGCCTCCGCCGCACTTCTAGGCCTCACTGGCCTCGCCGGAATCGCACTCAGCACCCCCATCGGCGTCCCTCCCTCCGACGACGACCTGCAGACCTTGGAGAAGAGTCCTCTTGAACTGCACCCCTCGATTTTACCCTACATATTTGATGTTCCTATCTTCCGCATGCCAACACCTGAGGAACAGGAGCGTTTCGACGAGATCTGGGAGCAAATGATTCGCGACGGCAAAGACCAGGGCTCTATCTCAAGCCATGCCCTCGAGAAGCGCTCCAGCGGCGACGGCGTCTTCGCCTGGCAGAGGCCGCAGCCTGTCATCGGGAAATACCCTGACGGACGGCTTATGTGCAGCATCGTGACTATGACTGCGTAAGTGCTATCCCTCTCTCTCGTTCGCTTTGTCTCGATCCTAGTCGGAGGATGTGGAACGATGTCGGCATCTCATACTGCCTTACCACCTCTCTGGCCTCGCACAGTCTCGTCATCTCCCCCAAACCTTTATTTCCCTTTGCCCCTCGGGCCCAGCAAAACTACACGTATCCTAGACGCAATCACACGCTAACACTCCCCAGCGGTCATATTCAAGGCCCCTGCCCGCCCATCGTCTCCCCAGAGGAAGTCCGCAGGATCCTTGACGCACAGTACTGCAGGGAGCACTGCTGTTTGGCGGACGGCACGTCGTGCGCCGAGAAGTAGTACGTCTACGAGGGCCCCGAGTACGCGGACAAGCATTCGTATAACAATGGCCATAACCCCGAGCATGAGCATGAGCATGAGCATGAGCATGAGCATGAGCATGAGCATGAGCATGAGCATGATTGAGGTATTCTTTGGAAGTGATGTTGGTAGGGTAGTGGTGCAATACATTGTTTGATTTGATTTGAGTTGAGTTGAGTTGATATGAATTGATGTGATTGAGCTGTTTGAAATATTTGTGTTTTGGCACCCTACAGAGTTCAATGTATTGCGTTTTGCCGCGGCTTCCAGAAGCTCGCGAAGTATCATATTTGATATTCGATGAATTGATGTGATCATGTGTTTGCCGAGTCGGGCCCAAAGGCCATGTGCATACGCTTCGCATGTGCGGCCCTTCGTTTCGCTAGTGCGGTCATTGGCCGAGACGAAGGCTGTGCGACATAAGTGCCGCTGTTTGGTGCCTCGCTGCTGGTGATGTTTGTTGGAGGGGAGGCTAATGGGAAACTTGGGATTGGTGGTTGGCCTGTGGGTGAGACAGCGATCGGGTACTTGTCTGTTGCGCTTGCGTTCGAAAAGGTAGGGTGTATGTCAGATTGAGAACGAGAAGTTGCGGATGATGTACTGCCTGAGGTTTGCTGTGGAGGCAACCGAGGCAAATCGGGAGTGGGCGGTGGGTCGCTGGGTATCATAGGTATAGGGTATTTGTCTGTTGTGGTTGCGTTTGAGGCTGCGTGTTGTATACTTTGCTTGAGCTCGTAAAAGGATTCGGGTCCTGTAGACGAATGCACATCGCTTGATGATCGTTGCACTTGTGATGCAGTTTCCGATTGTTCTGTCACATTTGGTGTCGCCGCATGCTGAGGGTGAACACTTTTTGAAGCGGTGCCTATTGGCGATGTATTTGATGTCGACGGTCCCTCCGATGTGTCTTGTTTAGGTCCGTTTTTGTTCGAAGAGGGCACTGGACGTCTACGCCGCACAAAAGGTGGCGGAATTGGGTCACTCGGTGCTCTCTGTAGACTCTCGTTCGATCTCGTGTATGGTATCGGCGGTATGTTCCTCTTCGGACTCTGGTTTGAGCTGGATTGTGGCATTACATCAGGCTCATGATGTCCCGACAGTGGTATCTTTGGCGATGTTGGTGGTGGTGGACTTGGTGTTGGCAGCGCTGGCGCAGGCCTTGAAGGCACGATAGGAATGGATCGGAGGATTGGCGAAGGCTCGGTTGAAATTCTCTCTAGTTTCGTTTCCATTGCGGCTTCGGAAAGAGGTAACGGCGGATCTTGTGTTGCATTGAGTGGCGCTGGAGGACAGCTAGCAAGTGGGTTTGGCACAACTGGTGACGACGCGACCGAAGTCGCTGGTGTGCTCTCACTGATCGAAGGTGTAGTGTCGAGACTCTGCACACTGCGGTAGCTCTCACGTACTGACTGTGGAATCACCCATGTTGATAGGTCGTCCATCAACGTTTGGTCAGGAGATGAGGGCAGTGTAGAAGGAAGAGAGCTATGTTTGGCAGGCAGTTTGCGAACATTAATGCATCTCGTCTGATTTATCAGAGGTGTGAGTGGTACGCTGATGGCATCGCCGACGGCAACGGATGCAGTCGAGTTGAAGCGCTCAATGGGCCGCTCTGTCAGAGTGGGTAGAGGTTGCACTTGATCAAATGATGGGCGGCTCCTCATCTCGAAGGATCGCTGGGGTCGCATCTGCTCTGAGTACGCTCGAAATCGTGCTGAATCGAAAGACGCGCGCGCTCTGTCATCGAAGAACGAAAGAGAAGGTCGGACGTGGTCGATAGATTTGCGGGTGGGTGGGGGGTCTGGTGGACGCCTTCGAGGGGCGGTAGCCATACTTGCATTCGCTGTCGTTGGTCTATGACTTTCTTGGCTTTCCATAGAATTACTTCGTGAATTGGGTAATTCGGCATGTACGTCTAAAGATGGACGATGAAGATCATCTGGAGTGCTTCCAGGAAGCTCAGCAAGTGCATGCTGGTAGGGACGTACTAAAAAAACATCAGCAACCAGGGAGCATGGTATCACACGGCCCACATACCAATCCTGCCATCCTTTAGGTCTGGCTCTGAAAGCGTAATGCTGGGCACAGACGAATTCCTCTGATTGAATCTCCATTTCTGCCTGGAATGAGGACTCTTAAGAATATCGCTGGTGGTGTGTCCCACCCAGGGCTGAGCAGGCAACTCGTGGATGGGATCGAATGTCACATTCATCTCAGCAGTCTGCATGAGCTGAACGGCAGGCATTAAGCTCTGGTGACATGTTGTGAGCAACTGTTGTTTGCTCGTGAGCTTCTTCTGGTGCGAAAGCGCCCACTGAAACTTGCGTCTCAGACCAACCGTGCCGCCGTCCTCTCCGGATACCCGCACGGTCTCCAGAAACTGGCCTATATCATTGAGCACTTTTTTGATATCGTGAAGAATCTTATCAATATAGGCCTTCTTGTCGGGCCATGATTCAAGATAGTCTACGACGGCTTGTGATGTATAGAGTCGCGAGGCTTCGGTGACATCATGCCGTACGCGCTGGAGTAGATCAACGAACACCTCGTTGGTCGATGACAGTCTTCTTTGTGTCGATAACCAATCCGCAAAGTCAAATACCGTTGGCAACGTGGAAAACACCTTGGTGACATTTTCTGAAGACATGCGCGAGAGGGCGATGGATTTGCGATCCGAATCCGAGTCTTGGCTTGAGCTGCAGTCAACCTGTCTCTGTCTTACTGTGTGCGCCTCCGTGCGATCGAGTGATTTGGATAGGGTGTCCGGCAGGTACAAACCGGCCCCTGGCATCATTTTTGTCGAGCATGAATGTACCGACTAGGCGGCGATGTAGTTAGGAGAGTTGCGACGGCTCCCTTAGGCGATGGCCAATGGTTGAGAAAAGGTAAACAGTAGATGGGACAGTAGATTACAACGCGCTTCCGCGGTTCAAGTGCTCTTAGCCGCCGAACGAATTTGTCATACCCGCTGGGCGGGACACCGAAGGGAGCAGGCAAACGCTGTGGCCTGTAAACTGCTGCGCTGTAGCCGTGCAAGTGCGCTCCGTGACCCGATTGCGGCAGGTGCTCCAGAGATATAAAGAAGGCTGTGCACTGCGGGAACGTGTGGGTGAGACGAAGCGGAGCAGAAGCACGTAGGCACTGCCTTCGTATCCATGAAACATGGGACCAAATTCCATTGGATGGCGAACCGTCTCACAGCCTAATGCAATGGACATGCATGGGATCTGCGTGATAGTCCATGATGCAACGCCGGAAATGGCTCTCGTGACACCAATTGCAGCTCTCGCGGACGGGCAATCGAAAACTGTCTATTATTTGGGGGCCGCTTCCCTCGCTCGGTTCTCGCTAGTCGTCCACACGAAACGACTAGCGACGCCTTCTCGTAACCCTTATAGGATTATGTTTGCCACCCCCCCAAGGAGCGGATGAAATCACAAACTCGAACTAGACTTTGAGCGTCGATGTGATAAGAAAACATTGAATATGCACTGCTATTCTACCTTCGTCAGTCATCAAGACGTCGATTCACGGCCTCACTGAACGGCCGTGGCGGATGTATAGGCTCTCCATTCTCGTCCGCAACTTGCACAAGAGCAGGGAAGATACACAGGCTGCCTGACTTGACGCCTTGCTCATTCTGCCAGTCGAAGTTCCAGGTAGTTGGTTGTGAGAATAGTGTGAAGGCAAATTGGGCAGACCGCTTAAGCATCTCTTCCAGGTTCCGGCTGCGCGCTCCGTCGTCGATGCGAGAATCAGCAAACGGCCGTAGCACACTGTCGAGAAGAGTCGCAGCAGCCTGTATATTCCGAATTCGACCGTCGTTAGCTGAGAAAGGGTTGCGAATGTATGTAGGCTGCATAAGCTCGGCCGTGAGCGCTCGCCACTTGATGTAGAATAGCGACCGGACTGTAGAAGATGGTTAGAAGTGCCGACAAAGTTCGCTAACCAGTAGCTTACCTTGCGATCTGTGATCTGCGTGGTTAATCGACTGCATGCATTTCGCAACCTCTGGTGGCAAGAATGTGGTGTTTGAAGAATCGTTCAACTGGATACGTGATGTTACGACCCAAGCGAGACAAAATCTAAGCGCTATCTCACGGGTTGCGGAGTTGTTGAGGAGCGTGCTGAGAGTTCCCACGGATACTGGAAGGTTCTCTCCGAGAGCCTGCAGGTCGTCGTAATCGATGATTCCAGGGCTAACAGCACGACCGTGGTAGTAGCTTTGGACGTGATTCTTTATTAGGTTGCTAATCTTGGAGATTTCGCCGGAGATGGCCTTGTCTTCCAATGGTTGAGGGAGACCATTCTCGAGTGCTGAGGCAATCGGACTTCCACTCGAGACGGACACTGCCTTGGCCATAGGACCTTTTTCGCGATGCATCAAGGCTACCGTACTCGTCTCTGAATCCCGCATGCCGCTTGCAGGCCGTCTGCGCTTCATGAAGAGCCAGGCAAGTAGGCCAGCAATGAGTGCTCCTGCCAAAAGGCAACCAACACCAATTCCTGCCGCAGCTGCAGGTTTGATTCCGTCATTCTTTGGTGCGTGCGTAGATATGGCGGGACCAGAAGTAGACGAAGTAGACACAGGAGCGTCGAGAGAATTCGTTGAGGGTGCCCCTATAGTAGGTTGCGCAGGCTTGTCGTCAGAGGTAGTGGCGCCACCTGTAGCTGTTGCACTCGAGACTGTCGTACTTGCGGCTTTTGTCTGTACAGCCACTGTGCTGTGCGGTTGATCTCGATTGTCCGAAAACGGCCAATACTCTAAACTGGGAGGGTTCCCAGTTCCGCTTGGAACAGGAATGAAGCTGACAACAACCGTGGTGGTGGTGGCCTGTTTACCCGTAAGTGTTATACCAGGCGATATTGTATATGGTGCTGCGGGAGGCATAGTCGACCAATCCTGAATTGACGTCAGGTCTTTGAGGTTTCTTCCATCGGTGTTGACCCAAAGCTGTCGAGCTGTGAACGCCCACGCAAGAGACGACTCCTCTTCGTAGAACGTGAGCGTAAGGAATGGACTCTGCAAGGGTACCGTGGCGACTGGGACGGGAGCTGAGGGGAGCTTGGCAGCCATGGTCGCTCAACTTAGACACGAGAATCGAAAGATAACTCAGATCATGTAAAGGAGCTGTGATTGTAAGTCGTTGAGGGCCATCGAACGCCGTGGCCGAGGAATATATTTCTTCCTTGACGACGTGTACAGTGTACGCTGAGGAGAAGAAAATTCGAATCCACAGCCTGACACGCTCGCACCCAAGCTTATGTACATCAGGCCGTCCGCACACGCCAATGGCGCTGGTCATGTATGTCGTAAGTCAGCGCAAACTTGAATACAGCCTTTTAGCACGCTGCGAAATACCGGACGGCTGCCTTGCGGCACAGCTCATCACCTGCTACACCATCACACCGGGTTTAATAAACGCATCTGCAGTCTCCCTACGACCCGTCCCGCCTT
The DNA here is from genome assembly GCA_010093485.1 of Karstenula rhodostoma CBS 690.94. NCBI lineage: Eukaryota > Fungi > Ascomycota > Dothideomycetes > Pleosporales > Didymosphaeriaceae > Karstenula > Karstenula rhodostoma. The sequence continues at coordinate 907,626 of MU001495.1, read as the reverse complement.
ACCCTATCTCATCACTCGAAGGACATTCAAATTGCAAGTGCTTTCAGAAATTCTTCCGTTGTGTGCGTTGATACATACCGGCTCGCATGAAGCTTCGCCCTGCATCGACCCTTCAGCCCCCAATACGTCTTCTCTGTTGCTCATACATGCTGATAGGCCATCGGCCCACACCTAATAATAAGTCCAGGGGCTAGCGCAAGGCCCCTGTGCTGGAAAGCAGAGGCTGAGCCGAGCCCATGCGCTACAGGGGGTCGAACGTAACCCTCGCTGTCTTATAGCATTGAGATGCTCAGCCTGCTCGTAGATTTCGCCGCACAAGGCTGTAACGGCAGCAATCGACGAGATGTCCGCAACGATGAATGGAGCCGTAGAGGGCGAGAAGCCGCATATGGTAATCGGGATTGATTTGGGCATGACGGTAAGTGTGAACAATGCAAGTGGTTTGAGATGGACATGGAGAGAGAGCCAAGGATTGGTCCAAAGACGGCTAGCGCATTTGTGCATTCACAGATCACGTGACTTTATTCTCCAAGATCCCATCACATACTTTTTAGGAATACGATTTGAGCTTTTACAGTCGATGGAGATGCTAGGCGATTTAATCCAAGCACATTGACTCACCATGGCTCTTCAGAATCGAAAACGATCTTCCCTTCACTCGCTAACATATTTCTAGTGCACAGGCGTCGCCTACGCAAATCTCTCCATCGGCAGTGAAACTATCCGGTGGGTCCAGAAATGGCCCGGCCGTTTCCAAGCAAATGAAAACAAAGTTCCTACGGTTGTCGTCTACCCAACAATAATACCCAATCCAACGCCATCCTCTTGGGGCTTCCTCTCTGAAACCGTTGCGGAAACAACAGCCCAAGATAAAGATTACAAGGAATGGTTTAAGACACTTCTTTCGCCGCCTCACTTGCAGAAGAAGCAACAGTCGGACCCTGAAAATGCTCCGGCCTCCATGGGTGAGGTTGAGAAATGGTATCGCGATTACCTCAGCAAAATGTACGAATACCTCGCCTTCAAGCTAGGCGGAGAGCTATCTGGTGTGAGCTGGGAAGCAGCAAGAGTGGAGTTCATTTTCTCGGTACCGACAACATGGGAGCCAGTACCGACAGTGGAGAGATTCAAGACGATTGTAGGAGAGGCTGGGTTCGGAGTGCACATAAACCACATCGTAACGATAGGCCTCACGGAAGCTGAGGCAGCAGCAGTACACGTATCTACAGAAGCACCTGGGATATTCCGTGAGAACGATATCCTTTTGGTCTGCGATGCCGGCGGCGGCACGACCGATTTATCTATTCTCCGGGTAACTGGAACTGCCAATCAAGCCATCAACTTACAGCAACTCGACGTCGTCTTTGGCGAGACCATTGGCAGCGCAGCGATCGATTATGAGTTTGAGAAACTTGTGTGCGAGAGATTGGAGCGAGCGCATGCGATCAAGCCATTGCCCATTGACCCAGCGGATGCTGCGTGGGAGATGATGAAGAGTCGGGACTTTCAGGCTGTTAAATGCGAGTATGGTGCTCCGGACGACACACCAGTTTTCAGTATCGGGATTCCAAAGCTATCGCATACCTATGACAACGAAGAAGCGAGGATTCGCAGTGGCGAAGTGGCCTTTGAGCGCGAAGATCTCCAGCGACTGTTCGACAAGCAAGTAAACAAACTCCTCCAGCTCATAGATATGCAGCTGCAAATTCTGTATCGCAAGTATCCGGCGGAACAAGTCGCACATATAGTTCTTTCAGGTGGCTTAGGCAACTCGGCATACGTGCAGACCCGATTACGGCAACATTATGCGATGACGAGTATTCCTAATGCACACGGAATATCAGTACGGATAGCCCCGGACCCTCAGCTAGCAGTATGTAAAGGTCTCGTTGCAGACCGCGTACGGAAGCTAATCACAAACTACTCTGTGCTCGGCTGGAGATGTTGTCGCTCATCATACGGAACCATGTGCAAGATCATGTACGATAAGAAGAACCCGGAACATGAGGGGAAGCAGCTCGTGCGTGATCCACTAAACGGAAAAATGTACATTATGCAGGCGATTGCTTGGTTTGGTAAGATATTTCCCTTGACTACCTTGAAAATATTTGCTGACTGTGTTCAGTAAAGAAGGGAGAACCTGTGTCAGTCGATACGCCGATCGTCCACAACTTCATCAAGAAAGTCACACCGGGGGACCCACGTAGAGCGTTTCCAACTAGCGTTATAGAGTGCAAGCTCGATGCGCCCTACTTGCCCGATCAGATGAGCCCGGACACCCACGTGCTCTGCGAGATCTCTTCAGACCTATCTTCAGCGGACGAGAAGAAGTTCACAGAGAAGAACAAGCGTTTTTGGTCCCTCGGCAAACACTACTTTAAAGTCGAATACCAAGTGCGTGTCCTCATTGGCCCTGCTGATATTCGCTTCGAGCTCTGGTTCGATAATCGGAAACTTTCCCGCGATCAGTCGATCACAGTGGACTGGGCACCTGCCCCCACAATGCCGCCTGCACCACCAGGTAAGCAAGTCTCGATCGAGGGTCAAGCTCTTAACGAATTTACCAACGTATCGTCCTCTATAGTAGATATCTCGACCTATAATAGGGTTGAGCTGCCCGACAGCTTTCCAACGCACATGTCTGGAGGCTTGGCGGACACAGGAGGGCCTGGAAATCTGGGAGTTGATAGGACGGGCACTGGGATTGTAGACACGAGTGGTAAGGCGAAGATGGGAAAGGCAGGTAAATTCTCAGGTAAACTAGGTAGGTCATGGCCAGTGTACAAGTAAGCGATGGAACGACATGTGGGAATCCCGGAGTCGTGGAAGACAATAGGGAGGCACCCGCGAGGAGGAGGGAGTGTTGGGGTGATCGGTGGGGTGAGTCACGTGTGACCGTGGCTCTGGGATTATCGTCGCCTCAACCATCTCAACAGCGATGGAACGAAACGCACCGACTTCTTCGTCGTGTCACGAGTCAGCAGAAGCAAGAGTAAAACGAGTGACTGGTATATTTTAGAATAGACTAAGTACACTGGACACAAGCTAGGTAAATGAGTGACGTAGTTGGGACATGACGTTTGATGTCCGCATGCGTACAACCAGCATACCCTCTAGCTGCTGAGTTTCTTCAAAACATTTTGCACCACCTCAAGATTCCTGTCCGAATCCACCCAAACTGCACCAAGTATCGCTTCGACCGTCGCAGCAAGCGTCTCTTTGGGGCACTCGCCCTGTTGGCAGGGATTCTTTACTAAGAATTTTTCCATCTCCCAATTGGTAGCAATATTTTTCAACCGGTCATTTGTTCCAATGGTCAAGAAGCGCTGGTGGCCAGCGGCTGATAGTTGTTGGTACAAAAACCCCATCAGTATGTCGCACGCAGCTTACCAGGATCAGAATCGTCCTTGAACCATTCGTCGATCACTGCGAGCCGCAACGCAGCATCGCCGACCAGGGCAAGTCGCTTGTTGCCCTTTTTTGGACCTTGGACGTTTGTATCAGAAACAGAGGCTCCCGCCGAGAGGAAAGCTTCCTCGAGTAAGGAACAATTGTGGAACTGGTAATTGATATGAGATTGGAATGTTTTAGCGTCAGCCATTGAGTACTAAAACCAAGGGGGGTGTCAGAGAATCAATCCTGTCAATCTGCATTCAAAGATCAATGTCTGCATGCCCATCTTATATGTTCCCTTCCATCTACACTTCGGCGAAGCGCTGACTTAACGCCTTCGCAAGTATTCCATTTCCGGTCTCGTCTCGCTGGCATGGGAAATATCGTGGCTTGTAGTCAACCACTGTCGAGTCTTGTACCAAGCATTTCCAACCTACAGTTACCGCTTGCAGTCAACGACTGACGAAAGTTGGGTTCTCATAATCTTAAGCCTCTTCATAGATCTCATGTTCTGTTTTCACAAGGATCCGAAGCTATCCGAAAGACTGACGTAGTGTATGCTACGTTCTACACGGCCGTGGTCGGGTCTGAAAGCCTTGCGGGGTCGTGATATCCCTCAGGGTCCGGTATCCGCTTGCAGCCATCGAGTAACACGCCATCAATCTGATCGATCATGAACCTTGTCGTTAATGGCGTCTCTCGAATTATCACGGATCTTTCATTTTCCGAGAGAGATCATGTTTACTAAACATCATCTTGACTATGCCTGTTCGATATGAGGTCTCTGTTCGCGTATCATCATGAAAAGCACGTCAAATGCACTAACCAGACCTTCAAACACTCTTCGTGCTACCAGGAATCGTCGAACCTAGCTGCAATCTAATTTTGCCTCACTTGGTTGCTTGTCACTGTCCTTCAGAATTCAAAAGAATGTTGAGATACCTATGTGCGCAATTGGCGGTCTGCCTGGGCACCGCTCCACCCACGATCTGATGCAAGACGGTCTCCTGAACCTTGAACCAAGCCATGCAAAATGCCGAGTTCTTTACCTAATTTGTTGCCGAGAAGGGTTCTAGCTCTCACAAGATCCGTCCGGTTGTCATTCAATGTACGAGGTCCTTGTTGCTTCTTTCATGGCGACAATACAGGTGCTCTGTAGCACCATTCTTCCCACTCCACCTGAAGAAACAAATCAAGAATTATTATAACTAACCGGTTGGACGTGAATGATCCCAGGGATTCACGTTAACCGTAGTAGCAATTGAGTCCGAGTTAGTAATGTAAAGGTCCCGATCAATGCGGGGTAGCGCCGCTCATGTTTAGTAAGAATCACCGTTACAATGGGTAGCCACGAGCGGGCAGAATTGCCCCTCAGGGAGCACCAGTTGTTTATTTAGACCTTTCTCGCTCCATCACCAACTTCACTGCCTCCTTCACGACCGGCGGAAACAATCAGAATGAAAGGTACAACGACCAACGGGCTTACCAATGGCAACACCAACGGCCACTCTCCGATAAGACCTCGGCTATACTCTGTTAACGCGCCTCCATCGCTCGACGATTTTAAGAAGCTCACGACACAGTCACGACCAACTCACTACCCCCTTGCCGCGTCAATAGAGGCCAATGTACCCATATATGATCTTCCAGACTTCTCTGAGCTTTCCTCCGATCAACGTTCAGCCCTGCAAGATGAATGGTACCATATCCTACTCTCCGGCCCAGGTGTTTTCGTCACAAGACACCTATACAAAGACAGAAACTTGCTAAACACAGTCAACGACGTCTACTCGCGAATCATCGAGGAAGAAAAGAAGCACTCCGGCACGCGCGGCGACCACTTCGCCGGCTCCGGCGCGAACGACCGCATCTGGAACTCCTTTTCAAAGCACTGTCTGCAAGACGCAAAGTCATTCGTCGAATACTACTCCAATCCTTGGCTGTCACTCATCTCCTCTGCATGGCTGGGCCCACACCACCATCTCACAGCCCAAGTCAACATCGTCAAGCCTGGCGCAAAACCCCAGATCTCGCATCGCGACTACCACATCGGCTTCCAGGACAATGCGTCCTGCGCGCAGTTCCCTAAGGCGTTACAAGTCGCGTCGCAGTTCTTGACTCTGCAGGGTGCCGTCGCGCACTCGGATATGCCCCTTGAGAGCGGACCTACGCGGCTGCTGCCGTTCAGCCAGATGTTCGAGGAGGGGTACATGGCGTATCGGATTCCGGAGTTCCAAGATTTTTTTATCGAGAATTATGTCTCTATGCCGCTGGAGCAGGGCGATGGGCTGTTTTTCAATCCTGCGCTGTTCCATGCCGCGGGGCAAAATGATTCCGAGGGCATCATGCGCTCGGCGAATCTGTTGCAGATTTCGAGCGCATTTGGGAAGCCCATGGAGATGATTGATACGTATCCGCTTGTGGACGCAACGTGGGATTTATTGACAAATATGCATAAGGAGGAGGGATTCAGTGATAAGGTTAGGGCGTTTGTAGGGAACGTTGCGGAGGGGTATCCTTTCCCGACGAACTTGGACAGACGAGTCCCAGAGACGGCAGGCATGGCGCCGGAAAATGAGCAGGGCCTTTTGATCAGAGGCTTGAGGGAGGGATGGTCGAAGGAGAGGGTGTTGAAAGAGATGCAGAAGATGCGAGATGACTCTCGGGCTTAGCAGGCGTCAGTCACGTTTCTCAGCCCTAGAAACAAAGAGTAGATTTATTGCGAAAAGTTCCCGTACACCATCTCCGCGACTATCTTTGATATCAGTCTCTCAATCGTTTCAATCCTCCTGCTCAGGCCTGCCAGATCTTCCTTCGCCCTGATTACTGCCTCATCCTTCGTATACCCGGCCGTGACATGTACCTCCGCAACGTCAGTCACATTCAGAGAAGCTGACACCTCCTGCTGCCCAGCGATATCTTTTTGAAGAGTCTCACTCAGCACGCGAAGCTGCAGGCTTGCATTTTCGCGCTCGGAAGCCACAATGGCGTGTTTAGAATCGTGGTAAAGGTCAAAAGCTTGCTGGAATAGCTCGTGGACCCGGGTCGTAAGCTGGTCGATCGTTTGGATGGTGGTGAGTGTCGTTTCGCCACGGAATACGGGCGGTGGAGCCATGGTTCGTCGCGTGTGTCTGATCTTGCTGTCGTTAATGTGCGTAATTTCCCGGATATAAGTTTTAAGGCTTGAAGTCCTGGAAACTAAGTATTTCTTAGAGATTTGCTTCACAACGCTTAGGAATTGACGAGCCGCCGCATTGACAGCGCCAAAAAAAAATCGTCTGTTAACTGCGTGATTGCAGAGGTGAGGGTGAACCATGTCTATCGACCAAGACTTGCGGTTGGTTATATAGGTGAATCAATAAAGTAGGCGAAGCACGTCATGTCTCTCTGCTAAGAATTCCAGGTATCACAAACTGTCTTTGATTGCCGCAGACTTCGAAGGGTCGTTTTCGGCCGCATGCTCTGCCTTGAACCTACGCAAATCTCTATCGCTAATTCCACCGCGTTGGTGAAGATCACAGTATTGCAATCTTCTTTCCCAGTGCAGAAATGCTCGGGGGAAGTATCAGTTGAATATGTCGAAAAATGCGCACAACTCGAATCTCATATTTAACTTTAGAAATGCAAAAGCGGTTTCCAACTGTACGGGTCCTGTTCGGTTCGCACCTTCCACGCCAATGAAGGCAAGTGCGTCCTTGCGCGCCGCTACGCATTTATAAGAGAGTAACACCCACGCCCTCACCACACTCTGTACGATAGACTTCACCCACTGATCTATCTACTAGCACCCATCATGTAGAATAAATACTGAAATCACAATACTAGCCGTGGATCTTGCAGATTTTGCGTACATCACGAACTGCACGCATTTAGATACAACCGCTACTCTCTTCCGCCGGATATCCTCCGCCCTCTTCGATTCTCCAACTAGTACAACTAAAAACGATTCCCATACTCCCAAGGCGACTCCCCAGTCCGGGGTTTCCCAATAAGCTTGTTCCCAGCTAAAAACATCAGTTCGATATGAGTCACATAGGATGTAAACAAACGTTTCAAAGCATGTACAATAGCAACAATACTGGATGGAGCTCTACAAATCGTTTACTAGCAAGCATATAAGGATTTCAGAGCACGAAAGAACTGTGATGCCCCACTTGCAGCCAGATTCTCCAAGACCACCCCGTATCCCAGGATGGTTCTTCCGCATCCAACATACACAGCGCCACAGTCACAATTATCCCTGCAAGCATCCATCCTCCGCCATATTCAAAGACCTCCAGAAAACCGAACCCAACAACCCCCTCAACCCCACACACTTTCCACCCTAACCCTTCTCACTTCTGGCTCGCATGCGACGAACTCGCCCTCGACGCCGCCCCCACACCCCCACCACTCCTCCTACTCACCACGGTCCCACCCCCCGCCGCGCTCCTCACCTGCGACGCCGCCTTCTCCGCCCTCTCCGCGACCTCAGACAGCGCCCTGCTGAGCTGAACCCTCGCATCCGCCGCCGGAGTTACGCCTCCGACCACACTTCCCACGCCGTTAGCAGCGCCGCCGCAGCCAGTGCAGCATCCCATCTTGCGGAAGGCCGTGCTGTTAGAAGAAGAGGGTGCGCGGATGCCAACGCAAACGTCCACGCCCCACGGATGTGACGCATGTGCGGCGTTCTCTGCGGCGGCGAGGGCGGCGGCGAGTTGGGATTGGAGGGTTGCGCGCTCGGCGGCTAGGTCCTGGGCGTGTGTTAGCGAGCTTGTCGTCTAGAGTTTAACCTCTATGTTCGTGTATGCACCCGGGAAGGAGGAGGGGATGGAGAGAAAGGGAAAAGGAAGGGCGGTGGCTTACATGCGCCTCCTTCTCGAGCGCGGCGGCTAGCATGTGCAGTTTTCCGCCGATGCTCTGGAGTTCGGTGCCGGTATTTTTCACGGCTTCGGAGAGGGCGAGGAGGGATGGTATGGCGTTGGTTTCGGCCATTTTTTGCGTTGGGAAAGCGGGAAAGGAGGTGGGTTGTTCTCGCCCGGTTTGCGAAGTGGTAAGGAAGCTAGGTGGTGAGCGGATGTGGAGGATGGAGGGGGATTTGTAGATGGATGTTGTGTTGAGGAGGATTACATATGTAGGGACGGGTTGTGTTTGCAGCGTGTGAAGAGCATCGTGTGAAGAGCATCGTGTGAAGAGCAGCGTGTGGAGAGTGAATGGTGGGATGCGTGAACGCAACAAGGTAAACTCGATTCCCCTTCAATCATTGGGAGTAGGGTTGGTAGGGACACGATAGCATCATAACAGCGACTCGGAAAGGGGATTGCAAACATAGTGACGCTCGAGCGTGAAAAAAAAAAATGTTAGGTACACGTGAAGGGTGGTGCGTGGACTGGCAATCGTGGCATCGTGTTGGAACTTGTTTTTGTCGCGTTTGCACGTACCTTGTTTCGTTCATTCACAAGCGTTGCATACGCTTTTTCCTTTGGGGTTTTCTGTTCGGAGAAGCGGTGGTTGATGTGTTGTGCAGCTCTGGATATATAGGGGAACACGAATTCTTTGCAAACGTGATATAGGTTGCTCATCGAAATCCGCATGCCGCACGCCATGCAGTGAGCCACACCCAAACACGACACTTCAGCATTCTGCCATGAAACAGGTAAACCAGGGGATAACAAAGCATCATCACATGCTCCTCTCCCCTCTCCACCTACCACTCCATGACAATCTATTCCTCCATCAAAAACCTCCACAATCCCTCTCCCTCAACAAAGTCTCCCCAAATAATATTTACCAGCCAAAGATCCCTCCTCAGCCCCCCCAATAACTTACTCGTCTCCGTCCGCGGCGCGTAAATCCTCTGCCACTCGCGCCAGATGCTCCACGCCTCCTCACACCAGCTCCGGAAGCTGACCGCCTCGATGATGGTCGGCGTGACGATCTCCTTGCCGGTGAAGCTGCCCCACGTGACGGGATTGACGCCCGCCTCGTTGCTGGCTTTGAAATCACCCGCCGCGTTAGAGGCGAAGTAGGTTATCTGGTCGTGCGTCTGGAGCCGGGGCTGGAGCTTCGCCCAGTCGGCGGCGGGGAGGAAGAATTCTACAAAAGGCTTCTGGAAGACGAGGCCATTCTTGGGGCCCCAGCCAAAGACGGGGTCGGTGGATTTCAGCCCGTTGACGGCGGGCTGCGAGGCGACCGTCCACCAGCCCTTCGCGTTGAGAGCAAGCAGCTCCTTCGCAATGGTACTCGTCTCGGGGGAGAGGCCCTGCTCGCTCCACGGTATGCCCTCCAGGTCGCCCTCGATATGCCGGCGGAATAGCTTCGAGATGTCGTCTTTGTCGACGGGGTAACCCCAGAGCTTAAGCGCCTGGGGCGTCGAGACGTGCAGTGTGGGACCGTAGCCGTCGATCTCGCCGAAGGCGGGGGACCGCGCATCACCCCAGCGGCCGTTGGGGAAATCGTCCCAGGTCGCCTCTCGGCCGAGGGAGCCCTCGCCTTCGGAGATGGCAAGGGTGTTGGCGCGTGTGGTGACGGGGCCTTGGGGAATGCCCGCTTCATCTTCGGGGACTTCGTACGAGGCGTTGCTGGATTTGCTGTTAGAGGGCTTGGAGATTATGACGCGATTTCGGGGATCCGAGTTGACTGACGACAACCGCCGTCGGTCCTTGTTGCTCAATGCGCCTTCTGGGGGTTGGAGGTCGGCGCCGGGGGTGAGTTCGATGGCGTCGTCGTCGTCGTCGTCTTCGAGGAGCGGCTGCGGTATTAGGTGGCAGTTTTCCAGTATATGTGAAACTGCCTTTTCCAAGTTCAAAGTGTAGAAGTGGAATCCTCTTCTCGTGGGGCTAGGCCGTCCTTGCAGATGCTCTACGATCTCGCTCAACACCTTGACGCCCACCTGCTTGACCAGCTCGTCGTCGCCTTTCACAGCGTCCAGACGAGCCTCGATATCCGCCGGAATCTTCGCATGCGAGAGTTTCGAGACGCGATTGAGAATCTGATACGATTGGATCGGCAGCAGACCAGGGATGATGGGTATCGTCTTGAATGCGCCGCTCTCGTGTTCCCTCAACATCGTCTCGAACCTGTCATACGCTTCCACGTCGAAGAAGAGTTGCGTCATGAGGAAGTCGGCCCCAGCCTGCGTCTTTTCGACCAGATGCGAGAGGTCGAACTTGGGATCCTGCGCCTCGGGGTGGCTCTGATCAGAGTGGCCCTCCGGATACGCCGCGACGCCTATGCAGAAGTAGTCGCCGTACTGCTTGCGGATGTACTGCACAAGATCGACCGCCCACGTGAAGTCCTTATTCGAGTCGTCCTCGGGCAGCTGGCCCTCCTCCCTGTACTCCTCGCTCCGCGGCGCATCGCCCCGCAGCGCCAGGATATTCCGAATGCCCAGCGTGCGTGCCTGCTCGAGCGCCTCGTCGACGAGCTTGCGGCTCATGTTGGTGCACGTCAGGTGCAGGCACGTGGTGAGGCCCAGCTGGCGCTGGCATATCTCCGCGAGCTCGAGCGACTTGGTCGCCGTCGACCCGCCAGCGCCCCACGTCACGTTCACAAACAGTGGCCGCAGCGCCTGCGCCATGCGCTCGAGTCTCGACGAGAGGTTCGCGAAGCCCTGCGAGCGTATCAATTCGGCGTCCCGTCATCCGCTTTCACGCGTCCGCGCATAGCGGGACATGGAGGGGCACGCGTACCATGGCCGTCTTGGGCGGGAAGAACTCGAGCGAGAAGTAGTTTGCGCCATCGGCCAGCGCGTTGATCTTATCCGTAATCTTTTCCATGGTAGGCGGTATGGCGTGGTGTGGCACGGAGAGGCATTGCTGGCGCGCCGTGGTGACTTTTGTGAATGATTGCCGTCAGGAAAAGCCCCGATCGCGGGTAGGTGGGGCAGCGACCAGGTGGCTGCCGTCTCCCGACCAAGGCGGCCTATCCCTGCTGCAGCACGCGATGGTAATCGTCTTCACATCATTCACTGGCAAGATGAAAAGGAATCCAAGAGACGGATTTTCGAGGCACTACTCTGCATGTTAGAGATTGAGGTCATGCCTCCTTGCTGTCAGAGGAACCGTTGTCGGAATCCATTCCGAAATCGGAACCGCAAGTGGGGGTCACCTTCACTGCGCTCTGCTTTCACCGACTCTCCTGCGTTTTGCTTTCCATACCCTACGACGAGAGAGGAAACAGAACCAAAGAAGACGACGATACCGGCACTTGTCGGCGGAGATCCTCGCCCTTGCACAGCATTTTGATGCAACATCCGGCTCCCCATCTGGCGGCTGCTTTATAATCCCCTCCTGCATACCTGCGGTCTCTCCATTCCTTTAAATCCCTACACCTCGTACAGATATAGGCAGCACACTGCTTGCGCAATCCAAGCATAATCATTGACCATGGCCCTGCCACCCCGCATCGACGTCCATTCGCACTTTCTCCCGCCCTTCTACCACGATGCCCTCCTCGCAAACGGGTATGTAACGTTACGATGTAGACTGCATTCTCCTGCCGTGGCAGAGCTTTCAGACATTGGCAGCACATCCTACCCAAAACCCCTACAATGAATCCACACACTGACTCTGTCCCTCCCCCGAAGCCACGAAAAGGTCGACGGCATGCCCGCCATCCCCGAATGGTCCCTCGAAGGCCACCTCGCCCTAATGTCCACGGCAAACATCACAAAAGCCATCCTCTCCATCTCCTCGCCCGGCACAACCCTCCGCCCGGACACGCCCCCCTCAGAAGCCAAATCCCTCACGCGCAAATGCAACGCCTACGCCGCAGACCTCAAGCGCAGATACCCCGAGAAATTCGGCTTCTGGGCGTCGCTGCCGCTCCCGGACGTGCAGGCTGCGCTGGAAGAGATCGACAAAGCGCGCGAGGATGGCTGCGATGGCTTCGCTCTCATGACTAACTACCACGGGTTCTACCTCGGGGATCCGGTTTTCGACTCCGTCTTTGCGCGCTTCAACGAGATTCATGCGACCGTGTTTATACACCCCACCGCGCCATGCTTGCAGTGTTCGCATGGCGCGCCCACCCCCGCGCTGCCGTTCGGCGATCAATACCCGATTCCCGTCTTCGAGTTCATCTTCGACTCTGCAAGGGCAGTCATACATCTTTTCTTCTCGGGAACGGTGGACCGGTGTCCCGAGGTGACGTTCGTGCTGCCGCACGCGGGCGGTGTGTTGCCGCCGTTGCTCACACGGTTCACGGCGTTTGGGGCGTTGGTGCCGGGGAGCAGGGGGATTGATGCGAAGGAGGTGCGGAGACAGCTGGGAGAGCAATTCTACTTTGATTTGGCTGGGGCTGTGTTCGAAGGTGATGAGGGGGTGGTGGGGTCGGGACAATTGAAGGCGCTGGTTAAGGGGTTTGATATTTCGCATGAGAGACTGCTGTATGGGAGTGATTTCCCGTTTACGAGACATGCGTCAGCGATGCTTCTTGCAAACAGGATGAAAGATGGAATGGAGGTGCTCTTTAACGAAAAGGAGAGGGAAGCGATTTATCAAGGTAATGCTGAGAGGCTACTCCGCGAAGAGACGTCCAAGGGGAGTACTTCGGGAGCGAAAGCGGGATTGGATAGAGAATGATAAGAATATGAACATTTAATAATACTGTAGCAAAGTCTATATGTACTTATACGGGTTCAAGATACCGTTCTGTAACCCAATTAGCGGTTGGAGTATATGCGGAGCAGAGGCCAACGTACCGGATCATACAAGTTTTTGATCTGCTTTATAAGCTTAATCATAGTCTCACTCTTACTGTACCCGACATACGGCTTCTTGCTGAGGCCGAGCCCGTGTTCAGCACTGATGCTGCCGTTTCGTTTCGACGTCCACTCATACAGATAAGGCTCGAGCGCTTTCTCTACAGTCTTGTCGAATCTCCGAACGGGCACGTTTAGGTGGAGGTTAGCGTCCCCCATGTGCCCGTATCCCACCACGTCTACGACTGGGTGGTCATCGGTGTCTCCAAGAAGACCGTCCTTGGTCAAACGCTCGCGGATGTCTTCTACTAGGTCGTACATCTGCGCGATCGGTATTGAGAGATCGTACTTGTAGACGCCACCCCAGTGGCCGAGGCATTCTGTGATGCGTTCACGGCAGGCCCAGAGCTCAGCAACTTGTGTCTGGCTCTCGGCGAGAACACCATCGGCAACAATTTCAGATTCCATGACGTGCTCGAGGAAGTTTTGCAGTTTCTGTTTCCTGTTAGCGTTGTATTATGATAGAATAGAAACATGCCTACCTCACTGTCATGGTCGGTGTTTGAGCCACTGGTTTCTACTAAGCAGTAAAATGGGTAGTCGCCTTCTAAAGGCAGCTTGGTACCCGCCACTTTCTTAAGGATCTTCTGGGTGCGGCCATCCATCATTTCGAATGCGGATAAGATCTCACCAAGATACGCCTTCGCAGCGACAAAAGCCTTCTGCGCTTGCTCGTAGCTCTCCAAACCAAAGTAAGCCACGTTCACAGCAGGCGAGCGACGAGGGCATTGGATCGAGATGCCGGTGATAATACCAATTGTGCCTTCAGAGCCAATGAAAAGTTGCTTTATGTCGTATCCGGTGTTGTTCTTCCTGAGGAGCGACAAATCTTCAACGATGGTACCGTCGGGTAGGACAGCTTCGATGCCAAGCACACTTCCGTGGAGGCTGCCATATCGGAGCAAGCGGAGTCCACCTGCGTTAGTCGAGACGTTGCCACCAATCTGGCATGAACCCTTCGCGCCAAGATCGAGCGGAAAGATGTGTTGTCTTTCGGCGAGGTAGTTGTCTGCGACCTCAAGGATGACACCAGCGTCGGCAACGAGGATGCCCGAGACCTCGTCGAACGACCGGATGTTGTTCATCTTCTGCAAGTTGAGGACAATTTCATCAAAAACCGGAACGGATCCTCCGACAAGGCCGGTGTTGCCACCTTGGGGAACGACAGCGAGCATGTTGTCGTTGCAGTACTTCAGGATGGCGCTCACTTCCTCTTTAGTAGAAGGCTTCAACACCAGTTGCGCGTGGCCTCTGAACTTTCGCATCCAGTCCGCGTTGAAAGGTTCGATGTCTTCAGTAGCATCTTTCGTCACTCCGTCTAACACAGCAGAGTCAGAACCGAGCAGCTCCTGGAAATACTGAACATGTTTCTCCGAGAGTTTTGCGAATTTGGACTCTCGTTGGATGTTAGGATACCTTGGAAAGTAAATATAACGCGCGGAATTTATTCGTAAGAATCAGGACGTACGAGTCCGAGGTGAACTTGATGGACTTTGCGGGAGCTGGTCCATCTAAACCACCTTTTGCATCCAACTGACCCACTGATTCGGTACTTGCTGAAGTAGTCGCCTCCGTCTTCCATCTCACTTGTAGGGCGGGTCTGATGTTCCTGATGCAAGGGGAGGGTCGCGACGACAACGCTGCACGTCGCAGGGAAGCGGCGACGCGTGAAGAGGCAGCCATCTTTTGCAATTGCAGATAAAAGGAAGAGTGGGGGAATGTTTCGAGGTCGCGGACATAAATTCATCGACCATGGCCTAACACGGCAGGGGTGGCACGAGCCCGCGCTTGGCGGTCCAGGTGGAAGCGACGACGCGGAAGCTCTCACAGCTCCGACCGTGCTATACAATCCACCCCGCCGCCCATATCGCCATCTTCTCCACAATCTCGATTTCGCCCGCTCCCCTCTGTCTTCTCCCGAGCGCTCTCCACACTCTGTACAACGCTCGCCATGGCTTCGGGCTACGATCGCGCGCTTTCAGGTAACCTTCCACTTGTGGATGGCGGGCAAGCTCATAGCTGATTCCGTGGACAGTCTTCAGTCCCGACGGTCACGTCTTCCAGGTCGAGTATGCATTGGAGGCTGTCAAGCGAGGTATGTTGGAGAAGATGACCCCTCGGGAACTACCACGATAGTAATGCCTAGGCAGGTACATGCGCTGTGGGCGTGAAGGGCAAGGACGTCGTGGTGCTAGGATGTGAGAAGAGGTCGGCAATGAAGCTCCAGGATACGCGGATTACGCCCTCCAAGATCGGCCTCGTCGATACACACGTCGCCCTCGCCTTCGCCGGCCTGAACGCCGATGCTCGCATCCTCGTCGACAGGGCCCGCTTGGAAGCACAGTCACATCGTTTGACGGTTGAGGACCCCGTGTCAATAGAGTACATTACCAAATACATCGCCGGTGTGCAGCAGAGGTACACCCAGAGTGGTGGTGTCCGGCCGTTTGGCATCAGCACGCTGATCGTCGGTTTCGACCCCAACGACAAGACGCCGCGCCTGTACCAGACGGAGCCGTCGGGCATTTATTCGGCATGGTCAGTCTCGAGATATGAAAGCCAGGTGTGGAAAATTGAGGGCTGACTCTGTACAGGAAGGCGAACGCCATCGGCCGATCGAGCAAGACGGTGCGCGAGTTCCTCGAGCGAAACCACAAGGACGACCTGGACCGGGAAGAGACGATCAAGTTGACGGTCAAGTCGCTGCTTGAGGTGGTGCAGACGGGTGCGAAGAACATCGAGATTGCCATCACGGCGCCTGGCAAGCCGCTTGAGATGCTCCCGGTGGAGGACATTGAGAAGTATGTGGAGAACATCAACACGGAGAAGCAGGAGGAGGCCGCAAGCAGGAGGCCCGGCCGTTCAGGCCAAGCCGCTATTCCGTCACGGCCTGCTGGGGAGGCTACGGGATCGGCAGCATAGAAGGGTTACGAGCAGAGACGATGGGGGAAAACAGTTGGGCGCATGAATAGCATTGGCGTCTGGTAGACTTCCCAGATCGTATACGACAGGTACGACCAGCTAGTGCTTCAAATGGCATATCTAGCATATGAACCTTTTCCGCCTCGCCTATGGCGACGCGGGACCCTGCACCCTGCGTCCGCGTACTGCAAATCTAATATGCCAGACTACAACATGCGAAGGGGGGATTTGTGGATATGGCACGGGAGGAGTGTCGAAGACATGTGCTTTGCTCGTGTTGTGGGGTTCGTGGGGTGTCCTGTGTTCCTTTATTAACCCAGCCTGTCGGAGGCGTCCTTGACGTTGAATATGGACCGGTCCTCCTCGACACGGACACGCTCGTCCTTGATCATTCTACAGGATGTCAGTCTTGTTCCAGATTGCCCATATTCTACTGACCTTGCGTCTTTCCGTATGTCTTCGCCCTCAACCTGCAGTTGGGCCTGGGGGGTCTTGGCGTCGAGGACAAAGTGGTTGTCGCAGTGCGGGCAGTACTCGTCGCTGAAGGGTCAGCTGCTGGCGATAGGCGCTGGCCAAGACTACACGTACGCATCCTCAAACTCGCGTGAATCTTTACGGAAAGCCTTTTTGCACTTTTTGCAGATAAAGGTCATCTCGAAGCTCTGCATCAGATCATGGTCGGCCGTCTCCTGGTGGCACTCTGCGCAGTCGAACCATTTGCGGCCTGGACTAGTCACTACATGAAGCTGCGTGATGCTGTCGCGTGGACTCACAGCAAGGCGCGCGGATGGAGACCTGGGCGTTGAGGACGTGCTTGCTGCGGAGCATCAGCGGAGGTCATCCGTGGCGGGGTCGGCCGGGCGTGCGTACCACATGTCGAGGCGTCGGCGTGCCTCAGGGTGCGGTTGCGATTGCGATTGCGGCGGAGGAGGATGGCGGATGGCGGATGGCGGATGGCGGATGGCGGATGGCGGTCGAGCGTCGTGTTTGCAGTTGCGGCGTCGGTGCGCGCGTTTGGACGTTGGGCGTCGCGGCAGTGTTTACAGGGTCTGGCTGAATTGTGCGTCGGAAATGCAGGAACCCAAGACGTCTGTCGCAACGGGCGCGGTGGACCACTGGGAGCCGTTGGCTGTACGTCAGCCACACTACGTCGTAAGATGGCCTCCACCGAGCACATTCCTCGCCCACACTTCGCTGCACCGCTCGCAAACACTCCAGTCGCTCCGTCACGCTCCCCCGGTTCGCCGCCGCGTTTGCTGCGCTGCGTCTGAAACCACCATCGCACGCGTCCCCCGCCTTTCCTGCCGTCGACCATCTCCATCCTCATTCATAGGTCCCGCTCACCCATCGCCGCCTGGACGCTCTCTGACGCCTCGGTGCCCCAAGTCCACACACGCTGTCGCTCGCTACACCGCATACGCCCGCTGCTGCCCTGCCTGTTGTGGCCGCCCCAGGACCTCCGCGCCGCATGAAAACCCCCCGTTCAGGCGTCCTCACGTTTTCCAAGCACACCGTCGGCGCTCAATGGGAACGGACCCTGGACAGTCGATGAGCATCCATAACGTTGACTTTGGCGCCGGTTGACGAGGAGCGCCATGGAGCCCTCCAATGCTGCGGACAAGACGGATGGCTCGTCCATTGTGAGTGCTCCCCCGCCCTTCAGCTCCAAGCTCTGGCCCCCCTAGCATGCCTTTTCCAACACAACACCACACTATGGCAAATGTGTGCCATAAACATGCTCTGACTACGAACAGAAACCAGTCTCCTCTCTCCGCAGCTTCTTCGAAAACAATCTTGGTGCCAACAAACCCCCGGCGTCCGCAAGCCCTCGACAACCGTCGCCCCAGGCCGTCGACCGCCTGGCCGTGGAGGACAGCAGGAGGGATGGGCGCATGTCGCTGGACATCGCGTGGCAAAATGGTGGGCGCCACTCGACGGCGAATCTCCTAGACACCAGCGGGACAGGTCCTGCGACGCCGCGGGGGAGGAGTATGCGGTCGCCCTGGAGCGTCCCCAAACCGCGCCCTACGTCCATGGTAGCTTTCTCGCCGCGGTCCCCTACGAGATCACCGCCCAGGGTCATGGTCAATTCGCCATCCTCTCCTCCGCCCCATTCTCCAGACCCGCATGTACACTCGCCGCTTTCTTCGCGGGCTTCGTTCCATTCATCACTCGCCACCTCCTCGCAGAGTCCAACGATGCCAAATGGCGCAAAGTCGTTCAAGATTTCCAGTCAGAACAACACTCCTGCGATACCCCTAGAATCGAAGCCCGCCCCAACCGTGGATTCGCGCAAGAGTGGCGCGTTCGACCGGCATAGCGTTTCTGCGCCGCCCGTCCCGCCTCCTGTCAATCGCGCCGGCAAACCCAAGATAGTCACAAAACCGCAACCCGTGGACCCACCTCCAAGGTCATCTTCGCTTGCCCCGAGACATGATGCAGACCGAGATAGAAGAGATGTGTCGCCCTTCAGCACGCCGCCCAGCAGTCCCGAGAAACCACCTTCGCCTAAAAAAGATACTAGTCCCCCAAAGCGCTTCACTAATCTCAGGGATGAATATTTCCCGCCGCCTCCTATCCATCATGCAGTAGCTGAGAAGCTACCTTCGTCGGATCCCCGAGCCCAAGGTTTTGCGCATCAGTCGTCTAGAAATCCCCCTCCGGGGCGACATCAAAGCACAGGCGATCTGTCCGAGGACCGTCCCACTCTGCCAGCGCGGAGGGAACGAGACAACGTGGACATGCGTAAAAGCATGGTTTTACAAAGGCCGGCAGCCCCTGAGCCACCAGTACGGCGATCGATGGACACATTCCGTTCCCCTGCCATGGTGGCTGAAACTACGAATAGATTCATGCCGCTGCCGAGAAGAACCCATACGACGGAGATGTATTCAGCCGCTCATGCAGAATCACGCAAATCGCTTGAACCTCCGAGGCCACCGCCGCCGCGAAACTCTGGAGAATTTAGACGCCCTGTCCCTACCCCTGTTCCCGCTCCCACGCCCGCACAACCACGCAAAGCATCGCAGCCCTATAGCTACGACTCGGATGATACCGATACCGCAAACGAGAAGCCGGGCGCTGCTCTTACCGACTATCCGGATTCTTCGCAAGCGAATCGCAGACCGCCTGTCTTTGATGCTGGGACTTCATTAATACCGACAGGCTACGAGACTAAGCTGTTCGCCATATGTGGCGAATACATATGTACAACTGGTTACGTAACAAATGTATGGAATGTACTCAATGGCAGGCTCTTGATGAGTATCAGCCATGGAGATACAGTCAAAGCTACCGCGGTGGCATTTCGGCCTGCAAAAGACGTTGAGGATGAAGGCAAGCGGCTATGGCTCGGCATGAACACCGGCGAGATGCACGAGATCGACATTTCGACTCAAAGTGTTGTGTGCACGAAGAGCACAGCGCACAAAGGCGCACCAATTGTGAAGATATTTCGATATGCGTCCGAGATGTGGTCGTTGGACGACGAAGGCAAACTACACATATGGCCACCGGATGATACAGGTTCGCCAACGCTTCAACAAACACCTTGCGCATACCGCGTCCGTAGCGGGCACACTTTCTCGATGATATCAGGGTCACAGCTCTGGGTAGCTTACGCCAGAGAATTGCGCGTTTACAAGCGGACGGGCGACGGCAACTACTTTCAGGAACTGACACAAGGAGGTCTGTCGCAGCTAAATGTGGGCGACGTCACTTCTGGTGCTATTTTGAGCAGCCAACCGGACCGCGTCTACTTTGGACACAATGATGGGAAAGTCACCATCTACGCGAAAAAGGGCTTCGAATGTCTGGGCGTCGTGAATGTAAGCCTGTACAAGATAAGCTCGCTGGTTGGTGTGGGCGACTATCTGTGGGCTGGATATAGCACAGGCATGGTCTACGTCTACGATCTCAGCAGCACACCGTGGAAAGTGATGAAAGACTGGAAGGCTCATGAGAAGGTCATCTTCGGGATCTTGGCTGATAAAACAAGCATCTGGAAGTTGGACCGCCTCCAGGTCGCGACGTTGGGCTCTGACAACATTCTGCGCATATGGGACGGCATGATGAAGGATGACTGGCACGGTACGTATCCCGCCACGAGCGACCAGAAAGATTCTGACAACCGTAGAAACCCAAATGCACGAGCGCGACTCCGAGTACTGCGAGTTCCGAGAGTTGACAGCCAAAGTCATGACCTGGAACGCCGGCGCAGTAAAGCCCACCGAGTTAAGACATAACGAGCAAGATCAGAACTTCTTCCGGGAATTGCTACAGCCTGAAGACCCCGCCGACATTCTTGTATTTGGTTTCCAAGAGCTGGTAGACCTGGAAAACAAGAAGATCACGGCCAAAAGCTTTTTCAAGAAGAAGAAGTCGAAAGAAACCCACGAACAGGAGCACATGTCTCACCAATACCGTGCATGGCGCGACCATCTCGTTCGCGTCTTGGATGAACACTGTCCCCGGCAGAATTATACTCTGCTCCATACAGCGAACCTGGTTGGACTCTTCACCTGCATCTTCGTGAAGAACTCGGAACGCACCAAAATTCGCGACGTTAGCGCAGCGGAAATCAAGCTTGGTTTCAGTGGTCGTGTCGGAAACAAAGGCGCGTTGGTCGTTCGTTTCCTCATCGACGATTCATCTCTCTGCTTCATCAACTGCCATCTGGCAGCTGGACAGTCGCAGACACAACACAGAAATAACGATGCGGCCTCTATCATGGAAGCAGCACCTTTGCCACGCAATCGATCACCGAAAGATTGCACCAACTTCTTTGTGGGCGGCGGCGACGGCTCTATGATACTCGATCACGAAATCTGCATCCTCAACGGCGATCTCAACTACCGCATCGACTCCATGACGCGCGATTCCGTCGTTTCCGCTGTGAAGCAAGGCAACCTCAGCAAACTCCTCGAACGCGACCAGCTTCTCCTATCTCGAAAACGAAACCCGGGACTACGACTGCGCGCGTTCAATGAAGCCCCCATCACGTTCGCGCCCACATACAAGTACGATGTTGGAACGGATACTTACGACACATCTGAGAAGAAGCGCTCGCCCGCGTGGTGCGACAGGCTGCTGTATCGCGGTCTGGGCAAGATCAAGCAAACCGAATACCGACGGCACGACAGCGTGAAAGTCTCAGATCACAGGCCCGTGAGCGGGAGATTCAAGCTGAGGGTCAAAACGATCCACACAAAGACGCAGATGGCGGTCAGCGACAAAGTCGAGATGGAGTTTGGGGCGGTGAAGAGGAGGATCGCGGGGGACGTCAAGTAAGTGAATTGCTGCCTACTCCACGTCCGAAACTCTGCTAACCTGATGCAGGCTCGACTACCTAGTTAATGTGTTTGGCCTAAGTGCGAAGGAAGCGCAGAAGCTGTTGCAAGGCGCGTAGAGTTGGCCCGTCGGCCGTCTTGAAATACCACATTCGTATTATTGATTGAGCGCTGTTGTTGAGCATTTGTATCGGCGAGGTAGTCTTATGAAGAATGCATTGAGAACTGAACAGAGTGTCTGGTCGCGTGCTGGGGCTTGGTGGCACCAAAGATATGCATCATGAAAAAGCGATCTGCACAATCCCATATGCGCGGATCATCGATAATCATCCTACCCACTGTGGTAATAATATGTTATTAGCGCGATATCATGGTGACGTCAAGGCGCGTACCTCCCAAATGCACGCAAACAATAAAACCACCATTGCATCCACATGAATAACAAATAAACCTCTCTCTCTTACAAAAAGTACACACATGTCCTTCCCTTGTTCAATCGCCCTCCGTCGCTTGCCACTAACGTGCACCTCGTCAGCACTCCCACGCGCACGTCTCATAGCCGCGCACCTTTCACACAACACAAGAGCTTTTGCTACGACCGGCCCCAAAATGAGCGAGAACCACCCCCAGCGCCGCGGCGGCGAGACCACGGGAATCAGCGAGTGGAAGACGCGCCCGCCGTACCGCGTGCACGAGAAGAACGATGACTTCGACGTCAAGTACGAGGCCAACTGCCACTGCGGCAAGGTGCAGTACCAGCTCAGCAGGAAAGAGCCGCTGGACAGCAAGCTCTGCCATTGCACTACGTGTCAGACGCAGCATGGTATGTTTCTTCTCTTCCCTCAAACGCCCTTCTTCTTTTCCAGTATGGATGCAGGCGCTGATGTGGACACGCGCAGCCGCCCCCTTCCAATGGGCCGCCATCTTCCACAAAACCGACATCAACTTCATCGAAGGCCACCACAACCTCGAATGGTACGACCCAAGCGACAAGTCCATCGAGCACAAGCTGCCATGCAAAGTGCGCTGCAGCTACTGCCACTCTCCCATCATGGACGAGGGCCGCAACATGATCCTGCTCTTCCCGTCGCTCATCCACCTCAAGAGCGACGAGGACAAGGCATATTTCAAGCCCCGCTGCCACATGTTTTATGGGCAGCGTGTCATGGATATCCCGGATGGCCTGCCGAAGTGGAGCGGGCTGAGCGATTCTAGCGATTTGATTGAGGATAGTCCGCCGGAGAAGGTGAAGGAGATGCAGAGGAAGAGGGAGGAGGAGAGGAAGGAAAGGTTTGAGAAGGGGGAGAATGAGTAGGGAGGGAAATCTGCTGCTGTATGGTCGAAGAAAACACAATAAGAAATAAAAAGAAGAAATGACAGTTCAAGGCAGGCCTGGAAGATGCCAGGATATGGGCAACTGTAATGCAGCATGTCTATACTGTGGAAGGAAGTGTACGACTTGCGTAGTTCCCCGCGCAGGCCTTTATGTCTCTCAATGAAGACAGTTAGGTACTCATCTCAGACCAACTACGTCATCCGTCCCCAACGCAATCCTCCAAAACCAACCTCGCCATCGATTCATCCAACCCAGTAGAAGTGTTAAGCCACAAAGCAATCATCTCAAGAGCCAGATCCCCATCTCACCCATCCATCCACACGCCCATCCCCCCAATCAAACCCCGGCTCACAAACCCCCCTCAACCCCTCCATCTCCTCCCCCCCAAAAACCCCCCAAACCCTACACCTCTCCAGCACCCCCTCAAGCACTTTCTCCACCTCCTCCCACAGCCGCACCGCCTCTGCTTCCTCTTCTGCTTTTTCTTTCCCTTTCCCTTCCTCTTCCCCTTCCCCATTCCCACGTGCTTTCCCCTTCCCAGCAAGCACGCCCCTATACCGCGTAAAGATCTGGTTCCGCCGGAGTAAACAGTCTTTCAGCACTTCGTGGAGGAGGGCGCGTCGGGCTGGGTGGGCGCATAGGGTGGAGGGGTCGGCGAGGTGGGGGGTTAGGCTGTTTGTGGCGGTGAGGAGGGAGGTTAAGGATGTGAGGAGGGGTGTGGGGGGTTAGGGTTAGGGAGGCGAGGGCGGTGGTGGGGGGTGTGGGGTCCATTGTTGTGGGTTACTCGGGTCAGGTGGTTGGATGGTTTGGAGCGTGGTGTCGTGTAGTGTGGTGTGGTGTTGTCGCGTTGTGTGAGGAATTGCCGGGGAGGTTTTTAAAGGGGCGAGGCTCGGAGAGAGAGGCTTGGAGGGGACTGTAGTGCGTTTGGTTTAGCTATGGTGACGGTTGGGCCTTCACGCGTGTCCCGGAGCGGGTTGTGCAGGTTGAAAACTGCCTGGGTTGGGATTCAACCTGTTGGGGTTGATGCTCTGCGGTGCTGTGCTTGGCGTCTACGTGTGGAAAGAGACCTGCTATCTGGGTGGGGTTTGCGGTCTGCCACTGCCAGCGGATATATATGTTGCTCGCATTAAGAGATAGCTAAGTTACATGGTCGGATGATGTAAGTAAACTGGCTGGATGAATGGTTTATAACTCTCAAAACTTAAATTCAAAGGTTTAATACATCTCCTCAAGCCCGATAAAAATGGCTGAAAACTTCGTTCCTGAGTAAATGGCGTTTCGGAATTCCTGCGTACTGCACTTACTTGACGTAGTGAAAGGGCGTATGAGCGGGTTCCGGTATGGATTGTGTGTGTACCAGATCCAGAACGATGGTCACATATCTGTGTTGTTTGTTTTGCTACCAGCCAATACAGTTATATCTGGCACTAGGTCTTGGATGAATGAGCCCTATGTTGTGGACTTCAATCCTGGAAGCAAATTTCAACGGCAGTTTGTCCACTGGAGGATCCCGAAGCGCGATATCTTCGCCATCTCCCCGCGCGGCTAACCTAACACCTTGCGCATCTCACCTTCGAGGGTTGACCACACATCCGACACTAGCTAACGTCCTACGGAAAAAGGCCTTGGCGTTATCGCGCGCAAGAAAACCAGCACCAAGCTCGTCCTCAGTGTCGATTTGTCCTTCAAGTCTACGACAAGCAGCGGCGAGGCAGGTATCCCTGTTGTCCTGACAAAGCTGCAGCACATCCATCTCAGCATTGGTAATCTATCCAGCAGCTGAGACAGTAAGACTCTAGTGCCGCATCTGAAGTGCAGCGTCGAAGCGTCTGGGAAGCCCAACGAGACGGTGCCAGAACCGAGGACAGTTGCTATCCGGGGATCGTGCCTTTCACACCCCATACAACTGAAGTGGAGGCTGTAGACGAACATAAGTACGTGTTCAAGGCTGCGTCTCTGAATCACCCCTCACAGGTCGTTCGCGTGGGTGAAGCGAATCGCAGTGATTATGTCTGGGGGAAGTGGCCGTTTACAAGTAGGTTAGTCGGCTTCAAACGAAGGCGTGCAGAACTGAACGTGACAGGCACAATCATCGGTGCCTTCGCCACAAAGTACGGTAACGACAAAGAGATTGCGCCTGCACACCTTAGTCCGTGGAGCTACACTTCTGTCGCGCAGGCGATCGACGAGGACGTCTATGTTCCTTCATCGAACCATTATCCCAGACGCGAGTACACCTAGGACAATACAAAGCGTATACATTCAAATTCTCTCAACCAGTGCGGTGTGTTCCTTACACCCCGTCAGTTGCGCAATGTTACAATCACCTCAACGACACTTCCTCTTCCTCAGGAACCATCACCGACCTCTTCCCCGTCGTCCACAGCACCTCAAATCCCCACCTCCTAATCTTCCACAACCCGTCCCCCGCATCCTTCACCATCTCAATATCATACAACGAACTCGCTGTATACGACGTATCCTCCACCTTCAATGCATCCTCTTCCCTCACATGATATGAAATCGCGTGTGCAGTCAACGTCGCTGTATCTGCGCCGTCCTCGACTGCAATGCGCACGTTACTGATGATGTGCGTGGTGATGAGGTGAAACACGCGCTCCATGTAGGCGCTGATGGCGGGCCAGCCTTCGAGGACGATCGGACCGATGGAGATGGTCATGGTTTCGTCTTTTACGCAGGCGGATTCGAAGAGCGGGCGGGAGTTGGTGTCAATGCCGAGGACGCAGCGGGAGAGGGCGTCGGCGATGGCTTCGCGGGGGGTGAGGGAGGGAAGGGTGGTCGTGGGTGGCATTTTTTTGGGAAGTGGCTGCAGTGCAATCGAGGGCTTGGGGTGAAAGGTGAGGATGATGCAGATCGAGGGGAGACTTCTTGTTGGCAAAGCTTTATACTTGATTCTAGACCGGGGTTAAGATTGAGTTGATATCGCGTTCATGTTGTTGTGTTCCATAAGATGTAGGCACCTGAGAGGCTCGTTCGGATATCTTGCGCGTTGATTGGTTGGACGATGATGATACAACTCCACTCGTGTACATCGATCCACCTCTCTAGTCACCAAGTGCTTGGATGAACCTGTTGATGTAAGGAAAACCGGTGCATTTAATCCGACGGTTCGCGAATAAGCGCGGTTTAGCTTGTCAGAGAGCAGATGCTGAGGCTTAGCTAAGTCGCAATAGCCGTAGAATTTCAGGGCGATGCATTGGCTTTTGAGAGCATTGTGCTTCCATCTCAGGAACTGTCGTTCCAGATAAGCTTGAATTATGGACTTCGCTTACCTAGATTTAGCACCTCCGCGAACGTTTCTCTGTACGAGCCAGCAAGTGAATACTTTGTATGAACTTGAACAATCACGGTTCCGGGATTGTCAGCGTCTATCTGTATAAGCTATTTAATAATAAGCAGGTCACAGGAGACCGTTTGAACAATCGAAGCGCCAGCGGACTCAGCAGGATGAGGGCCAGCCTCTTATGGTGTGTTGTACTTGCCATTGTACTGGAGTTTGTTTTCACCCGACTCGTGGAAAGGGAAATTAAGATACGGAAAATATTCATCACTTTCTCGTCAACAAACAGGGATGTTGCAACATACTGGTTGAACCTTGTAAAATCCTGAAGTGAAAGTGCAGATTTCCGTAGTTTCGCCCAATCTTTCGATGGGTAGACTCACGTGACGAGCTCGTACCCGTAGACACATCATAGGCCGAAGCTTCCATGACCCCGGAAAGAGTATGATAATGGTCATTGAGACAAGTTCGAAGCGGGATGCCCCAAAACCACGTATTTTTTCCGCCCTCGGTGAATTCGCCATTCTCGCTGCCGGCCCGATAGTAGCGACTTGTCCAAGCTATTTTGTCGCACGAGTGAGCTAGTAGCTCCGAGTCGCCATCTCCGGCCAACAGGGATTACTTTGACAACGAAAATGCCAAACATTTGGAATACCTTTGACTCTTTTAGGTGCGAGTCGTGGAGGGCGAGTTCCCCGCAGTGGTTTACCGAGTTGCTAGCGGCTTTTTATGTCGGCGGAGTCGCGGCTTTCCGTATATAACGCCTTGATTGGCTACAGGCTCCACTAATTATAATCGCCTCGAAATCCAGACTGACAACATCGCCATATAAAATCGGTTCTTCTGTCAATACATAAAACGTTACCAACTAGCCAAGATCAGTAATTTCAATCAACATGGCCAAACTCACCGTCCACCACCTCCAAGTCGGCCAGGGCGAGCGGATCCCCTTCCTCCTCGAAGAACTCGGTATCCCGTATGAAATCAAGCTCTACCAGCGCAGCCCTTTCCTTTCACCGCCAGAACTGAAAGAGAAACACCCAATGGGAGCATCGCCTCTACTAGAGGACGCCACTTCCAATCCGGAGAACCCGCTCTTCCTCGCAGAGTCGGGCGCGATTGTCGACTACGTTATCAACAAATATGGGAGCGGTCGACTTGCTCTACCACCTTCGCATCCAAACTACGCCGACTACTTGTACTGGCTTCACTTCTCGAATGGAAATTTGCAGCCCACCATCTTCCGTAGATTCCAGGCGCGCCTTTTTGGGATCGATTCGCAAGACCCGCGTTATCAAGGCACCGATGAACGCGTGAAGAAGGCCGTTGGGCACCTCAACAACCGTCTGGAGTCGAACGACTACCTGGCCGGTGATGAATTCACCGCCGCCGACGTGATGACAACGTGGTGCTTCACCACGATTCGTCGGTTCGAGCCCTTGGATTTGACCGAGTACCCTGGTATCCTGGCATGGCTGAAGAGAGTTACGGCACGACCGGCTTACCAGAGAGCAATGAAGAAAGGCGACCCGGATGAGGATCTAGAGGCTTCGATCAGTGCGACAGGACCACCACGGTTCGTACCCAAGTCGTAAGCTGCTGTCCTGTGGTACGCAGTGCTTGGGCTGATGAGCGCAGGGAGCAGAAGCTGTGATCTCGAAGATGTATGTAGAAACCGTACTCATAAATTACATGTGAAACGTTCTTCCCTCTGATGCTAATTGCGTGGCGTCATTTTGAGGCAACATAGAAGACGGGTTGGTTCTAGGACATGGCGAGTGCAGCTATAGGCTGCAGACAGCTCATAAAATCGGCTCGTTCAGTTGTTTCCGATCCGATGTCACCTGATGAGAAACTTTGCGCTCATTGTAATCTCGCGGTGCAGAAGCGAGAGCAGATCCTAGAGTCCGTTCCGTTTTCGGAAAGTGCGCCCCCATCTCTGGCGGTCTGTCCCTTAATCTCCTACCCAGCCTCACCATCCCCGCCATGCTTCCATCGCTCTTCTCGTTGTACCGAGCGGATACACGTTGCCAAGAGTTGTGCGCTATGGGGATACCGTACGACTGGCAGATGAGTGCCAGTGCGTGTCCAAGTTGGGTATAGCTCTGCAACGAATAGATGAAGACTCCGTGTAATCGGTCGCGAAGGAGTGCCATGCAGCGCAGCCGTGCTTTTAGGCCCGAATCGCCGACACTCTAAGAGTACTTCAATCGCCAAAGTCCAGCTACTGTTACCATCCAGTCGCCTATTTTCTTCTCGTCAATATCCTTTCTTCACTGTTTTGTTCTGCTCTATTCTGTCACAATGGGTCTCATCAAGACTTTACACACTTGTGCCCTGACTTTCAGTCTGCTGGCCAGCCCAAGTTTTGCTTGTGAGTCCATAATAGATTGCTCATGGGCCTGACTAATCTTCACAGCTCTGAATGGCACCATTCCTCAGAAGTTTGGCATCGTTATGTTCCGCGCATTTGATACAACCGATATCACAGCACCATTAGAGGTCTTAAACTTCATAGGCCTCATGTACAACACCGAAGTTGCCTTGATCTCGGATACACTGGACCCTGTCTCGACCCAGCCCCTGACGATGAACCCGAAGAACTCGTCTGTATGGACTGCAATCACGCCTACGCATACATTCGACACCGCTCCTGATGTGGACGTCCTCATCGTGCCTGGAGGTCCCGGTGCACGAAATCCGAACAGTGAGTGACTCTCGCACATGGAACTGACAACAGCCGGCTGATCTGCTTCCGCGTCCAGTGACCGCAGTCTGGAACTACATCGCAAAGGCGGTACCGAAAACGAAACACGTTCTAACGATCTGCACGGGATCCGGTGTCGCCGCAAAAGCTGGCATTATGGACGGAAGGACGGCAACAACAAACAAAGCGGCATGGAAGACAATCACTGCGTATGGCCCAAACACTACTTGGGTTCCCAAGGCTCGTTGGGTGGAGGACGAGTCCGCTGAGCCTCCGATTTGGAGTTCGTCGGGAGTTACATCTGGGTTTGATATGCTGCTCCAGTTCGTGGAAAAGATCTACAGTCTCCAGAATGCGACGTACATTGCGAACCTCATCGAGCATGTCCGCATCACCGACCCCAGCAATGACCCATTTGCTGTCAATATCAACGGGACAGCTGCTTAGAACGAGTTCCCGGACAGGACTCGAGGAAGAGATGGGCACAGTATCAGCATTCGAGGGCATATGGTTCTTCTCATATTGAAGCTGATAGTGTGAAATATGTGTAACACCGTTCTTTCACTGAATGTAACTTTCACTGGTCCCAACACCCTGACCCCATTGCCTGATCTCATGGCCGTGGGCGTTTGCACACTACCTTGTTTCACAGCTAGAAACGCGCCAGAGGCCCTCCACGCACGGCTGCATCGCCGTATTTCCTAGGCGCCAGCGCCATATATACACTTTGCCCTCCACATTACCCCTTTCTAAACCACGACCACCGACCCCGCACATTTAGAAGTTACTCAACTTCTCAGAAGCCACTTCCAGGTAACTACTGGTCTAGAACCACCTGGCGGCCTGTACGATACCCGATACACGATCACGAAATGGCCACCCTATGTACCAACATTATTGTTCCATTGCAGCCCCATGAAATCCAAGCCGGGCTGAACAACTCTCCATACTATCACCTCCACTCCTTCAAGTCCAGCGGACGTTCTATCGAAGGCCTTCACCCGATTCCTCTGCGGTACATCGCGATGCTTAGCTCCGAGGAGCGGACAGAGCTTCTGTCTCAATGCGAAGAGATCGAGTTACATTGGGACCTAGACACACCACGAGACGAGAAGTGGCGTTACATGGAGACCCGTAAGACACTTGCGAAGTGGTCCCAGTATGATTACGGTCATGATCAAGATTCGAAGGCCAAGTCTCTGGCTGCATCATCTCGCCGTTCACGAGAGGAAGCCTTGCACGAACTTGGTACTGCTTCTTCAAATAAAACTCGGCAGGCATCATTCAAGACTCTTACTCCCGATGAGCCGATGTCTGAGCGAGATCGTATCCTCAACATGATCGCTCCGCAAAACAATCCTGTGGGTGTGTCCAGGATGAAAATCAAGACTGCGTCAGACGAAGAATTGCTGCACGCTGCACATGTGTTCAAAACGAGCGCAGACCAAACCGAAGAGAAGTTTGGGTTTCCACCATTTGCGTTTAGTCAGGGCCCCTACGTGAACAAACTGGGAGCGCGTCGCACGACAACGCCCAAATCTACGCGTTCAGCAACTTCTACCCGAGGGGCCCCCAATGAGTCTTTCCATAAGCCTCTAGGCGCAGCTACTCGCGATCCCCTTGCTGAAGAGCAACGATTGCAGAATGGCAAGGGTAAGTCACTCATCTCGGAAGAGAACAGTTCCATTGCCTATAATGTAGACAGTGTCGCTAACAAATCGTTGTCAGAATTCCAGCGTGCTGTCGCTGCCGCTGCCGAGGAAGACCCTCTTAGTGTGGCTGCTCTAATCGCGAAATGGGAGATTAAGACGTCCCTTCCCAAGACCTCGACTTCAACCGGCACTGAACAGGAACCCAGCGCCGCTCCACTTTCCCAACCTAGTGTTGAAACGCCTACAGTCCCCCGTCATTCCTATGATGAGGACGCATGCACCGTCGAATCGTTGGAAAACCTATCCGAGTCAGACGACGTCTATGTATCATCGCACTCCTGTGGTGAGATACCTGGGTTTCTAGTTGAGGATTCAGACACTATGTCTCACTCTGACGAGGAAGACATGTATCACACCACGGTCTATATAGGATCAGATGCGCATAACCCTACTCCATCTTCGCCAGATTCTCCGTCAACCCCATCTGAGACTAGCTGTGCAGTTTCAGCACATAGCGATGATGGTGAAGAACTTGCTCCCGAAGCTAAGATCGAACACACTCATGCTTCCATCGCTCCAGGTACAGAATCGCTATATACTATGGCCCCAACTTTAGCACACGAGGGCAAGTCGTTGGTTAGTCCCTCCATTGAGGCTACAACGCATCCGCCAGACGACCAAGGTACGCACACGCCCAAAGAACCGGTGCTGATTATGCCCACATTCCCTCTCACTCCTAACACAGAAGTGTTAAATGAACTGGTTTCTAACCATGAGACCCAGGTCCTCCAGGAGTCTAAACACCGCGCGATCCCAAATGCTACAACGACCGATCCCTTACCCGCGCCAGAACTTCTTCCTCCTTCTTTTCTTGACAGGTCCTTGGTAATCGCGCCCATCGATCGTGTGGCAACGGATCCGAATAGCATCACGGATGCACTGGTAGATGGTACTCCTCTCTCTCATCGACACGCTGCGCATGCTCATTTGAACAATAACGAGAACGAACTGTGCTTTCAAAACACCCAACAGCCGGATTATGTATTACCAAGCGACAATGCTTCTGGAGAGCATGCAAGTTACGAGGATGACAAGCAAACTTCCAAACCCAATCCGCAGCATATCGATTCAGCTTTGGCTCAACCTGCCCTTCCAGTAGCAACAGCTCATGTATACTCAGACGACCCAATCCATGAGGCTGTGGTCTTCCCAAACGAGAGCATGGACAAGACCGACGTACGTTTCAAGAAGCCTTCCAAGGTGAAGCCTGACGTGCCTCCGCTTCTGAACCTTGATGGAGAGCAGATCGACGATTGGGCTCAAGGTCTTCTCGCAGCCATACAGGATCATACGTCCTCACAATCGTTAGCCCGCCAGCAAATGGCCCCGACAGAAAATGTTGACGATGCTATGGAAGTCAAAGATTTTGTTGCTGCTACACATATCGGTGCTATTGCAAAGCAGAAAGTTGCAATTTTCAACGCGGCTGAAACATCTCACGACGAGAACATCGAAGCGTTTGATAATGACAATAATGACCATATCGAAGTCCGGGAGGGCGAGAAAGTCGAAGCGCAACCACCGAAGGAAGAAGCACCCAAGATCGACTTAGTTGAAAATACCCCCGAGCTATCTGTGCAACCCACCACGATCAATGCTCCAGCAGCCGGGAACGAATACGCCCATACCCCAGAAGAATGGACCTCTCTTGTCCACCTTGCTTCTTACCGCCCTCTCCAACCTGACGACCCAGTAGCCACGCTTCTCTCCCTGCTAGACCGCTTTCAGCCTCCTAGCATCTATCCCCTCACAGTCGTTCAACAGCATGAACTTCACCGTTCAGCACCCGCATTTGTACCCTATCTCAGGATAGCTGCGGATCACCTCTCAAGCATCTTCTCTTTCTACGTCCTCATTTCATTCTTCAAGCCTGATACACGCGCGTCACGACATGTCTACCTTGTAGCCGGCGCACTACTGGGTGGTGTGTGGATAGTGCTGTACTGCCTTCGACGTAAGACGACTGGCCCTTGTCATGTTCGTTTCGCCAGACGGTCGAAGCGTATCACAAAGAAGTCATGTCTCTCCGTGTTTGTGGCACTGTTGGCTGTTGCTGTTGTTGTTGCAGCAGTGGCACACGGCACATGGCCTAACGAAGACTCGACAACGGTAGTCACGAGCCACACGCGTCAGACGGAGAACAAGGCCGCTGGAGCAGAAATGGACATTTGTCCTTCCACGCTTGATTGGGCGTCCGTATTCGATTCCTTCATCGCCTGCGATGCGAACACGCCGACTTCGGTCTTCGTCGTCCCACGAGACTCAGCAATCAACGATGACGTTAATGAGTCTGGATCGGAATCTGACTCTGACTCTGATTCCGACAATGCGCAGACATCGACAACCGACTCCTACGGCGCGCCCAACGCCGTCGCTAAAGATGCTTCTGCAGATTTGGTCGGTCCGCTCTGGGGCCTCGGTATCAGCGTTTTGATTGCTACTGTGAAGTATTGGTGGGCGCAGAGGATGTTCGATAGGTATTTGCAGAACCACCCTTAGTAGTTTCGCCTTCGCTAGAGGATGCCGAGGGGAATCTCTCGTCATGCCACTGTATTTCAAAGAACGGTGCCTAAATTGCACGTGAAAACAAGCCGAAGCTGAGGGGAGATGGGCTGGAAAGTGTAGATAGTCGATCATAGGTATGATGGTGCGGCATGATTTGAGAGAAATCGGCGGTTCATGGGATATACATTTAGTTTCTGAATCGCTTTCGGCTTCAATGGATTATATCTAAAGTCAATTCTCGTAAAATAAAAGCTGTGAATCACCCTTCTCGTCGCACCGACGAGACTACACAATCATGCGATCCATTATCAATTAAGCCCAGAAGAACCACCCAAATACGTGCTGTCGAATTATAAACCGACCGCAAACAAAAAAACCAGTCTGCCATCGCCTCAACCAAACAAAAACAAAAGAAACCGACCCCCAAATTACTCGTTTACCCGCTCTACCACTCATCCATCTGCACCTCATGAATTCTACCGTTTGACAATCCCAGCGCTTGGAACATGGCAGAAATGGACTCCACTATTGAGAAGACGAACCTTAGACCAATGATGGAACCACCACCTGAGCCCGCATCACCACGCATCGCGGATAATAGCGGCTGGGGATTGCCCAAAAAGAAAACGACCTCTAAATGACCAGTTGTAGTCATGGCAGCGACGTTTTGGTGATGGTGCAGGAAGGAGAGAGAGTTGGAGATTGGCATGTGAAGCAGGGAGTGGGATGATCTCAGGTCGGAGGGTGAAAAGGTCTAGAGGGTTGAGGAGAAATATGATTGAAAATATGAGTGACGCGGAAATTCAGTGGTTCGGCGATAGAGTAACGTGTTGGTATTTGTCGAAGGGCTACAAACTCTCTGACAGCTAAAAGAATGGGCGAGGAAGATCGTAAGGTTTCCCGTCTCTCCCAGCTCGTCCCATCCGCGGTCCCTGTTATTGTCACACAGTCTAGAGCCCAAAACCAAAGGGATCTGTGGTCTATCCAACCGAGCAAAGTAGTAGACAAGGGAAGCCATGTCGCCTTCTCTTACTCGTCCACTTCCATCTCTCCCCCCGCATTCTCCACTGTATCGTTCTTAATCCCTTCCATCTGCTCATCCTGCTTTGGGCTCGGATCCCACATGAACACTGTTACGCTTCGCTGGGCTCGATGCACAGAAACGTTCTTCAAGTCCCCCTCTTCCTGATTTCTATCATACCTCTTGTCCAATGTAGCAAGAAGGCCAGCCGTCACACTCGGAATGGGCCACGGTTCTTTCGGCAACGATATCTTCTTTTCGCTTCGCCACCTTCTCGGTGCCGGCAAATTTTGCTTTTTGTCGAGATCAATGTAGCCGTACGTCATGAAATCGATCAAGTATGCTTGAACATCTAGCCCCCGAACGATGGATTCGATGCGGACCAGATCCACAGGCGAGCACATGCGATCACCCATCAGATCCCAGCCTTCGCGAGAGAGAAGCCCTGTCTCATCTACTACAACGCCGTTCTCACCTTCATCATCAAGCCATGGGTGTGCATCGAGGTCCAGGTCTTCCTCGTGGTACGTTCTGATAAGCATGTCCGTCAAGTCGTCGTAGTCCATAGTTTGCTGCCCAGCAAGAACTTTGGAGAGTGTCGAGAGGGTCTTTTGTGTCAGGAGCATATGCGAGAGATCAATGAAGCCGTGATTATACACTGGATGGTTGAAATGCATGTCGAGCTTCATGAGGAACAAGTGGAAGACATAGATGTCTTGATCAGTCCAAACAGTGCTATCGGTTATAAAAGCCGCGCGGAGTGTTGAGTTGTCCATCTCAATCAGTAGCCAAAACTTCATGAGAACGGTGTGCGTCTCACGCGGGACTCGATGTCCACCGACAGCTAGGATCGTAAGGATATTCCTGACCACGTTGTCTCGATAGATGACCATCCGAGTCCACCGTAGGCTGGGTATATCACGGGCGAGATGAGGGCGGCCATCCATCGGTCGAAGCATGGGGTCACTAATACATAGCTCGGGGAAGAGCACCCAGCTGAAGATGTAGGCAGCCTGAGGAGCATGGTGGCTCGCGAAATCGTGGATGATGGAGGTGCTGTATTTGTTGAACCTGTAGTGAAACTCTTTGTCGATTGCGTACAAGTCGATGATGGCATTTAGTGGCAGCCGGATCGCAAACTGGAAGAAGAGATTGGGATGGCGTAGAATGGCTTTGTAGACGCTGAACGGCTGCGGCGCATCTGAACCAGGCAGGCACCGACCCCACACTGTAGCTGCGACGTTATCCCGACGATGGCGGTGGCGGCGCAGGATTTGGGGCGCTGTGAGGCGGGACACGGGCGCTGTTGAGTGAGCGGCAGGAGCTGGAGCCGCGATGGGGACGCTCTTGCCGTCGTCGGCCTCGTCCTCGGCGGCGCGCTTGCCCTTTCCTTTGGCGCTCATTATTGTATCGGTCATTGTACTCGCTCTTCGTGGTTCTGTAAAGCGAGACTTTGGAGGTGTAAGCGAAGAAGTCGTCGGCGTTGGTCGAAGCCAGTTCGCGTGAATGGTGGGTGGTGCCTAGAAGTCGACGTTGGCAGACCACTGACGTTCCTCGCAGCTTTTGGATTAAAACGTGGACCAGAGTCGCATGAGACCAATGACGCAAAAGAGATAGGAAGACCGAGCAAGTAGAGTTGAAAAGATCGTGAGTGTTTGTGCTTTCCAATTGTGAGTGAGAATCAACACTACGACGCCATGGCACGTTTTTAGCAGAAAAGGAAGGAGCGGCATGTAAACAACCGCACTTTCACCAATACACGCAATGAAAGCACAAGTACCGTGATTTAGTTCTAAGGCAGCTTGAAGCCATTCTGGGGTAACACAAAGTACCCTCGCAGTGCTGATAAACCAAGAATGTGACGAAGAGGCGGATCCACCATGCAATGACCTCTTTTAGGTCCACGGGCGCCTGTTGAAGGCCATAATGCATCTAGTCTAGATGAATGCAAAGAATCAACCATAACCGCCCTACGTGAGTGGATGAGCACCGCCGTAAACGCCGAACGTTTTGCAGCCCTAGTTGTAATACAAGAAATGGAAAAGAGATCTCCTGTGCGCAACCAGGCTAATTTCGCTTGATAAGGTTCAAGAATTCTTCCCTGGTTTTAGCAGTCGACCGCATGCGGCCGAGCATGCAGCTGGTGGTGGTGCTTGCAGTAGTCTTCTGCACGCCTCGCATCACCATACAGAAATGGCTTGATTCAACTACGACGGCTACACCCTGTGGCTGGAGCATCTCTGAGAGAGCAAGTGCGACTTGTTTGGTGAGGCGTTCCTGGACCTGCAGACGACGCGCGAACATTTCGGCGATTCGAGCGAGCTTGGAGAGACCGATAACGCGGCGATTGGGGATGTACCCAATGTGCATCTGTTCTCGTCAGCTTACAGTTTCGCGTCACGCAACATGGCTTTCGCTGCGTACCTTGCCAGTGAAGGGCACGAGGTGGTGTTCGCACAGCGAGAAGATTTCTATGTCCTTCACTATTACCAGCTCATCGTGATCTTCGTGAAAGACGGCACCGTTGACGATCTCGCGCAAGTTCTCCTCGTAGCCCTTGGTGAAGAAGAGTAGCGCTTTTGCGTAGCGGTCCGGGGTGTCTAACAAGCCCTCGCGGTCAGGGTCTTCCCCAATGCATTCTAGTATGGTGCGCACAGCGCCAGATAGCTTCGCCAACCGCTGCTCTTTCTCCTCGGCGGTGGCTTCTTTTCGTTCGCGGGTGCCCTTGCCTGGGACATGTCAGTCTCCTGTTGTTAAGTCCGACCCTGTGCTACATACTCGGCCAGCTCAAGCCATCAAAATCAATCGTAGGGTGCTGGGTATAGGGACTGTGTGCGCGACTGGTGGCAAGCGGGGTTTTGGGAGAGTGCTCGTCAACGTAGCCCTCGACGTCGATGCCGCTGTGAACGAGCTCGTACTCTTGATGTGCATCGTGGGCGTGAGTGTCGTCACTGGTGGAGGGCTTAGGGAAGTAGCCGTCGGGCCCGTCGAAATTGACGATCTGGCGCCCGCGGTTCGAGGCCTCGATTGACGAGAAGAGGTTGTCTCGCTCTTTTCGGTCGCGCATTTCGGTAGCTTTGTCTTTGTCCCCGACCTTGGTGGACTGTGCGAGCGGAGAGTGGCCGTTTATGAGGTGGGCGGGGAGGGGCTTTGGTCTGAAGGGAGGAGAGTCCATGGCGGGGGGAGCTTTTAGCAATATACGTTGTAAGACGTCAGTAAGGTGCGATTAATTGTCCAATAGTAGCTATGAAAGCGGAGAGTAAAGGGAAGGCAGCACAACACAGCAGTCCATGCGCATGGCTCTACTACACAGTAAGCGCGGCCTGATCGTGTTGGGTGACTGGATACAGTTAACTTTTTCCTCGAGCGGAGGTCTTAGTGGCGGGTTAGGCTGACGTCGCTCTCCGAACTGAGCAAGGGCCACCTGCCCTGTGCCTTCCCTGCGAGCAAGCGCGGCATTAATCGGACCTGTGCACCGCCTTCATCCTTCACCACCCCCATTCGCATCGCTGCCACCGCCACCTCCACAGGTACGTATATGTCACTGCTATGCCTTGAGCCCTGCACTCAGGTTCACCGGGTTTCAGCGAGAGCGGCGCGGGGATGCATGCATGCCGTGCGTGTGGGAAGGGGCTCCCGCCAGTATCCGCTTCGTCGACCATCAACCACCACTTAGCCAGGCGCCCTGCGAAGACAGAATTTGCGCAAAGTATGCGATCGACGACTAGCTGCAAGATGGGACGGAGGCTCCGATGGATGGAGAGCCACACTTGACGAGGGTGGGTCGGGATTCGGGTATTTGGCATGCGGGCGGGGGATTTGCTTTCTTCTCACCTTGTTTGCACCTCACTGCCAGCTGCAGAAGCACTCCAGTCGCCTGCGCTAACCTTCGGCGTGCCTTTCATGGCCGTATCGACTGCTACCTGCTGCTCTCTCCCACCCCGAGCAGACGCGCGAAACGTGCGACATGCGCGCAATTCGCGTCCTTTGTTGGAGCCTAGGACCGGTTACCCTGCGTTGGACGTCGTCTTTTGACGTGTGTACGCCCTTCATGCCTCTATTCGCCCTTCGATCGCTGCAATCATGCTCGGTTTCAACCGGTGCTTATTGTTTCGCACAGGGCGGTTCTTTCCTGCAGGTCGTCGAGCAGAGAGAGACAACTCTCTGCACCTTTGCGCAACAAACTTTTGACCGTGAAAGAAGTCACGATGCAAATGCCAGTCCGACTCCTCAGCATCTGGTCATGGATGCTGACGGCACCTATGATTCAATCTTGATACTCGGCCGCCTACGCCACGGCTACGACCGACGACAGATTTGAATCTTGTGCGCAAACCCAAGGTACCTCCGCGCGGACACCCATCGACATGTTTATTCACGGAAACCCGGGGCTTGTACGGTCCTAGTATTGCCAGACAATGCAGTCTTGCCCCTAAACCCATCAACCAGAGTGGGATGCTCCCGCTCCCTTCGATCTGTCTGCGCTGCCAATTGCACCGTCGGCATATACAAAAGGTATACAAGGGGTGCCGTGCTGTTCGCCCATGCTCGGAGTATGCACATCATCGTCTCTTTGTCAGTAGATAGCCATGTGAAGTCGCAGCCTCGTGCAGATAGAGAGGATTACAGATGAAGAACAGAGGTTTAAGGGTGGAATCTGCACGAGAGCGTGTTCAGAAGAGGCAGTTCTGTCTGGGAAACTGAAGACACGAGACGCTGCAAGGCTGCGGGCACCCACAGGGCTGGCGAGCATTTGTCACGGTACCGGCGGTTGACGGCTTGGCGCTAACCATCCTCCATTACTTCCAAAGTTGCGCAACGCAGTCCGGGGGCAAAAGCTGGCTTCACGAAACGACAACTTACATCAGCGGAGCGGAGAATCTGCCATATGTTTCGGCCGACGATTGGGGCACATTTGCGTTAACGGCTCCTGCAAGGCTGCGAGGCGCGATTGAAGTTCGAGCTCTCGGCTAGTGTGCCTACTGAGTGACACTCGGACCTTGCGACCGCCGCCATCTATCACCTCCTTCTGATGATAAGTCCGTCTACATGGCTGGGTTGCGCCGGGCCCAAGAAATAGATCAGTGGAGACCAGAGGAATCGCCTGCGAGAGACAGAGACAGGGAGCGGGTCCGCGACCACATTGTTGAACCCGACGCTGCGTCACCGCGGTCGGTGCCACGCCCTGCGAGGGACTCCAGACGAGGCGATCCCCACGACACAGATACCCGCTCGTTGACGAGACACGCGAGGGGACGTTCCGACGAAAGAAGTTTGAGCAGGCAGCGCGCACGAAGGCGAAGTCGCGGTGATTCTAGGGAAGGCCACCGTCCCACGAGAAGGGCACCCAGCGACGATAGGGCTACCCACACACACCGGCACCACCACCACTCCCACCACCATCGAGAATCAACCCCATCGACGAAGCGCCCACACAGCCGCTCCCCATCCCCGCACTCGCACAAGCGAAGCAGGCGCCATCGCAGCCGAAGCACCGTGCGCTCGAGATCGCGAACCCGTCGCGCTGAGACCACCCATCGCCCATCCAGCAGGGCTTTCTCCCCACGCTCCGAGCGCGAACGCACGCGACGACATACGCCTGACACTGACACGTATAAACCGGCATCATCTGCCCGCCGCCGGTCGCCGTCAGCCGACTCATACTGCAGGCCGGGCTCGCGCAGGGGACGGGAGAGGTCTCCTACGCCAGAACGGAAGTCGCGGCGGGAGGGGTCACACAGACGAGACTCGCCCCGACGACCTCACAGGCGAGACTTTTCTCCACCTGACGACACGAGGGAAAGAAGACACGCGTACGGTTCTGTCAAGGATCGACACCGCAGTCGTAGCCGTTCTCCCGTACACGCTCGTTCCCATTCGCCCCGACGCAGGCGTTCGCCGTCACCGAAGAGGAAATCCCCTCCGCATATCTCACATCGTGAAAGAGAGCATCGCAAAAGCCGCTCTCCACGTGCGTCTCGCCATCGCACTTCCAGATCGCGTTCGAGGGGTGCCGAACGTTCAAGCAAAAAAGAGATCCACCCACCTTCCAGACGGAACTCGCCACCACCACCCACCTCGGACGACGAAGGTGATCCAAAGATGAGGGGCGGTGCCTACTATCAGGGACGCGGAGGCCCACACCATTCTTACTCACCCCCGTACTCTCAGCAGTATCCGTCTCAAGGCCACACAGGTGGAAGAGGCGGATGGTCCGGACATCAATCGTATCCCAATCAAAGGTTAGTCCCCACCGATATCTTTGCAAACGTGTCGTATACCATTCCAGGTTGCAGCATGCAATGTTAATGTAGTAGGAAGCCTGCTAACTTTGCCAGTTCTCCCACGCATGGGTATTCACCCAATCAATCGCCCTACCAGCAGAGCTACTCTCCAAGCCAACCTCAATCTGGCTACCCCAACTCCTCTTATCGCGGCGGCTTTCGAGGGAGCTACAATGGGTCCGACAGGCGGCCATCCGGACCTGCCTTCACTCCAGTTGGCGGACGCGGCCGTGGTGCCCAGCCCACACAATTCTCGAACCTGTCTTGGACGCCTTCCTCAGGTACACGGGGCGGCCGTCCGGCCACTGAAGCGCCGCGTCACTCAGGCAGTTCTGCTCCACAACCAGCGGCGAGTGTTTCGGCAACAGCTGATACCCAAACTCCCTCAGTGGACGCTGATGACAACCCGTTCAGGCCGTCGAAAGATCTTCGAGTTGAGGATGAAGGAGCGAAGGAGGACAAGAAAATGCCACCCCCCACAAAAGCTGCGACCACGCCATCGAAATCAGGGTTCAGTTTCTCACTAAAGACGGCGGCCAGCAAAGCAAAGTTAGCTGAGCAACCAGCAGCAGTAGCCAAGGAGAAAGGGTCAATACTTGAACAACCAAAAGCGAGGGAGACCGCAAGCCGAGAGACTTCTGTCAAAACGTCCGATTCAAGACCTGAGCGTGATCCGCGAGATCGCGATGCGGATCAAGACCGGGACCGTGAGCGCGACCTCGACCGCGATTATAGGGCTGGTGAACGTCGATACGAACCGTACGATAAGCGCGATAACTATCTCGATCGAAGACCGTATAAAGATCCCCGGGAGAGGGATACTCGGGACCCGCGGGATTCTCGAGAGCCGGCTTATTATCGTGACAGGGACTATCGTGATCCTAGAGATAGACATGATCCACGCGATCCCCGAAACCGAGACTTGCGCGATTACAGAGACCCTCGCGACCCGCGAGACACACGCGACCTACGTGATAGCCGTGACTACCGCGACATACGAGACCTGCGAGATGTGAGAGACGGGCGTGTCGAGCGAGAGCGAAAGGAGCTTCCTCCGAATCCAAACTTACCCCGTCGACCAGACTTCCGACCAGACAGCAGACCTACCAGTCGACCTGACAGCCGAACTGAGCTGCGAAGAGACACTTTACCTGAGAAACCGGTAAAGCCGGAGAGGCCGAAGACGAGGATAATTAAGAAGACGCGCGTGAAGCCACGACCGACACTCTCGCCCGACTTTGCTGCCTCAGATTCTGTATATTACCGAAAGCCTGGCAATGAATCCGTCGTTGGATCTGGGACATATGGAAAGGTGTTCAAGGGTGTGCATGTGTATACCAAGGATATGGTTGCCCTCAAGAAGATACGGATGGAGGGTGAACGCGATGGGGTGAGTCCGTGGTTGCCTTTTTGTGGATAACCATACTGACAAGCTTCAGTTCCCAGTCACGGCGATTCGAGAAATCAAGCTACTGCAGTCCCTCAACCATGATAACATAGTGAAGCTGCAAGAAGTCATGGTGGAGAAGAATGACTGTTTCATGGTCTTCGAATACCTTTCCCACGATCTCACTGGCCTCCTGAACCACCCTTCCTTCAAGCTTGAGGACGCGCATAAAAAGGACTTGGCAAAGCAACTGTTCGAAGGCCTCGACTACTTGCACCGCCGGGGCGTCTTGCATCGTGACATCAAAGCCGCCAACATCCTCGTCAGCAACACTGGGCAATTGAAGCTCGCTGATTTTGGCCTGGCGCGCTTCTATGCCAAACGCAGCAAACTCGATTACACGAACCGTGTCATCACTATCTGGTATCGCTCGCCTGAGCTGCTGCTCGGCGAGACTCAGTACGGTCCTGCTGTCGATATCTGGTCTGCCGCCTGCGTTCTCGTTGAAATCTTCACGAAACACGCTATCTTTCCTGGTGACGGCGGTGAGATCAACCAGCTCGACAAGATATACAACGTACTGGGTACGCCGACAGTGCAGGAATGGCCAGGCATTACCGAGATGCAGTGGTTCGAGCTGCTGCGGCCGACTGAGCGCAAGCAGAGCACCTTCGAAGAAAAATACAAGGACCGCCTCACGAAAGCCGCGTTCGAGCTTCTCAGCGCGATGTTCGTATATGACCCCGCGCAGCGACCAAGCGCTTCGGATGTCCTCTCGCACTCTTACTTCACAATCGAGCAGCCCGCTTCCAAGCGCGCATACGAACTCAAAAATCTCGAGGGTGACTGGCATGAGTTTGAGAGCAAGGCTTTACGAAAAGAGAAAGAGAAGCAGGACAAGGAGGCCAGGCGGGCCGCGCGCGAAGAGGCGTCACGGAAGGATGGCGACAAGCGCAGGCTAGACGGCCAAACGGAGTCGGAGCGTGCGACCAAGCGAGTGAAAAGCAGTGAAGCCAGTGCATAGCAGTGCGTGTGTGAACATGTATTGTTGTACGGTGGAGGACTAAGAACGGTACGTTGGGCGCGGTTCACATCTATAGTAGCTGGGCGAGTCTTGAAGTGGGGATAATGATTATGGATACATCCATTTGGTAAACAGATTACGGCGCGCTTCCTACAATAACTTCGTGATGTGAGTTTCCAGTCTTCCATCACGCATACTGCGCTACTATGACGTTCGGGCCTGGTCCAGAGCCCTAGCCTCATTCAAGCAATCTTGAGCGTGAGTCATCCAGCGGCTCGGATCACCTGCCCCACAATCCAACAAAAAAACTTCAATGGCCAGGCAATATTACACACAAGACCTGGACAGACTTCTTACACCGGTACTGGGTATATATATGATTATT
Source organism: Karstenula rhodostoma CBS 690.94 (assembly GCA_010093485.1). NCBI lineage: Eukaryota > Fungi > Ascomycota > Dothideomycetes > Pleosporales > Didymosphaeriaceae > Karstenula > Karstenula rhodostoma. Next base: position 864,619 of record MU001495.1, on the reverse strand, counting down.
TAACACGAATCATCATCAATTGAGACATCAAGCCCGGCTAGCTCAATCGGTAGAGCGTGAGACTCTTAAGTATTCACGGTCTAATCAACTCGATTATGCGGTATCTCAAGGTTGTGGGTTCGACCCCCACGTCGGGCTGCCTTTTTGCAATTGGAAGTTCCTATCAATCGGTGTCGCGCTCTTCGCTCCTTTTTTGCTCAAAGGTCAGCTGATGCAATCTTCAACACAAGAACCGGAACGTTGCTGCTTGCTCAGAAAGGTTGAGAACGCAATCCTCCCTTTTTTACACTTTGATCATTCACTGGGCCAAGTCATCCCATTTTGAAACGGTAGGCAGTCTCCCGCATTAAAACCTTACAGGTTCTGAGGCATTCCAGTAGAATCCAGAAAGGCAAAATGATGCCAAGCCTCAGGCACGCTTCATCACCACCTCGACATCGCTTACCCGATGGAACCCTTGAGCTTCCACAAGCACCCAGTCCACTGTTACCCGCCTGAACGACCTCCACAGTGCAATTGCGTTATTCGACGGCGCGTGCGTTCCTTGCATTGTGGGGTGCATGTTCGAGCATGCGTGACACGATCTGAAACAGCTATGAGACGAACAACCACCAGCTGCAATTGGTTGCGCGTTGTATCGCATGTAAGCGGTCGAAGAGCATTTACAATAATATTCTGAATTGCCGGAATATGGTTTGGGCTGCTTTGGTGGAAGACATGTTTTGTGAGCATTGGATAGCCTTTGCTTCCATCAACTGATCTCAACTTCACGCGTTACCCTCGGGGCTGGCCTCGACACATCCACCGTGTACGACTTGGACTGATGCCACTGCTTTGTTTCCTTTGACTCTACACGATATCGGCTGGCCGACATGATCATATTACCCATCTTCGAACTACCTGACATACTCGTTCGCCTTCAGACACGCCGACACGATCTAGATTAATTTCAGGACTGCAAAAGATGGAAACTGTACAGATTCCGTCACCCACACCCGGCTCGACGAGCAGATGTGGTGATGGCTTTCGGGGTATGAGAGAGAATTGTTCGATGAACGGCACGGCGCCAAACTTCGCTTCAACGAGATTCCGCGTGGGCAGAGCCAATGTAAATCAAGGTCCAATACTCTTAGGGTTAGGAGGTGCACTTTTGTTCATTTCGATACTTCTGCTTGCCGCTCGACTCTGGTCCCGACTCCAGCCAGTATGCCGACTCAAGATAGACGACTGGACTGTCCTCACAGCTACAGTATGCTACCCACTTTTTCCCTACTTCCGAGCTGATACCCACCCTCAGATTCTCGCCACCGTGCAATATTGCCTTCTCATCGTTTCCGTCCTCAACGGTCTCGGCCGCCGCACCCTTTCCGTCCCGGCCGCTCGCCGCTCATCCGCAATGCGCTACCTCTTCATCTCCCAAGTCTTCTGGTACTGGTCCGTCACGCTTGTCAAGCTCTCCGTCGCGCTTCTCCTCCTCCGCCTTAAGCAGACCCGTCCCTGGCGCTTTTTCCTCTACCTCATTATGTCCATCGCCATCTCCGCCGCCATCGTCCAGACCTGCTTCCAATTCCTGCAGTGCCGCCCTTTCTCCGTGTTCTGGGACCCGCGCGGCTTCCGCAGCGCCGTCTGTTTCCGCCGCAGTATTATCGACGGTAACATCATCGTCTTTAGCAGTATACAAGTCGCGCTCGACATCATCTTCAGTTTCATCCCCATCATGTTCGTGCGCAAGCTCAAGCTGCCACGCCGCGAGAAGGTCTTCATGTGCGTGCTTATGGGACTGGGGCTGTTTGCCTCGATCGCGGCTATCGTAAGAACGCTCATGCTGCAGGAGTACTACATCACTCCGGATACGTTCCGGAGCAGTGTGGCCATCACGCTGTATGCGGTGCTCGAGCAGCATCTGGCGCTTATGGCAGCGACGGTGCCGACGCTGAAGAGCTTCATGGAAACGACGCTGGTGAGGGCGGGGTTGTGGTTCTATGATGAGAAGAGCGAGGGGCATGTGAGGGAGGAGCTAGTGAAGTTGGGGTTGTTGGATAGGGGGGAGGCGTTGGCGAAAGATGAGGAGGCGGTGGCTAAGAGGAAGACAGTAGGGACACGTGTGTTGGAGACTCAGACAAACGGCGGGTCTGAAAAGGCTGGAGAGGTGGTCACGAAGAGTGCAGGCCTGACGAAGGATGAGGAGGTCTCCTTCGAGGAAATGCTGGCCATATCGGCAAAGGAGAAGGAGTTCGTATGATGAAGTGCCGTAACAGGGGAACTTTACTACCTGAAAACTCTTCACCAGAAACAACAAGCCAAGGGCACACATGCGATATAGGTAGTTGGTGGAAATCGGGACACGAAGATCACAGATAGGTGGCGAACGATACCACGATCTATCATCCATATCAACATGGATCATAAGGAGGCGCTGGTTGAAGCCGTGCACTCTTAGTTTGATTAAACCTTGCTTCATGCCTGAACTCTTGCATTCGGCTACAACTTGCTCTTCATCTTGCCCTTCTTCTCCTTCTCCATATTTTGCAGCACTTCCTCCACCTTCGCAAATTGATAGTAGAACTGCAAGCTCTGCGGATTTGCCAACGTCCCACTTGGCTTAATATTCTTCCCACTTACAATCTGCTTCACCGGCAACTCGACTTTCTTTCCATTCACAGTGGCCTACACACCATTAGCTACACTCACCTCAGCTCGAACATCATGTACTCACCGGTATGTCCCACGTCTCGAACACGTACCGCGGCACATGCCTCTTACTCTTCTCCTCGCCAATCTTCTGCTTAACCCTCTCCACCAACCCCTCTGTAAATCGCTCCCCATCTTTCATCTTCAAAAACAACAACACGCTCTCATCGCTGTCTTGCGGTCTGCGCTGTCCAACGCATACACTATCTGCAACCTCCAAGAAATGCGTTTCAATCACAGAGTAGATGTCGCTGCTGCCGAACCGCACTCCACTCGGATTCAGCACGCCGTCCGCCCGCCCCAGAAACATCACCTGCCCCGTGACAGGATGGAACTGGATGAAATCGCCGTGTGTCCAAACATGCGGGAATCGCGCGTAGTACGCGCTGTGGTACCGCTCGCCGGACTCGTCGCCCCAGAAGAAGACGGGCTGGTTGGGGAACGAGGCCGTGGCAACCAGCTCGCCCGGCTCGCCGTCGGGAACTGCACGCCCGGGTCCGGACTCGATGAGTGAGTCGTATACCTCCATGCGGGTGCCCAGCGTCGGGCCCTGGCAGCCGCCGACATAGACGGGCTCGAGTGGGTTCATGATGCCAAAGCAGCCTGCGAGATCGGTGCCTCCGGAAATGTTGCGTAGGTGGACCGATGGGGGGAACGCGGTGTCGTAGAACCATTCGAAGAGGGCGTCGGAGAGCACCATGCCGGTTGTGCAGACGGAGCGGAGGGCGGAGAGGTCGAAGGCTTTGCGGGGGGTGATGTTTTGTTTTTGGAGTTCGTGGAGGAACCGTGGAGAGGTGCCGAAGTCGGTGACACGCTGGGTGGAGAGGATGGAGAGGAAGGCTGAGGGGGACGGTATAAAGGGAGATCCGTCGTAGAAGATGGAGCGGCAGCCGGAGACGAGAGATTGGATGCTTACGAGGTACATTATCCAGCCCGTCTAGGGAGGTTAGCTGCTAGGCGAAAGGTTTGGCTGTTTGGACTCACTGTTGTGTATTGCAACATCTGGTTTTATTAGCTTTGCCTACGCACGTTTGGTGGAGCCTGTTTGGACTTACCACGCTATCAGGACCCATCTCTTTGTGCAGCTTCTCTTCCTTCAGCATACTGACCAAAACCCCTCCCACACTATGAACGATGCACTTGGGCATCCCGGTCGTCCCACTGCTGTAAACCACCAGGAACGGGTCTCGGAATTCCACCCTCTCAAACACCAACTTTTCATTCCCATCCGCAGCCTGGATGAACTCGCCCAGCTTCATCACCTTCGGAACGCCCTTCACATCCGCCGGCCTCCCAGCAAATCTCGGCTGCAGCACCACTCCTTCAAACTCCGGCACACTCCCCATCCCCTCCACAATCTCTGCAATCTTCGGCCTCAAATCGGTCGTCTTCCCATTATACACCGCCCAATCATCCGCAAATAAAAACTTTGGCCGAATCTGCAGCAGCCTCTCCAGTATCCCCTTGCTCCCCATATCCGTACTGCTGCTCGAAAACAGGCCGCCTAAACTTACCACCGCCATAAAGCAGATAAACGTATCGAAGCTCGTGCTGGCCACCACAGCAACCCTGTCCCCCTTCTTCACGCCTCTCGACCTCATTGCATTACTCAGCAGCCCGACGCGCCGCCGTACCTCGCCCCAGGACATGTCCCGCACCTCCGTGTTCCCCTCCCGCACCTCCGTCACGGCAACCTTGCCATCTTCTTTGTTCTGCGTGGTCGTCTTGGACGGATCCTCCTCCGCAGCAGAAAAGAGTATGTTCTCCGCGAAATTGAGGCGTGTACCGCGGAACCAGTGCGGGATGGTATCCATGGGCGCCTCTGTGTCGACGACCTCGGTGTAGCCGCCGGAGTAGATTAGGCCGGATGAGTTCCACATGTGGTCCCAGAAATCCGTGCGGGAGGGGCCAACGCTCCAGTCGTAAAGGTCGCGGTAGGTGCGCATGGCGAGGTTGTGCTTTTCGTTGGCGGTTTGCATGAAGGTGTGCATGGCGGTGGATTCGGGGGAGGGGTGTTGCCATAGTTTGCGAGGCGTGGGATGGTCCATTTTGAATGCTTGTAGACTTTGGGTACTTGAGGCTGTGGTGAGTAGGCAGGTCGGTTAGCCGTATCGATCCGGTGCGTCAATGTAGCGGTGGAGCGCAGTCAGGTGGCAACGCAGTAGCAGGCAAGGAACATCGGGATTCGAAGTAGAGGTATGATATTAGACTATATACTGTGGTAAGCGTGGGATGGGATGCGTGGTACAGTGGAAGCCTTTCCGCCCACTAAGCAGACTACCGGCAATTGAGAATGCGGGGCTTGGGATACAGCCGATTACCAACATGTCCGTAGCGAAGCCCAAGTACAACCTGGATGAGTTCACGACCAATCTGCGCTGAAACCTTGAATGAAGAGAAAATGAGAATGGGATTGAATTGGATTAAAGTTTTCGTAGTTGAAGTTCGTGGCATCGATCTCATCTAAATAAGGGAAGCTACACCCATCGCCCCGCACTTTCCACGAGACGCTGAACTCAACATTCGAGTCATTTGCCAAGATTTGTACACATACTGCAGCATGGGTTTTCTCATGTATCTATCACGTGAGCATGGTAGGTCGGCTCAACGACGTCGCGGTTAGCCTCGGTACCATCCCGGGCACGTGATTTCGCGGTTCTGAGGTCCTACCTCCCATGCTGTCCCAACTTCCTCACCGCTCTACCCGCCACCCGCCACCCGCCACCTGCCCTTCAGCCTCGCGACATATTCCAAACTCCCACCCTGAGTAGGGGTAACTATCGGCCAGGTATTGAAGCGGAAAATCAAATCACCGTCCCCACACGCATTTCGCACGTACCGTCCGCCACCACGATAACACAGCTGTTCCCTGACCTCAATGGCGCCACCACGGCGAACGCAGGATCCCGCAGTGCGCAATCCACGAATTTTGCAATCACAGTCGCCGCCGCGGACAGACAGGCGCGCTACAGCCCGTATCGCCCCTGGCCTAGCAGCAGACCCGCGGTGGAGACGTCTCTACGCGAGATTCTTCGCGTCTTCGAAAGTTTGAAGGGCGTCCCGGGAGGCTCCACTCGACGCGCCAGTAGACATGGCATCCTCGCCTTCCACGTCCTCTGGTGGTGTGATACGATGGGTAGCCGCGCCGAGCCCGCTATCCAGCCTCCCGTCATCAGCGACAGCCGTAAACCGCGCTGAACGCGCATGCTGCGAGAAGAAAGCCTGGTGGCATCTGTTCCCGCGCTGCAGAACGACGCTGATGCCATGTCTACGCTTGGCACAAGCACTCGTATCCACCCGTGTCGTTTCGAAACATCTTGACGAGATTCCTCGGTACTTAAAGGATCCTGTCCGAATCTCCGCTCCCCTTCCCTTGCTATCCGCAGTATCCACCTCCCCGCAAAAAGTAACGAGGCCCACCACTACGCGTGAGTGAGGCTTGAGCACTACGAACGAACGGCAATAAGCAAGTCTTTAGATGGGCGAACGCAGCGTCATGTCTTAGCAAGCATGCATGTTATTGAGCGATGAACGACACTGGCGTGCAGCACGTAAGGCAGAGGATCGTGCGAGACATACGAGCACGCTGACATTAACCCAATGCCGGAACCTCTCAAGATGCTGCCTCAACTTGTCAGAACTCGGCTTCTATTCTAGTCGTGCCAGACAGCCGATGATTATGCACATGCCACAGCAAAAACCTAACGGCAGTAACGCACACACGTTCAACCTCAGAACCTGGTCGGCATGCCATCGCAAGCCATAAGCGAGGCCGTTGGCAGATTATCTTATTACAGGGCCCCGCATGTCAGATACCAGAGCCACGTAAACCGTGTATACACGATGACCCTGGCAAACAAAGCTTCCAACAAATGAATGTGTGAATTGGGATTCTCGCCACCACGTACACATCAGATAGAGGCCAACCCAGGATTTCAAGTATAGATTAGATGAAATTCTCGCCGCCTTCTACGGGGCATACTATAATACTAAGAATACTAACGGAAGAAACACTGAAGCCGTGTGCAGACCTGGACCAACCAGATGGGATATCATAACCACATTCATCAAGACAGCGTCCATGGAGAACGGAACGGTACTGTGAGCGCAAGATGCGGGGGAGCAATTTTCGTGCAAAGAGCAAAAGTAAAAGTAAAAAAGGAGTCGAAGAAACGAATAAAAGGAAACGGAAGAAAGGGTATCGTAGCCCCCGCAGGGACACAGTATGTTGAACGCCTGAGGAACGCCACGCGAGGCAGTACAGTGCAGTGCAGCAAAGTGCAAGTGGCCGCCTAAAACACGAGAAGAGAAGATGTTCAGTCATTCCGACCCAAACCGGAAGAACGCCGTACA